>JBBCBC010000005.1:18826643-19342547 GCA_037126765.1 Stenogyne calaminthoides | reverse complement strand
TAATCAACATGGAAGTTAATTCAGACCAGCTGTTTGGTTTCTAATTCGTTTTCCTTAAATAGATCACGCAGTGATTGTTTTCCATTATTTTAGAAATTTATGGATAAAAATGGGAGAAAGATTTTCTTTGAATTTTGTTATGGAATGAAGATATGTATTCTTTGAATACAAGATTATCTCATTAAATTCAAGAAATCTCCCACTTGGTTATTCATGAAGAAAAATTTCAAATTTTTTTGAAATATAAAAGGGCAAGAAAGATTTTCTTGTTTTTCTTGAAAAGATATTATGGAAGATATGTATTTCTTGAAATACAAGAATATCTCATAAAATTCAAGAAGATCCAAATCTTGGATTCTTGCCTATAATTTCTTCTAAAATATCTCATAACAAAAAAGTAGGTGGGATTTTGTGGAATATTATAATTATGGGAAAAAAAGAATATAGGAGATATATTCAAGATTTCTTGAGATCAAGAAAATATTTTCCCACATTATGTTTTTGCCCAAAATTTTCGACCACCTATGCTCTATAAATAGGGATGACTCTTTCATTCCCAAGTACAATTCCATGTGCTAGAAAAATAGTAAATCCACAAAAAGTGGTGCAACATAATTTATTTTCCTTTTTGTTAATTGTTCGCAAGCGCCCTACCACCTGGATAGTCGAAAGCAAGGATTAAGGAATACTTGGGAAGTTCTTTTGGTGAGTCTAATCAGCCGCACCATTGTCGCCCCAAGAGGGTAATGCTCACGTAAACTCGTAGAATTCGCATCGTAGGGATTTACGTGAATTATTTATATGCATGATTTGTTGTTGGATTATTATTTGAATTAATATAGGATTAATTCATGCTAGTAATAATTATAAGAATTAAATTTGTATTTAAATATTCACCCCTAATAGATCTCGTGCAACTTATTCCCCAATGCGGGGAGGAGCCATGACATGGAGAAGCGTCCAAGCGAAATGTGTCGATATTCTACCATGGAAGCGAATATGTAGTAACGCGACAGGCAAATGAAAAAGAAGCGGTTTGGCTCAAGAACTTCCTAGTGGACTTGAATGTAGTTCAATTTGACTAGAGAATCATCAAGTTATTGTGACAATCTTGGAGCAGATTGCAAATTCAAGGGAACCAAGAGCCCACAAGGCCAAGAAAACACATTGAAAGGAAATACCATCTTATACGAGATATCGTTAAGAGAGGAGATATAGAGGTGACAAAGATAGAGTCGAAAGACAACCTAGCGTATCCATTCACAAAGGGGTCCGCCTCAATACATTCGAGAGACATGTGGAAGGAATGGGTGTCAAGACCGCCGCTAACTTTGAGTATAAGTGGGAGAAATTATTAGGTTCGTGTAGGTGACATTAGATGTCACGTGTTAGGAACTACACGAGACATGTTGTAGAATACTTAAAAGCGGACTTTGAGTATAAGTGGGAGATTGTTGGGATTATCTTTGGAAAGTATGCTTTTACTTTGTATAATCAAAACTGAATTTCGGACTTATTTATTGAAATAAATTGTTTATCATCGATGCTTTAAATATCATTGAATGTTACATATATTTATTGCATAACTGCTCAATAAATAGTACGTGTTACATTGTAGTTAATTTAGTGATACCGCATCACGTAAGATTAAATTAATGGTCCCTTTGTAACCAAAAGTACACCATTCACGACCTAGATGGAAATGAACAATCCATCGTGAAAGGTTGAAGTGTAAGGCTCAGATTGACTTGTCTTTACCAAGAGATTACACTAGTGCATGACTGATGCACTGAATATGACCTACAGGAGGACAAATTCTTCAGAACTGAACAAGGAAGAATTAGACCTAAGTGGTTCGTTATTTCTTAATCTTCGTTCCTTAAATAGGATCACGGTGGTTGGTAACTATTGCTTTGACTTATCATGGGTAGAGAATCAACGAGATTCAATACTTTTATCTTGGGAAATATTATTGGTCACATCGATTGCTAAGATTTAATACGGAGAATCGTGTGTGCACGCTTTTGTTCGACGGATTTGCCCCTTGGGAGGTTCATAAGCTTTATCATACCAAATCTTGCAAGTGGAACTAGTTTCCGGTATGGATAATAATGTTGAAATGTTCCTTAACCAAGGACAAAAGATATTAATTAATGGAAAGCTATTTAAGTGGCTTTAATTAATTAATGGGCTAGATAATCTTAAACACGGAAATAATAACAAGAGCCATATTGATTTGTAATATGGGTTAAGATGGATAGTTCAATATTAATTATGTAGTAGGATTAATTAATATTTATGGGCTTGAATAATATTGTGGCTCAATATTGATAATTCAAGATCCATTGGAAGGTCCAATCTTAATTCTCCTAAAGCCCCCCTAAGTAGCCCAACATAAAGTCCAATAACCGAAAAAAAGGTGTTTAAAATAAAATAAATATTGTTGCCTTTTTTTTTTTTCTCATAAATTCGAAAATTATGGATTAAAAGGAGAAAGATTTTCTTTGAATTTTGTTATGGAATGAAGATATGTATTCTCGAATACAAGATTATCTCATTAAATTCAAGAAATCTCCCACTTGGTTATCCATATAGTATTTTAGAAAATTTTGAATATAAAGGCAAGAAAGATTTTCTTGATTTTCTTGAAAAGATATTATGAAAGATATGTATTTCTTGAAATACAAGAATATCTCATAAATTCAAGAAGATCCAAATCTTGGATTCTTGTTCCCTATATTTTTCGAAATTTCCATAACAAAGAGGAGTTGATTTTTGTGGAATATTTTAATTATGGAGAAAAGAATATATGAGATATATTCAAGATTTCTTGAGATCAAGAAAAAGATTTTCCCATATTATTTTATCCCAAAATTTTCGACCAACACCCTCTATAAATAGGGATGAGTGTTTCATTCCCAAGTACAATTCCATGTCTTTGGAAAAATTAGTAAATCCACAAAGGTGGTGCAACAAAGTTTATTTTCCTTTTGTTAATTGTTCATGAAAGCATCCTACCAACGGATTATCGAGCAAGGATTAAGGGAATACTTGGGAAGGTTTTTTGTGTTTAATCAACGAGGCCATTACCATTCCAAGAGGCATGTTTACGTAAACTCGTAGTAATTCTGCATGCGTAGGAATTACGTGAACTAATTATATGCATGATTTGTTGTTGAATTATTATTTGAATTAATATAGGATTAATTCATGCTAGTAATAATTATCGAATTAAATTTGTATTTAAATATTTATCCCCGAATAGATCCGCAACTTATTCCCCAACACCTTCTACATTGAGTCACATCGAGCCCTGATCCCTATCGTCTTTTGCCAAGGATCAGCGTAATTTCAAACCGACTCCTTTTGAAGGAAAGATTATGGGACGAACTTACGGTATGTTAATTATATATTTATTGAAAGTTGTAGTATGACCCTTAAATTTACTAAATTGTTATGTTATATGCGTATAGACTACATTCAGAGGTCTTGACCACACAAAGAAGAAGCAAATATTGTCGCAAGCTGGAGTAATGGCCAAGAATTTTCGGACTTGGTTGAGAAGTAACACACGAGATCCCAAACCGGTCTTTACGGCTAGTCCGCTCCCACAGATCGTAATAATTTCTATGGTGGCTCCATCTTTGAGGAGTTTGTGAGCGTAGCTATGGAGGATGATTTCCGGTGTAAAATTGATCAATGTCATTTCCTCAATTTCTAATGCCCTAAGTTTTTCAGTGTTTATCATATTTCTATTATACTGTAGAATCGAAGTAATAAAAATTGCGATCAAGCCAAGTCGATGGAGGCTCGATATCGTGGATCGAACAAAGGTTATGCACGAATAAGAGAAAATATGGTGAGATCAAAATCCTAACTTTTAATTTTTTTTATATATTCACTTTTAATATATCTAATAAAGGGACATGTTCATCACTATCATAGAAAGAAGAAAAAGAAGAAAAATTTGGAGAGTGAGCTTATTGTTACCCATTTTAACTTATTTCAGACTACCAAAAAGGGTCGAGACGGGAATATTCACGATCCCAGTGCACAGCGCATCATCGAAGAAGTGGTAATTTATCCATTAATTTATCTTTCAATTACAATCTATTATTTATAAACAAATAATTAAAAAATAATCTTTTGTTTTTGTGATTCAGGAGCATCTATCTCAGACTATGACGCCCGACGACATCCGCATTATCGGCCCTGATGATCTGTTTGGACGGGCTATTGCTCTCCAGGAGCATCCCGGCCGCTTACGGAGTGTCGGATATGGCGTGACGAAGACATCGTTAGCAATGACACCTGGTCTTCAAGCCATGAATATGGTGGGTATACTAACAGAATAGGTTGCCAAGTTGTCTAAAGATGTGGAACGTTTGAGGTCCGAGAGAAGAACGAGCCACGAGAATGTCGCCGAAAGTGGAGCATCTTTGTGAACATAGTGTCGCTAATGCTATGTTTTCACTAACCCTAGGGACGACTTTTATTGAGGCACTTCAAAACGCCTCGTGCATCGATATGCATGTCTCACATTTGTTTTAATTAAAGACTAGTGTATTAAAATTTTCTAACTAAATATCTTATTCAAACCCAATCGACCTTTTGCTACCTTTATTTGGAGGATCCCGACGGTTGGTGGCCACAGAACGCGTTACAGCTCCCATGGAATGATTCATGGTCATCCCATCACTCCCCGGTTTCGCGAGGGTCACACTCGATGTACCCGTAATCGATTAAGAGGATTCACGGCGTTAAAACCAATCGATGAAGCCGCTCCATCACGATCGGAAAATGGCGGTCGGGCACTTCATCAAATGGCCGAAACAACTTGGTCTCCCAGCACCATGAGGGTAAAATATATGTTATTAAAGTTCATTATCTTATTTGTGGTTCTAAATAATATTGCAAATTAATTGTAGAATCTGCGACACCACAAATGCCTCGGAAGAAATCACCACAAAAGTCTAAAGAGAAATCGAGGGGTGTCGTGTAGACGATCGGAGGGAGAACGAGGACTCCATCTGCGCTCGAGACTTGGTTATCCCATGACCGGAGACTTAGATCACGATGATTATGTACATCCTAGGGTGCACCGGATGGTATCGTCTAATGCTTTCGAGATCGTCACGGTTCCCATGCTTGCTCACTTTCATCGTAATACTTTCCAAGAATTTGTCGATTGAGGAACATGTCTGCCAAGTCTTGAATGACGAGTGGTTGAGTGCAACCACCATAACCCTTTACCTCGTATGTGTTTACTAATTCTCAATATTCACTTTCAGATAGTTTAATTTTCTTTTTTAAATATTAATTAGCGATATATGTTGGTTAAAGATACTTGGGTGAGGTATATCTCTCGAGAGATGTCCAGCAAGTGGAATGTACTCCTTCGTCTCCCCCAAGTGTCTTGCATAATGGGTGATAGGGTATGACCATGGATGAGTTAGTTAATCATATCTGAATCAAACTGGGAGCGATCATCTCATTTTTGGCCAACAAATGTGGGGTGAGTGATAAACATTTCGTTAAAATTTGTATTCACGTTTATAATATTTGCACATATATATGCTAAATTTGCAGTTAATTTTAATATTCTCAATATAATATAGGAACCAATTTGGGTGCATATGAATACATTAAGTGTGTATTTTATGGACCCAGCTCAAGATGGAGTTTATTCAAATCGCTCTGATCTCGTTTCATATATGGAAGCGTAAGTTCATTTTTAATATTCTATACAATGATTTGTTTTACTTTTAAAATTATGCATATTTAATCTATTTTTATTTATTAATTATAACAATAATAGTGTGATGACGATGTATAGAGTCGCCTTTCAGAGAGTCAAGGTTCAAGATCTAAGTTAAATAAAGTGAACTGGATTAACATTAAGGTAAATTTAATTTAGTAAATTATCAAACTAATAGAAAGAAATCATAATTGTAATACGTGATTATAATTGTTAATCAACAAAGTTAGAGGCAACGAGATAATGACCATTGGACATTTTGTGTATTGCTTTATTGAAGATATAATCCGCTTCTCTAACTAACATTCCTCTCAATGTAAGTCAATTTATCGATTTATTTAAATTATTATTGATTGAATAAAAATTCATACTATATTGATTGATTAGTTGTTTTGCGGTTTGTCTATGAACGTGAGCTCAATTCTTACTCTAAGAAAAGACTGGAGAAATGGAAAAACGATTGGACCGGGTACCTTTACAATCGATTCTTATATTCATACGATATTGAGTGAACGTTGTTTGAAATTTTGGTAGCATGTAATTAAATTATATATTTGTGATGATATATATTTCATATTTTTGGTGTATTGACGATGTTTATATTTTGTATGTATATTTATTTCATGATGTGTATGTTTATTAATTTATTTGATGTTTTGGTATATATATATGTGGTATAAATTTTGGTTTATGGTTTTATTATAAGATTTTTGGTTTATGGTTTATGGTATTGGACGTATATATAAGTTTTGGTTTATAGTTTTATTATAGGATTTTTAAAATATAAATTAATAATTAAAAAAAAAAAGATATTGGACAAATTAAGTTAATAACCACTTGCCTATGTAATATAATTAACTAATTTTTTTTTAAAAAATTAACTTAGACAATGGTTGATAAATTTGTCCCAAGACACTTCTTAAAGCGGTTGAAAACCCGTCCAAAAATCTTATATCTTGGGACAATGGTTTTTTATCGATTATCCAAGCTTGGACAGCTGTTACTTGGATAGCGGTTATAACCGCTCTCCAAGGTCATTTTTCACAGCTGTCCAAGCCCAAATGTGTATTAGTGGTAATTGCCTTGGGAAATAAGTAGATATAAAGGTAAAATAAAAACAAAGCAAAAACTTAATGCTCTAATTATAATTATTTTCATTTCTTAGTTTGTGTAAAAAAACTTAGTGTATTTTTGTAGGACGGAAGAAAATATTATAAAATCTATGAACTTATAAAGTGACTTCAACCAATCCAATTATATTTTAAGGGGAGCATAATGCAAATATCAAAGTGGAAGATATGTAACACCTATAAACCATGCCATACAAAAGTCTCTCACATATACAAGTACCAAGCAAAACTTGAAAAATGTAACATCTTCCACTTAATAGCATATATAGTAACAGTTGTCAATGTGCTTTCCCAATTTGTTGTACAGTTGGTATGCTGTGAAATTTATTCACCGTGAAATTGATATTTTTTTTTTTTACAGACACACTCTTTAATAATATAAGTCACACCCTTTAATAATATAAGTCACACCCTTCAGTTTATCACTACGACACCCTTTACTATAATATAAGTCAAACCCTTAACTTTTATGATTAATACTCTTTATATTAAAAAATCACACCCTTTACAGTAAAAAGTCACACTCTTTATTAATATAAGTCACACTTCTTAACCAATTTCACCGTGAAACTTGTTCACAATATACTTTGCCTTTATTGTATTCCTAGGAATTCATGAGAGTAACATGTTTAAATCTTAATATTATGATAAATTTTCACAAACTCGCTAAATATTTTATGCCTATTAATATCAAAGAGGTTGATTTGATATCCATCTTTTGAACATGGTTGCACATTCCATAGGCCTATACTCTGGAGCTGTATGCCCTGCTCCCTGCATGATCACACACATTATTGTTAAACTTAACTTAACCTTTTTTTAGAATATTAAAAAATGATCAAAAGTTCAATAAAATATATTTAATTTTTTTTCACATATCTTATATATTGGGACAAACTCTTTTTTGTCTTTTTTTTTTGCCTTAATATACTCTTTTTTGCCCTTTTGATCATAACACTATCAATTATGCCTTTTTTTTTTCTTTTTTTTTTTTACATTTATACCCTTACTCCCCTTATTTTCATTCCTCTCCATCAATCTTATTCCCACATCATCTTTTTTTCCTATTCCATCACATATTCTACATTCCAAACACAGCTCGGAGCCGACCAGACCTTGGTCGCGGATGGGTTGCGCATGGGGTCGGTTAGGGTCGGGTCGTCTCTGAAAGTTGAAATATGTGGCGGGATAGGATAGAAAAAGTATGTGGGAGTGAGAATGATGGGGAGGAATGGGAATAAGGGGAGTAAGAGTATAAATGTCAAATAAGGGCATATTTGATAGTTGTATGGTCAATGGGGCAAAATAGAGAATGGTAAGGGGAAAATGACGTTTTTGCATATTATACGTATCTTATTTTATGTTTCTCACAAGTTGTATAAGCACTTAATTGTGCCCAATTATATGAAATTGTCTTAACATGTAAAGAGTGTGAAATAAGTTCTTGCCTTGACAGTTGCAAAAGTCATTTTGTTAGCATAAGTCCTAGTGTACCTGCATCTCCAAAATACATAATTATAAATAAAATCTCTCAAATTAATTAATCTTCAACCCTAAAAAAATTCAATGAAAAACTCACCCTGCAATTTGGTCTTGCACAAGCCATTGCCTCCATTCATCAATTATTGGATAGTTGAGGGATCTTATCCATGCTTGAGTTGATTGGAAAGGGATAAGCATGTCATGATCACCACTATATAAAAAAAAAGACAAAAAAATCAGTTCTACTATATAAAAAAAAAGATACATTATATGTGTGTTTTTTTTAAAGAATACAAACATATATATATATATATAGGTTACCTATAAATAAGAGATCTATAACCTCTAGTGCTGAGATTAGCATGATATGGGGTGCTATCCCACATCCTATCAGTGTAAGGCAAATCATCGGAATGGCATCGACTCCATGTTATTATGCTCCCCTGCATCATATTTTCTTATTATTTCACATTGCATATATTCATTCTTCACAAAAACTTATATGAGACGACTATATGACACGATACCTCTGCAAGTTTGTGTTAACTTTTGGAAAGTTAGTATCACAAAAACAAGCTAAAATATTACATCTCATGTATAAGATTGTTTGATATAAGACTTCCTCTTCATTCTTATGAATAATAATATCACTATAAGAAAATAAAAAATTGAATACGGAATTTTCGACAAAAATATTTTTGTCATTTTAAATTTTTTAAATTCGAATAGGCAAAAAAATTATACGAGCAAATAATTTCCTGCACATTTTTTATAATTTTTATAGGCAACCAAATTATCTACCCAAATAATTCCATAGGTAAATTGTTTGCCAATGAATATTACAAAAGTGTAGGCAATTTGCACGTAGAGAATTTGTTAGCCTATTATAGTTGTATAAGTTCATAGGCAAGTGATAGATAACTCTCAATATTTAAGGACATAATTATTTTGTTGAAAATTCCGCAAATGTATTGAAATTTTTTGAAGATAATTCTTTATTCCTTCATTATAATGGAATTTAAGTTTAGTTTTTGGAAGAGCAAATTAACCTTTTGGATGTGAAGGGCTTCTTGAACACCTAGGTCATTAGCCCATAAAGGAGCTAGCTTATGCTTCTCTGTCTAACAAAATATTAATTTTCAAATATTAGCATTGCTATGGAAAATTTGGTGACTACTTAGAGACAAAAAAAAATGATAATAAAAAAAAAAAAAATAATAAATGAAGATTTTCGAATTTGACTTACTCGACATTTATATGCAGGAAGTGGTTTATTAATGATGTAGGGCTTCTCTTGAAGAATTCTTCTTTCGAGTGGTTTCGGAGAATACAATGCGCAATTTGGTTCTAAAGTGTACGGCAAGTTCAAATCATCTACCAACTAAACACCATCACCATCATACTTCTTTTGCATTAGAGATTTAATTTTACTATTGTGTAGAAAATACTATCTATCCTTAATTCAATTGAATATTTACTGCACACACGAATTTAAAGAAAAAAGAATTGTTTGTTATTATTAAAGGGATAAAATTATTTTTTTGGTAGAAGTTAACTTGTAAAAATAGTGGCATTTGTGTAAATTAAATGAGATAAAATTGATTTTAGTGTTGAAAAAGTAATGACAATGAGCGTAATATTAAAGTATTTAAGGGGTATAGATAAAAGAGAAAATGTTGTTTTATTACTACTTATAGATGTAAGAATCCCGTCTCATCTAAAAGCTCAAGCTTGTAGAGAGGTGATGAATTAATTCATTTGTATATAGTTCCCTAATAATAGAAATATTCATTGTTGTTCGGGACATACTTTTTTTATATGTTCAATTGAATTAAGGACGGAGAGAATATAAAAATAAAAGAAAAGAGAAAATAGTGGATTACTTGCCTCATGAAAAGCTTGAAGATTCTGCAAACACAGTAAATTGTTGGGATCTACGGTTTGGTATTTTTCTCCACAATTTTGCTTCAAAGACTGCAGAATAATTGAAAAGAGACTTGTATTCAAAAGTTGAACCTTAATTGTGGAACACTGAACACATGATGATTTCTTAATAATTAGTTCGAGAATAGGACTCATGTTAACCCAGGTTCGTCTGAACTTTCTTAATCGAATGTCACTATTAATCGAGTGTCACGGTTGTCCATAACTATAGGAAAATAAAAATCTGACTAAGAAATTTTTCCAATGTAGCTACGGAATTTTCAAAAAAATTAATTTTGCCGTTAAAGAAGGAGAATTTCTTATGACTTGCTTATATATTTTTCTAATCATGTATTCATTTTCATTCCTCAAATTACCTTCAAATAATTTTACCTATGAATTATATTTTCATACGCAATTTTTTTGTATGTAATTTGAGGAGTGAAGATGCATATATGATTACTTAAATATGTAGGCAAATCGTAGGCAATTGTTGGAAATTTCATAGTCGTATTGAAAATTTTTGTAGCTGGCCAATATGTTTTTTTTCTTGTAGTGATATGAAGTGCCACTGTGCTGCAAACAAAGTGTTAATATTTAAATAATGAAGCATTTTTTATACAATATCAATTTATATACATAATAGTGACACTTCTTACCCACAACAATAATATTAGGAAAAAAAAAAAAGAAGTTTACTTGATGTCGATTTCACAGAAATTTTTGCCTTAATTTTGAGAAATCTTAATGGGATAGAACCTTGTAGAGTTCATCAGAAATAAGTCCCATTCCATGAGCAAATGGTATCTGATAGTCACTCTCATCCGGAAATGTTAGTCCATTGCCAATCAAGTAACCCTGTAATTACCAAACAACTCCAATATTCTTACTCATGTATATATAATATGCTAGCTACTCACCTCATGACAAGTGTTACCAACCTTGAGGTTAATATTGGGTCTTTTACCCAACTCATTCCCTGCATTTTGGATACATTATTACAAGAATTGTAAATAAATTAATTAACTTTAATGATACTCATGGACACGGGTGTAAACGAGTCGAAGTACTCGACTCGATTAGAATATTCAAAGCTCGAAACTCGACTGGAACTCGATCGAGTCCAATTTTGTAAATTCAAGCTCGGGCTCAAGAAGAAACTTGATATACTCGAACTCGACTCGACTTGATTTTGCTCGAGTACATTTTGATCTTCTTACGAGTCCGGCACAAGTAGCTCTCGAGCCAATTTAATTCACTTACATCCCTACTCATGGTCAATTCAAAAGGGTCGGGATCGATGACTCACCATCTGATATCATCTGAACAATAACTGGAATAGTAATACCCGTGTACGAGTCGCCACCAACGTAAAATGGGTTCGTACTAAACTCTGGATGATCATTAAACCACTGGAAAAAAAATAAAAAATTTAACGATTAAAACTAGCTAGGTGTTATTTTTACACACATGTGACATACGTATATAATATATATTTATATATGTGTGTATATATATATACACAAAATCAGATGAAATTTTAAATTTATTTGTTATTATACAATAATATAAATTGACCCCTCGACAAAATTTCTAGTTCCACCAATGTGTGTGTATATATATATAAACTGAATCTGATTAAACTGAGGTGGAATGAATACCTTTTGTACAAATTGATGAGCTTGATCACAAGATTGCAAGCCTGTGGAATGTGAGGCTTTGACTGTCTTGCCATATGAAAATCCACTTCCCACTGGCAAATCCAAAAATATTATGTTTGCTACCTATCAACACATGCCAATTCTTCACTTTTTGCAATTTTTTGTTCTTATATACATAAATAAGTATCGAATAGCTCCTCCCAAACTTATATTATATTCATCAGTGACACTCATCCAACCCAACCTTCTATTTTAATATTAATTTTTCTCTTATCCACATACACAATTTACCATCCAACTTAATTTTAATTTTTTTATACTTTATCAGTAACACCAACCTAACCTATAATATTATTTTTTAATTATGTATTATGTATAATCGATTTTTTATTATATTTATATATAAAGAATTTAAATATTGGACTTTATTTATAAATAATTTATTTTCACGAATTGTGATTTTTTTTAAAAATTAAATACACATTATTTTCAATATTTACAAATCTAATTGTATTTAAAAAATAAATTACAAGAACCAATCAAAAACTGTCACGTGTGTATAATTGGATGAAGGAGTTGGGAGTGACCTTGGGTGGTCAACCACCCAGTGTCATCTCATTTTATACACAATTTGATTTTTTAATTAATAAACACTTTTGTCCTCTTCCTGTGACATTGTGGCCAGAGTTACCGATAAAGGTAGTCTTAATGCAGTTACTAACTTCGTCCCTCTCTCATTTGACAATTTGTCAAAAAAAAAAGTTCATCCAAAACTAGTATGATATAATTTATGTTTTGAAGAAGTTAAAACTCTGCTGCTTGTAATAGAACTAGTTGAACCTGTTAGTCAGCTGATGGTATAGTATAGGTTTCTGGCTAAGGGGGAACGAAGTTCAAGAAGACCAGAAGACTTACCTAACGACCTACCAGAAGACTTATCAGATATCTCATCATACTAGCTGAAAACAGAAGAAAGGGGAAGCTAAGGCCGATGGATTTGCTCAACTGATGGAAAGAGAGAAGAAGAAGACCTAACGACCTACCAGAAGACTTATCTAACGACCTACCAGAAGACTTATCAGATATCTCATTGAAAGTCATCTGGTAACTACCCTTGAAGCAAGAATCTGAGTCTAAGCATTAGAGGATTTGCTCAACTGATGGAAAGAGAGAAGAAGAAGACCAGAAGACCAGAAGACCAACAGAGGGTTTATGGAAGACAAAGTCTTGATTAAAATGAAGAAATCAATAAGACAAAGTGATCTGCTAGTTGAGATAATCTTGCAATCTATGATTGAAGACCGAAGTCAAACAACCGTGTGTATCAAGTTTTATCAATCATAATCAATCAATTTAATTGATTGACTTCCTTAATTATGGATGATTGATTGCTAGCTCTCCAACGACTAGTTTAATCACCATCTATATATACAATAGACGAACACACGAAGAACAACACATAAATTCCTACACCCACACTCAAGCTTACACGCAAGTTCTACCTTAGAAAAGTTGGAACCATTATTCTCATTTCATATTATTTCGTGAGCAAGATAGTTTGAGAGATTGCCCTGAACTGTTGATTGAGTTCAATAGGGTTGTTGTTACAAGGAACTAGTACTTGTCAATTTAGTACGTAAGTGAGTTGGTAGTGAAGTGCCCTTTGACAAAAGGGAGAGTGGACGTAGGATTTGTTATCTGAACCACTATAAACATCTGTGCATTTATTTGTTTTACATCCAACCGTTTTAATTGTCTTTTAAAAAGGGTTTTCACTCTAAAAACGTTTCCACGTATACTCATTTGTTTCCCATAAACCAGTTGATCTCTGACCAGAAGACATCAAGTCTTCTGATTTTGTGTACTTAGCCTTAATTGCTGAAAAAACTGATTTTGGGTATAAGAAGTCTATTCACGATTTTCTCTTTTATATATATCCCTCAAACATCTCAATATTACATCAATATCATTACCTTTCACACACTAAAGTCAACTTTATCTCCTTTAGTTTATACAAATATCATTACTTTACCATTGTATCCCATTTAATATTAATAAACAATTCATTTATAAAAAATCGTACAAACAATAAATGTTCAGATATGAGAGAGACGGAGGGAGTATAACATAATAATAATACTCGAAGAAAAAGAGTTCACGTGAACTCAGGTTCGTAAATTTTATTGTCAATATTTATTTCGATCTTTGCACAGCGTGACTGCAATAGAAATTAAATAACAGGGAACACCGTGCAACTTGTTATACTGAAAGATGAAACTTGTGTATACTGAGTGCAATTATTTTTTCATATGAATAGTTGCACGGTTCCGTGTAAACAAGTTGCATCTTTCAGTATAACAAGTTGTAAAATTTTAAAATGCACTATAAACGCACGGTGCAACTAGATACACATGAGATCCACCCTAAATAATAAACTAGAGTTTTAGGCATAGAAATCCTTACAGCCAGTCCCACTGATAAATATCTAGAACATAATCAAAACCCTATCAATTAAATAAACAACAAATAACATAATTAAATTCCTATAAACTTGCAATCCACCCTTGATCAGTAAGTGCCTACATAGATTGTATAGTGCAATTGTATATAATTGATACTTTTCAATAAATATAATTAATATTTTTAATATAAATAATTAATATTGATCAATTAATAAAAATAATTAATATCATTTAAAAATATATTTAAAGTGCAAGGTGCACCGAATAGTATTGATAATTATTCAAACCGTATGATTGCTTTGATAATTTTAGGTGAGAATTTTTATTTTTTTTTACATAATTTACCATTTTATATTCAAAGTAAGCTAACGTGTAAGAAAGAAATATGATCACCTCTGTCCAAGCATAGGGTTTTAAAGTCAATTTGGGAATGCCCCCATCGTACTCCTCCACAAAACTCAACGGCCCTGCAATATTTCACACCAAAATATAAGCATACATACATATACACAATCATAAGTTTCTGTTGCAAGGAAGTTATCACACTTGAAGCAATACAAGGTATTAGTATTACTTCTAACACATAAAAGTATTAGTTGATAAAATAATTTATTATATCTTTTGATGCAGCATGATCGATTAGCAAATATTAAGTAATCATTTTTTTACCAACTTCATATACAAGTCCACACAGAACAGAGCATCCAGGGCCGCCTGTTAGCCAGAGAAGGACAGGATCATTCTCGGGATTTGAGCTCGATTTCACGAAATAATAAAACAGCTCCACCTCTTCATTTTCGTCCATGCTAATGTACCTGACCACCAGTTTCAAATAAAGTTGGTACAGTTTTAAACAATTTAATTACGATTAATAATTAAATAATTGTATATATTGGATAAAATAAATACTTGCCCTGTTTCCAGGTGAAAGGGCAATGGGCCTGGAAATCCTGGAAGATGCTTCACTGCCAAACCGCCATATGAACATTTTATCACCAAAAAGAAAAGAAGAAAAGAAAAAATAGTATTAGTTGTATATTTCATTGTTATTGCAGCGGAAATGGAATCACTTATTGTCAAACTCTCATTTTATGGCTATTGGACGCAGCTTTCTATTGGTTGCGTACATGACGGACGCACGTTTTATTTACTTCAACTTTTCAAAACAAGTAGTGCACGACTTTCGAAAAAGGAATTATGATGACTTAGTTGGCAGATAATCGAATAGTCCAGTGACACAATTATACCAACAAGGAAAAGTATAACAATTATCGGGTTGAACAGTTTATTTGACAACGAAATTTCTATATTTAATTATTACTCCATCCATGCTTTTTTTATATATTTTATCAGGGAGAAGTCGGCCCCGCACTCTATGCAATGCATGAGCTCATGAGCATCCTACATTTTATATATAATCAGTGTTTTCATAATTCAACCCAGCGATTAAACCGTACTAAACATCTATTGGCGATTCAATCCGTTGTATATTTGTCTAATTTTTTCAATATTTCCCATGTTATATTACTTTTTGAAAATGCTCAATTCTTCAATTCACTTGGACTCTATTTAGATTGATGGATTTGAAATTCGTGGATTTCACACAAAAATTATCATTCTATAATGGATTTACAAATATTTAAATTTGAGAGTCTATTTTAAAATGAAGGGATTTCAAATCTTCATCAAAACATAGTCATTTAAAATCCTCTCATCTCTACCCCTTCCCTCCTTCTCCCCACTTCCCTCTCTTCCCTAAACTCTCAAATCTAAGTATTTGTAAATTCATTGGAGAATATAATTTGTATGTAAAATTCATGAATTCATCCAAATGGAGCCTTATAATATTCATATTTAACATTAATTAAGTAAACTTGAGGCATATAAATAATATAAAAGAGGCACACTTGCATAAGACGGGACATAAGTTGTGCATATCACTTGACAAAGTCTCAAGTGCAACTGGTGCACGGATCTAAGGTCCGTGCACTCGCCCCAGCCTTACCCATTTATTCACAAAACATGTCTAATATATTTAATGGGTCAAATATTTTTTTTAAATGGGTCATTCAGTTGCATGAGTGCACGGCGCATTTGGGTGCACAAGAGACCCACTCTTGACGCTTTAACACTTTAAAATGAGTGGTATAATTTGAGCTATGTTGTACCCCGCCTTATGCACGAGACCGTCTCATATGAGTTTTTGTTATAATGTAAATATGATGATTTTATTGTGAAAGGAAAGAGTATATTTTTTAAAAAATTGGATAAGGAGAAAAATTAGGTATTAGAGGAAATGTGAGAGGAAATAATATAGAAGAGGGAAGAGATTTTGTCCCACATAGAGTAAGTATTAAAGAAAATATAAGAGAAAATAATATAAAAGAGAAAGATGTGAACCTTATATTTTTGTTGCATATCGAGCAAGTATTAGAAGAAATGTAAAAAAAAAGTTGTATAAAAGGGGAAGAGGTGGACCTCATACTGGCCTCAAATTTTTTGTCTCACATCGAGTAAATATTAAACAAATTATGAGATGAAGTAATATATAAAAGGGAAGAAGGTGGACCCAAAATTATACTTACAAAAGAGATTGAAAAATTGATCTCTAATTAAAAGTAAATTTTTTAAAGAAGATAAATCGACCGATTTTTGATCGGTTTGGCCGTTCAATTGGTTTTTGATCGGTTTTGACCAGTTCGACCTTAAAAATAATTTTTGAAAGAATTACGTCTCATCTAAAAGTTCGAACTTGTAGAGAGATAAATAATTAATTTATTTATTTAACTTCCCTCAACATTTCCCCTCACTCGTGGGCCGAATAATTGTCTTTGCCTCCTTCGGATTAGGAAAAATGAAAAAACCGCACTGTGTGCGATTTACACACAGCGAAGGTGTGTTTTGAAAACTCCCAAATTCAATCGTCTTCTTCCCTGTGACGCCGGCCGCGGCCATGGCCGACCCAGTCGCTGCCCTCGCTTCCCTATCCGCGGACCAGAGGGCTCTGCTTCTCCACAAATTATCAGCCATCATTGAGAATCCCCAACTGCTCTCCGCGATTCAATCGCACGCAAATCGAAACGCAATGACAGACAATTTTTTGCCATTCGGGTTCGATTCGATAGTGGTTTCAACGGGTTTGGCAACGACGAACAACGCAGCGCCACCGGACCTTCAATCGGAGTTCGTTTTGGAACTGGTGGAGAGGCCTAGGGCTGCGCCGCACAACGCGGACTTCTTTCCTGCGTCTACCTCAAACAACACAGATGTGCACCAAAAAGGGGGATGAGCTCTTCTAGTATGGACTCATTTATGGGGATTTCTGGTTTGTTTGATGCTTCTGGAAATTTGGTGGATACTAATGATCAAGCGAACCAGCACAGGAAGGTTCATTTGCAGCCTGCTTCTGCTGCTCAAGGAGGGGCTGCGTCCACAGGTAACAATGTTGGTTTGGGTGTTGGTTTGAACTCTGGGATGAACAATGTTAGTGCACTGAATTTTGCTCAAAAATCGTTTGCTACAACCCTTGATCCTAGGTTGTCTGCTACGCATCATCAGCCGATTAGGAAGGGGGGAGATTTTTTTCTGTGAATATTGATGATTCTGTTCATAAAAAAGGGGTGATAGAGTTGCAGAATTAAGCTTATTGGGCGAGTGTTGCTTAAAAGATCTTCTACACCAATACCAACAACTGACCTTAAAAGCTTCCCTGGATAAGATATGACATATTCATGGTGAATGGACGCTTGTTACCCTAGGGAAAGGATATTTCAAAGATTCAATTTGCGAGACTTAAGGGAGAGAAATAGAATTTTTGCTCGACAATCTTGGCCTCTTGATATAGGGACGATTAGGCTACAAAGATGGGTGCCGGAGTTCAATCCCTATAAGGTGAAATCACAGGTTGTCAATGTTTGGATTCGGATTTTTAAATTGCCTATGGAGTACTTCTATGTACCCATTATTGAACGAATCGCTTCAGCTCTCGGCCCTGTGGTTAGCATTGACGAACACACCAGCAACCGAACTAAGTGTCACTTTGCACGAGTTTTGATAGAGCTGGATCTTCGCAAAGAAAAGGAATATAAGGTTATGTATGAGCGGTCTGGGCACTGCTCTATTGCTTCAGTGGGCTATGAACAGGACCCGGAATTTTGTGCACATTGTCAGATGGTTGGACACTCTTTGGGCGGTACTTGCCGCTTTTTATGGAGGTGCAGATGGTAAGAAAGATGACAGTGACAAGCCTCCTCCTCAGGGGGGGCCCGGGAAAGGTTGCAAAGTAGAGGACTTGGGTCAGAAAGGATCTGACAGTACAAGAAGCCCCTACTCCACCGGATACTTCGGGCACAGTAAATGACATTGAATTGCGGGACGGTGGGGAGGATGGTGTGCTACTCCCCTATGATGTTATTGCTTCAATGAATGAGAAGATCATAGGGCACGTGGACTGGCAGATACCACAGACTGACACAGTTTTGGCCGAGCAAGAGAACATTAATGAGGACTGGCATTTGCTAAAGAAAACAGCTTCGCCATCTCGAGCAGTTTCAGCTTCTCCTAAGCCTGCTACCTCCAACCCCTTCAAGAATCTGGTCGAGGGTACTTCAGCTTTGGACTCGGATTCTACGGCCTCTCCTACCTCCGCTAGATGGTCAAACTTGATAGATGAAGATACTGAGAAAGAACCGGGGGTAGTGACATCTGGGCAGATCATAGAGAACACGATTCCGACGGACATAGATTATCGACTAAGGTTAACTCCAAATGAAAGCGAAGACTACTTTGAGGCCTCTGGAGGCAAGTTGTCTCCAAAAGATCCCTTGGGCAAGCTGATCAGGGCAAAACTAAAAAGGGCCCGAACGGAAGATAACAAGAGAAGACAAAAATACAGCACACGACTAAAGGCAAAGAAGAAACAAGATGCCTTAGATGCCTCCTTGGATGGAACTATTGCTGCTAGCTAGGCGTCTAGTTTCATGATTTTTGATGTACCTTTTGGTTATATGGTCACTTTTGGGCCATAGACACTCCCTTCTTGTTCGGGTCACTTTTTGGCCCACACTCTTTTTCTTTTTCCTTTATAATATTGCTTATTCGGCCTCTGGGGAGGAGGCCCAACGAGTGGACAATTTTAAATGGGTGGAGTGCTTCCCACGGGAATCGAACCTAGGATCTGGGCTGAGCCAAAGACTTTGATATCATGATAGGAAACTTGCCTGCTTTCCCAATACAGAGTTCCGGTTACCCACGATCCTTCTTCCACTCGATAGGTTTCGTTAACCTGATCCTTTCTTCAAGTCTTTAGACAAGTCTTTTTAGACCTGGTTGACTGACATCTTGGTGTTTTCCGAGGTGTAAAGGTTACAAAGAAAAAAAGTGAACCCCCACCAAAGCGAGAGATAGAATCTCCGCAAAGTGGATTTTGACTTCTTGAAAAAATAAATCCAGTTTGATCGCTTTTAGCATGACTAAGTCAACTCTTTCTTTTCCCTCTACGCCCCCGTAATAAAAGGGACTTCGCCCCATCCTCGGAGCCCAGTTTCAATCCGTGCGCCTCCTTTCTTTTGCCTCGACTCTTCTGATTTGCGCTCGGGCATATATCTATTTTAGTACTAATACAAATGCACACTATCAGGAGCATCTTCGCCTAGCTATTAGGAAGTAGGGTCCTATAAAGCCGGATATACCCATCTTAGTAACGAAGGTAAGTATCTCTGAAAATATTCACTATTTTTCTCGGGGTTCTGTCTTCCTAAGTAGCTTTCCTGTAGGGTTGGCCTAGGGATCCTGTTTTTGGATGGGACGGCCTACCTTATAGCTTAAGGAGACAACACCAATTGGACAAACCAAGACCTAGGTTGACATCCACGAGTCAATGAAAGTAAACAACAGGGTTAACCACTCGGGGACCTATTTTGTTCCGAATTCTGTCGATCTCATTTAAAAGTTCGAACTTGTAGAGAGGTGTGAAACTAATTCTTTTATTTAATTTCCCTCAACAATTTTTAGGGTGTTTTCGGACCAATTCCGACATCGATTCCCAATTGAACCGACGGGTCCAGTTCGATTCCAAGAACACTGGATCCAAGTATTTCTTCTGTGTTTAAATCACCTATGATCCCATTTTTTACCACTCGATCGATTATGACCATGGAAGAATTCACTATTCTTTATACAGACATGGTACGACTAAAAATTGAATGAGACCATGTGTTGCTACCTTCAATTATATGGACCTTTATACAGACATGGTACGACTAAAAATTGAATGAGACCATGTGTTGCTACCTTCAATTATATTTCCATAATTATATGGTCCCTACTCAACTCATGTGTTGCTATCTTAAATCAAGTATTCCACAATTAAGTCTCATCCACATATATATATATATCCCTACTCAATTATATTTCCATAATTATATGGTCCCTACTCAACTCATGTGTTGTTAGGACGGAACACCTACCCGCAGACAAACGTGATTGAAGTATAGGTTTTCTGTATTCATCACCAAGCAAACAATAGGTGGGTTGTACCATATGCATTAGTGTCTAGTACTATATGTGACATTAGACATGTGATGCAATATACAAAAATACTAGCATAGGAAAAAGAGTGGATCTCATGTGCATCGTACCTTGAAAATCAAATGAGAGACTTTTTATACCTTGTTTCTCTGAAGGTGATGTAGGGATTTTGGATCCTTCGGAGGGTAAACTCGACATTCGAGCTGTGTAGCCCTAACGTACAACAAAATAGGGGACCACTTGGGTAGTGGCCATTGCGCATTTAATTCTGGAAGAAATATTCATCCTTTTTATATGCAGACGATTGGTTTCTACGTCTAGTGCTAGAGCCATGAAAACTGTTTCCTTCGCCTTCGCATACAAGAATAGGTAATTCTCCCTCAATGCCAACGTTCTTTGGTGATCGTCACATTTGTGATCTCCACATTTATTTCAGGTTCAGATCTGGACCATCTCTGGATTTTACTTTGAGATAAGTTGAGCTATCTAATAGGCATGCATCCAAACGCATCTATTTAATAGTCCCGATTACTCATTTTTAATAATCCTTGTATGCCATAATTTTTTCAACTCTGGCTCTAGTAATGTTTTCGTGGGGTGAGATAACCAAATGTCACTTCTTTACTCATTGATATAAGATATATTTGGTTTAGCCCATATCAACAAACGAAACATCAAAACAACACCCTAACAAAGAAAGTTGATAGGATCTCTAACCAAATCGTTGTATGAACTCCCGTAAATTAGCAAGTTTTTTGCCCTTAACCCCCCAAAAAAAAAGTAAGTTGAATCTTCTTCTTAGTTTTCTTAGAGAAATGCGGGTTGAATTCCTTATGATAAGTTTGAGAAGATTAGTGATTGTTGGAATCCTGTCTTGAACCCAATCTCCAGGAAAAGGAGGACACATTAAGTGGCACCAAGTTATTCCAAAATTTTGCTCAAAGCTTCCGAGTTGTGGCTAACTGAAACAGAATACAGTTAACAATGTTATAATACGCCTATTTGACTTAATAGAGCCCATTAGAAGCTGGATTCAATCTCCGATAGTTGGATTCAACCACAATTAGTGGCAAACCACTTTTTAGACACAATTTTAGAGATTAATGCCAGCAAAGAATATAGTATTAAGAATAATTGTTGATAGTCTTTTGGGTGTGATGTTTTATGTTCAATTTTCGTATGAAATTGTAAATGGATATTCTGCCTAATTGTCTTATATAAAGTCTTTTACACTTACTAGTATTTTGCCAACCCGTGCGTTGCACGGAAGTTATTAGTTTTTATATATTTAATTAATTTAATACTTCATCCATTCCAAAGTTGTTTTACCCATTTTTCCCAAAAGGTTCGTCCCAAACTTATTTACCCATTTTCATAAAATGCATGAAGTAATTACACCATTTTCCACTATCCCCTCTCAACATCTTCAAATTACATCTCATGTCAATATTTTTACACAAAAAAAGTCATCTACTTTAATAATAAAGTAAAATGGACTTCTATACCCTCAATTAAAAATCACTTTATCACTTTAAAAACTAATAAATAACTCCCACGTTAAAACTCGTGACAAAAGCAAATGGGTAAACGACTTTGGGACGGAGGGATTATTATATACTTTTAGTATCACTTTAATTTGTAGATTATAATTAATCTTTTAGATATTAATTGATAACTTAACCATGATAAAATCTTTTTTTAGTAAAAAATATATTAGTAAAAATAAATTTTAATATTTATTGTCATCCTCAAAGTTCAACTGCAAAATATCCTAAAACTTAGAGTATCCCATTAAACAATACTTATTAAGCATAAGTGATTTCCATTTTCTAATTTTTAAACACGAATATAGCAGTTGATGGTCCCGGTGTAACGAGTCTTACATGTGTATGGGGGGGAGGGGGGGGGAATACACATGTTCAGTGATTTTTAAAACTTTTCTTTACTGAAATCAGTAGGGTCAGGATGTCCTGAGATTTTGCCCTGAGAAGCACAAATCGCCCTGAGTCAAAGTCTACTGAGACAGTGATCCTGAGCAACTTTCAGTAGCTTCAGATTAGCCCAACTGATTCTGAAGTTTATCAGAGTCCTGAGAAGCTTGGATCAGATAATTATCTTACTGAATACTCAGTAGAGTTGGTTCAGTTTGGTAATTATTTGTTCTAGCTAATCAAGGGTGCGGAATGTGTTGGCCCTAAGTTTATACTCGTTTTATCTTGCTGAAAATCTTTTCCTTAGTAAAACAGTGGTTAAGGCTGTGATCAGTTTAATGCAAGTTCAGTGAATTGTTTCTAACTGAATTTCAGGCAGATCAGTATGCTTTCAGTAAAAATATGCAATAGTTAAAATGCAGAACATAAAGCAAACAACACAGCAAGTTATAGTGGTTCAGAGGCAAAGCTCCTACGTCCACTCTCTCTGATCTTCAGAGAAATTCCTTAACACACTTCTTCTACTACTTCCTAAAGCTTTCAGACTGAACTCAGCAGCTTACTAACTTTTCTACACTGAGTTTTCTGGCTGACTACTGCAACTTACTAACTCAACACACACAAGTTTTCAGACTGTCTCAAACAGCTTACTAACTTCTTCTCTAGAGTTTTCTGGCTGATCTCAACTACATCTTACTCACTCTTTACAACTCTTTCTCTTCTTCAACTAACACACACTCAAACTACCTAACAATAGGGTTTGGATTTGGTTGGTTTCCAACTAGGGTGAGATATCCTTTGACAATAAGAACAAATTCAAAGGCTAGGATATCTCTACTAAGCTTTGGATATATAACAATGTTAGGCTTAGTGAATGAGCTCTCTTCAATGTGAAACACTTTGGAAATCTTAGGATTTTCGAGTGCTTCAATTTGCAAGAATAGGAATGAGCTCGGGAGTTGCTTTGATTTCCCGTAACCTTTCAATGGTGAAGGTCACTAGTATTTATAGGCAACTTCTCCAAGGTCACTCTTGAAAAACTATCCGTTGGAAGAGATAGCATCAAGGGTTTCCTCTTTTGGTTATTGATGAACGACTATTTTAGGGTTTGAAAATGCCCCTGCATGGTTTGGGTAACAAGTAACCAATGCAGCCAATCACCAAGTTTTGCAGTCTGGAACTTAGTACTTCTGACATTTTCAGTGCTCTGTCGCTTTCTGTGTCAGTGAAGTACAATGTTGTCTCTCTCTGATTGGTTTTTTGTCTTCAGTGAATGTAGACAAACAAAACGGCTCTTTTTAGGTCAACGTCTCTGAATGAGACAACTTTAAACAACACTTAGTTTTAGTTCCTTTTGTCTGCAGTTGAATATCTGGTCAACATTTATTTCCTTATAAATGCGAAAGTCTTCCTCAGTTTTGTATGCCCTCAGGTAGATAGTTTTCAAAGTCCCTCTGAGTATTCAGTTTCTTCTGAGTCTTCAGTTTCTTCTGAGTCTTTAGTGTCTTCTGAGTCTTCAGATAATATTTGTTTTTAACATTAATCTTGAGTAATATCTGCTGACTATACATTGTGCAGATATCTCCTGAACTATTCTATACTGAAACCTGACTCTCAGACTATCAAGATCATCCTGAACATGTCATACTCAGGGGTTTTGGGATCTAATCAAAATCTTATTTAAATTCATCTCCCAACAATTTCCCCCTTTTTTATGATGCCAAAATCATCTTGTTACATTCAAGAAAACCTAACCTATATTCGTGTTTCGGTTATGTTATTACATTTAGTGGCATATCAGATGAGTATGAAACAAACACAACATACTAAAAGATAATGAGGTATTATCTTGTATGAACACACCAAAAGCAGTTTTTCATTGATTGTAAGATAAGAGTTACATTTTTTCAATGAAAAACAAAAGCAAAAGAAGTACATTCTTCAGCATAGTCTTCAGTTTTCTTCAACTTCATCATTAGGGACTTCTAGATTGAACATCCTATAGTATCTCTTCTTCAATGCGTCACTCTTTCTGATAATCTCTGGCTGACTCCCTGTCAAACCCATCTGAGCAGCATATTCGGCAACCTCCTTGGATATAGCAGCTTCATTTATGACTCTAGTGCCGAATCTAGGAGCAGGGTACTTATACTGACCTGGTGCCTTCAGAGATACATTGTTTTCATTAGCCAGATTCACCCATTTCTGTAAGTACTCTGGATAGAATGTCAGTAGGTACTCTAGAAAGGCTTCATTGCGGTCTGAGCTTCCTCCTCTCCATTCTTGCAGAATGTCATGATTGAACCAGAAGGTTCTATCCCATGCATCATTAATCTGGATTGGCATCCATTCATCAATGTGCGGCCATTTCTGCACTTTGGTCTTGCCCCATCTTCTGCTCATGAAGTTCCTGAAGCTTCCCCTCCTGTTCTGCTCTTCTTCCCTCTTCTTCCTTGTCAACTCTGCTCCTGATACAGACATGGCTTGTCTCTTTTCTTTTTCAATGTTTAGAGCCTTGAGCTTATTATGCCAGTCAAAGTCTGAAATCTGAGAGCTTGAGTCATATACACCAAATCCTTCCTTAAGCAGCTCCTCAGTTTCATCTTCATTGTCCTTCTGAGTTTCAAACTCTTCAGGTTCAGAGAAGTCAGCAATTAATTTCCTCTGAAGCGGTTTGGTTGAAGTTTTTCTCTTCTTTTTCTCAGATTCAGCCACTGCTGCTCCTTTTCTTTTCTCTATCTTCTTGACAGCAGCATGAACTTCAGCAGTTAGGCTTGTTTCAGTTCTTCTTTTCTCTGTCTGTCTTAAGATCATGGCTTCCTGAGCAGTTTGCTTATCAGTCTGAATAAACTCAGTATCTTCAGGCTCAACTCCTTTCAGTTTCTCAGTTGCTTCTATTTCCTGTAGAGTTTTCAGAACATGCTGAGCTTTCAATTCTTGCTGAGCTTTTCTCTCCAGGGTTTTCTTCAGATGGGTATCCAGTTTACCCATTGCAATATGAGATGTCCTTTCCCCCTTTTTGGCATCATATAAGGGAAGAATTTGAGAAAGGGTGGCATCCATATGAAACTGTTCTTTGCCAATGGCCCTTATCTCTCCAGCCAGAACATCTTGTTCATCCTCCATGAGCCTTAGGACGTTCTTACCAACTGAGACTTCTTCAGATAGTGGATCAAATTGATTGGCAAGAACTCCATGCATAAGTTCTGTCATCTTGCACATGAGTAATGAACTCATTTCCTCAACAGCTAGCCTGGTCATTCCCTCATTCTTTTCAGTCAGCTTCTTCTCTAGATAGGTTGTCCTTTCATTGAATTTTACATTAAGCTCCTCAGACATCTTCTTGGACATGTCTCCCATCTTTGTATCTAGAACAGTGATCTTTGTAGTCACTTCTTCCTGAGCTGCTTTAACTTCAGTAGAGGTGCTCAGAGTCATCATGGTCTGAGTTTGTTCATTCAGAGCATCCTCCATCTTCTTTGATTGATCAGCCACCATCATCTCCATCGGTGTCATTTTGGCTGTCAATGACTCAATTTTCTTTAGCTCATCCAAGATTGGAGTCAAGTCAATCATTGGAGCATGAGAAGTGTGCCCTGATTGAGCCTCAGTCTGCATACCAAAATCAGAAAACTTAATGATATATTCTTCAGTAATTTTGGCATAATGAGTAATAGTGCCAAAAGGTACCTGAAGGGTTCTATCTTCACCGAGGAATTTCAAAGATCGTCAATTTGGAATGATCTTTGAAGCTTGTGCTTCCTCTTTCTCAGGTTCAGTCCCTTTTTCTCCATCTCCTCAATCTTCATCTTTTCCTTGCTCAACATTCCCACTTGGCCTCCTTTCTGCAATCTTTTTTATCACCAACTCATCAAAGTCTGAGACCTTCATCCTGAGTTTCGATTTCCTGAATCCTGAGAACTCAGTGAGAATGGCTGTCTCCTCAGTCCACCATTCCTCACCTCTGAATGCATCAATATTTAGCATATCAGGCAGAGTTTGATTCAGGATGTATATAGTTGTCCTCAGTCGGATGAACAGATCCAGAAGGTCGGGAAATGCTGTGAGTTCAGGGTACCTATCCAGAACAAATCTTTCTTCCTTGCTCCTCCATTCTGTTTCTTCGGCTTCTCCTTTCATCAGTGGTGGAGGGATTGGTTTTTCAGATTGAATAATTAGCAGGGCAGAGGGATCAAAAAAGGGTTCAACAAGTAAGGCATCAAGATTCAGTATTTCTTGTGGTTCATTTGGCTCTGAGAGGTGTGAGGGTGGGATCTGTATTTGGCTATCTTTACCAGGTTTTTGGGAACCTGCAAAGATTTCTTGAGAAATTTTATCTTGTGCAATGGACGTTTCCATCACCTCTGAGAACACATTCTCCTCCTCAACATCCTCCTTCTCTTCTATAGTTTTCACCACCTGAGCCAAAACTTGGAGTGGTGATTTAAGGCCTTGAGTCTCAGCCTGAACTTCTTTTTCTTCCTCAGCCTCTTTCTCAGCAATGGTATGTAACCTCCATCTTTTCTGAGGTGCTAAGACTTTCTTCTTCAACTTTTCACCCGCCTCCCTCTTGATTTTCAGAAGGGCTTTCCCCCTAGCTTTCTTAACCTCTTCCTTACTCGGCTCAGTGGATTTCTTAGTGTCTTTCCTAATTTCCCTGACTGGCTCAACCACTGGAGCATCCTCCTCAACCTCTTCCTCTACGGTCTCCTCTTGAGACTCAGTAGGCTTTTCCTTCCTGCCCCTTAGTGCCTTCTTGGATGACCTAAACATAATCTTGGACACTGGGAAGGTTTTTGAATCAGCAAATATGTCTTCCTCTTCCCTGCAAGTTTCCAAGATGAAGGCAATCTTGGTTGCATGCAAGATCTTTCCTTTGATAACCACAGTGTTATTCTCCTGTTTAACATGCTTGGCTTGATCACTTACCACTTTTATCAAATATTGTAACCAATTAAATGCCCTTGAAGGAGAGTCTTCAATGGCTGCCATCAACCTCAACTTCGGCTTACTGATTTGCTCGAAGCTCCCAGACCAACTCATGAGGCATTTGCTCACAATGTCAAGAAGCACATGATATTTCAATTTCAAATGCTTCTTGTTCAATGTGGCCTCAAATTTAACAGGGGTTTTAGCAATCTTGTCCAAATACTCTTGTTCCCTACCCACCATATACATCGTAGGGTCCTCCCCTCTATCATTCAACTCATATACGTCATTCAAATTATTCGGGATTATGTAAAGCTCTCTCACAAAGTCCACATACTTTTCACCATGAACCAAATGAGAGACGGTAATCCTAGAGTCTATGCAGTTATCTTCATCAAGATGCATATTAGCTACAAATTCGATTACCTCTCGTGAATATTCAGCATCATGACGATTTGTGACCAGACAAGTGAGTTTGGCCAATCGGAGCATATGCAGCGCCTCCTCCTCGTGTGCTGCGTTTGTTGTACCTTCCAAAGATACAACATTCTCGTACCATGGCTTGTTGGTAACAGCAAGTTTGTCGAAGATAGTAAACATCATTTTGGTAATTTGTGAAGGGTTTTGGGAAAGCAGAGAATTTTCGGAGTAATCAGAAATTTTGGAAAGCAGAGTATTGTGAAGACGAAAGCTTTTGAAAATAAAGTGTTTAAGACGCACGAAATAGGTATTTATCTTGGAAAAAATCCACGGGAAATTGCTTAGATGAATGATCAACGGCCAAGATTTAAAAGGTTAAAATCGGGTAGTTGAAAGGACAACTAGCGAGTACTAGCCGCCAATTTTTATCCTTATTGGTGATTAATGAACAATATTTTTAATCACTGTTTCTGCAGACTGTTGACATTTCCCGAAAATTTCAAACGTCCCGCCCATTTATTTCCTCAGGTGTTTTATCATTTATGTCCAATGATTTCTGAGAATCAGTTAGACAATAAATGAGGTGCATGAGTCATTAACTTCTTCAGACTAATTTTGACTATCAGTCTTACTGAGTTTTGACCTTGATAATAAAATCAGTGTATTTTTGATAACTGAACTAAGATTACTGAGTTTCCCAAGACTTTGTGATGAAAACTTTATTTTATCCTGAGTTTTTCAGTGAATCCTGAAAAACTTCATGCACCTGAGAACCTTAAAATTTTCAGATTACTTTATTCATCTGGATCCAACATACCTAATTCAACCGATAGTTCCTGAAATCTTGATTCAGCCAAAGGTTTAGTCAAGATATCAGCTCTCTGTTTATCAGTATGAATTTTCTCCATTCTGATATCCTTCTTCTCAACATGATCTCTGATGAAGTGATATCTGATATCAACATGTTTACACCTGGTGTGTAATACTGGATTTGTGTAATAGCAATTGCACTATTATTGTCACAAAATATAGGTACTTCATTGGCTACAACCTTATAATCCCTCAGTTGTTGTCTGAGCCAAAGAATCTGTGCACAACAGCTTCCTGCAGCCATGTATTCAGCTTCAGTAGTACTAGTTGCTACTGAGGTCTGTTTCTTTGAAAACCATGATATCAGTTTACTTCAAAGAAATTGACAAGTTCCTGTAGTAGACTTCCTGTCAATTCTACATCCACCATAATCAACATTTGAATAACCAGTTAATTTAAGGTTATCATCAGCTGGATACCATAATCCTCTATTCACAGTGCCTTTAAGATATTTCAAAATCTTTTTGGCAGCATCCATGTGACTAGCCTTAGGATTAGCTTGGTATCTTACATATATCCCAACATCAAAGGTAATATCAGGCCTACTTGCTGTGAGATATAGCAATGATCCAATGATCCTTCTATAATCAGTATGATTCACTGACTTGCCTTCAGGATCAGGATCCATCTTGTAGTTAGTATTCATAGGAATTCTAACTGCATTGCAATTCTGTACACCATACTTAGCAATCAGATCTCTGGTGTACTTTACCTGATTGATGAATATTCCTTCTTTAGTTTGTTCTTCTTCTTCAGCAATCATAGCCTTCTTGCTTTAGATCTTCCTGTCTCTTTTAGCTTGCCTTTCCTTTCTTTCCTTGGCACTCAGCTTAGGACAATCATACTGGAAGTGCCCTTCTTTTGGCAGTTATAGCATCTGTTGGCATCATCATCCTGATCACTTCCCTCCTTGGTCTTGGAGTCCTTCTTTCTGGATGAGGATCCTTCACCTTTGTGGTCCTTCCTTTTCTCAGTAGACTTGTCCTCATCTTCTGAGTTATTCCTGTTCATGTACCCATTGTTCTTATAGTATTTCTTGTATTTTCCATATCTGCTATTGAGTCTTTCAAACCTCCTTGCCAACAGTACTAGCTTATCCTCTTGCTCATCCTGGTTTTTGGCAGGTGAGTTATCAGACTCTCTAGCTTTACAGGATTTTTCTTTAGATTTGAAAGCCACATTTTTGCTAGATGAAGATTCATCTTTGCTATCAGATTTCTTAGATTTCTTATCAATCACAAATTCGTAAGCTTTCAGTTCAGAGAAAACTTGTTGGTATGACATAGAATCAATATTCTTGGTGTTTTCAATCACCACAACATGTATATCCCATTTCTTAGACAATCCTCTAAAAATTTTTAGTGCCACTTCTCTTTGTGGGTATCTTTTCCCAAGAACATTAAGATCATTCATGATACTAGTGAATCTGACTTCTAGTTTGTCAATGGATTCACCATCTTCCATTTCAAAGCTGTCAAACTTTGCAATGGTAACATAAAGTTTATTCTCTTTAATATGATATGTGCCTTGACACATGATAGCAAGTGTGTCCCATATTTCTTTGGTAGTTTCTGTTGGGAAATGAATTTAATAAAAAGGATTTTGATTAGATCCCAAAACCCCTGAGAATGACATGTTCAGGATAAATCTTGAATGATGAATCAGGATTTAGTTTTAGAGTGTTCAGGATATTATCTGCACCATGTATAGTCGGCAGATATAGAACAAAGTTAGTTTAGAAGACTCAAGAAGAAATCGAGATATCAAGACTCAAGAGGATACCGAGAACCAAGGCTCAGAGAACTCAAGACTCAGAGAACCTCAAGACTCGAGAGAACTCAAGACTCAGAGAAATCAAGACTCAGAGAACTCAAGACTCGAGAACTCAAGACTCGTGAGAAATATCAAGGCACAAGAATTACTAAAGACTCAAGAATGTACCAATGCTCGAGATATCCCGAATGTTCCGAGGCAATCGAAGTCGAGGAATATAGCCGCTGGAATCCAAATGACGGGACCAACGAGAGGAAGACAACCAAACTGAAAAAGTCAAGCAGAACTTACAAAGAATAGTATGGATTTGAATGTGATTCTCTCCAACGGTAACATTCAAATCCACACTATAAATACAAGTTCTTCCTTCATTATCGAGGGGGTGGATGTGTGGAGATTATGCACAAAATGCTACAAAGCCAAAGAGCGTTATAGTCAAAGCATTCCCACCTTAGAACACAAGTCTGTAGATATACAAATATATTCAAAGAGTGTTCTAGAACCCAACCTAAGCAACCCAAGATGTATCATAAGCTTAGAGAGATTTTCCCAACCTTAGCATTGAGGCTAAACCATTGTAAGGGAAAATCTCACCATAGTTGGAGACAACACCAAACCCAAACCCAGTGGTGAAGTGAGGTAGTTGTTAGGCAAACCCGAGTGAGGGTGATAAGTCCCGAAGGAGTGTGAACTCGTTAAACATCTAAGAGTTTGAGTTAGTAAACTACGGAGGTAGTCAGAAAGCTCAGGGTCGAGTTGAGTTAGTAAACTACGTGGAGTAGTCGAAAAACTCGTACCGAAGTTGAGTAAGTAAACTACGAGGGTAGTCGAAAAGCTCGTAAGTTGATAAGGAATTTCCCTAGAGAGGAGAGTGGATGTAGGACCGGGTTGTCCTAACCACTATATATTGTTTGTGTTGTTTATCGCTTTATGTTTATACTTGTCATATGCATCTAGTTATAAGCAAAACACAACACATGAGCTCCAAAGTTTAAAAATTGGAAACACTCTGCCCTCACCCCTGTTTTATATGCACCGAAAAAGAAAACGTTTTGCTTCCGCACGCGCAAAATAGGTTTTCCCACCGGGACCAACAAGTGGTATCAGAGCAGTGGTTCAACTTGACCACCTGCTGTGTTGACCAAGTTTTATTTTCAAAAATACTTGTGGTCTATCTGAACTGATCTTATTTGCTGAAATTTTTTCTTTTCAAATGATCAGAAAAATGTCTTCTAAAAAACTTCCCATGTTCTCAGTAGAGAACTATGATCTATGGAGACTGAGAATGCAGGCACATCTGTATTCCAAACATGAGCGTATGTGGAGAGTGGTTTCTCAAGGACCATTCAAATTTACTGTGGTGAATCCCAGAGGAACAGAAGATGAGAGAATTGATCCTAGAGCAGAATTTCCTAAGTCTGATGACCAACTAACTCCTGAGGAGAGAAAGTTAGTCAATCTAGACTACATTGCAAAAGACACACTATATAGTACAATTGATGATGGTGTGATGGGAATGATCTCTCACTGTAATACTGCTAAAGAGATATGGGGATACACTAGTTGTTATGTGCCAAGGCACGATCATATAAAAGAAAACAAACTTTCAAAGGGCAATTGGAAAGTTTGACAGGTTTTGAAATGGATGATGGTGAATCAATAGACAAATTGGAAGTCGATTCACTAAAGATCATGAATGATCTAAATGCACTTGGAAAGAAATATCCACAAAGAGAAGTGGCATTGAAAATTCTTAGAGGTCTTTCTAAGAAATGGGATATTCATGCAAAGGGTGATTGAAAACACCAAGAACATTAGTTCAATGCCATACCAACAAGTCTTCTCTCCGAAATAAAGCCTATGAATTTGTAATTGATAAGAAATCCAAAAAGGTCGACAAAGAAAGATGATTCTTCATCAAGTAAAAATGTGGCTTTAAAAGCCAAAGATAAAACCCAGAAAAACTAAAGAGTTCGAGAACCCCCATGCCAAACATCGGGATGAGCTTGAGGAAAAGCTAAAGATCGATGGCAAGGAGGTTTGATGACTTAATAATAGATTTGGAAAATACAAAAAAAAGCTTTTACAGAACCACAGTGCACGGAAGAAACCCGAGGAGAGATCAACCGAGAAGAAGAAGGACACGAAAGTTCGAAGGATCTTCATCCGCAAAAGAAGGACTCCAAGTCCAAAGAAGAAAATGTTTTGCTTCAAGACGCCAAGAAAATAGGTTTTCCCATCGACCATCGACCATATCACGGTTGAAGGGGAACTTCAACTTGAGGGGAACTCACAGAATCAAAAGTAGATGATCAAGATCAAGACATGGTCGCAGAATTTAAACCGATCGAGATCAAATAAGTTAGATGAGTTCAAATGATGAAATGCAAAAAAACCGTAGTGAAGAAAAGCTAAAACCAGCAAATCAGAAGAGAAGGTTGCAAATTAGAATATGAGCAAAAGAGACTGATCAAGATCAGACGTGATCGAGATCAGATATGATAATGAGCAGATGAAGATCGACGAGATCGACGTGATCAAGATCGATATGATAAACCCCGATATGCTAACCGATATAATGACCGATGCTATGTTGATCTAAAGATGTGTTGATCTGATTAGTCGAGCTAATCAGATCAGGCAAAGAAGAAATCAGATAGCTTGGGTAAAGTGATCTGAGACTCAGTAAGTAAAGTAAACTGAGACTCAGTATAGGTCAAAAGACCTGAGGGTCAAGATGTCTGAAGTCAGAAGAAACTGAACTCAGTCAGCATGAGTGTCAGTATACCTGATCAGACAAGGTCCATTGAAGAAGAATGAGGAGCCGAGCTGAAGACAGAAGACTGAAGACCAAAACCGAAGACTTGTAATTCTTTATGTTTTTTGTCTTTATTTCTTTAATAAGTTCATTGTAATCTGTAACTGATAACATACAATCAATGAAACTTTTATCTTTATGCTCAAAGATAATACCTCATTATCTTTTTTACATGTCTTTTATGTTGATATGCCTGATTGAATGTCTCTGATCTGATTGTATGCTCATATAAAGGGAAACTATATGATGCTATGGGAGAAATTGCTTAAGTATTTAGTAATGATCTATTTAGGAAAGATTCATTACTGAAGAAATCTGTTGAATGATTTAAATTGATTAGAGATTTACCATTCTTGTAATAGGAAAAACTGAAACCTGAGTATAGGTTATATGTTTGTAACAAGATAGGTTTTGGCATCATCAAAAAGGGGGAAATTGTTGGGAAATGAATTTAATAAAAAGGATTTTGATTAGATCCCAAAACCCCTGAGAATGACATGTTCAGGATAAATCTTGATAGATGAATCAGGATTCAGTTTTAGAGTGTTCAGGATATTATCTGCACCATGTATAGTCGGCAGATATAGAACAGGTTAGTTTTCAAGACTCAAGAAGAAATCGAGATATCAAGACTCAATGAGATACCGAGAACTCAAGGCTCGAGAGAACTCAAGACTCAGAGAACTCAAGACTCGAGAGAACCTCAAGACTCGTAGAAACCGAAGACTCGGAGAACTCAAGACTCGAGAGAACTCAAGACTCGAGAAATATCAAGGCACAAGAATTACTAAAGACTCAAGAATGTATCAATGCTCAAGATATCCCGAATGTTCCGAGGCAATCAAGTTTAGGAATATAGCCGCTGGAATCCAAATGACGTGGACCAACGAGAGGAAGATAACCAAATTTCAAAAGTCAAGCAGAACTTACAAAGAATAGTATGGATTTGAATGTGATTCTCTCCAACGGTAACATTCAAATCCACACTATAAATACAAATTCTTCCTTCATTATCGAGGGGGTGGATGTGTGGAGATTATGCACAAAATGCTACAAAGCCAAAGAGCGTTATAGTCAAAGCATTCCCACCTTAGAACACAAAGTCCAGAGATATACAAATATATTCAAAGAGTGTTCTAGAACCCAACCTAAGCAACCCACGATGTATCATAAGCTTAGAAAGATTTTCCCAACCTTAGCATTGAGGCTAAACCATTGTAAGGGAAAATCTCACCATAGTTGGAGACAACACCAAACCCAAACCCAAAGGGTGAAGTGAGGTAGTTGTTAGGCAAACCCGAGTGAGGGTGATAAGTCCCGAAGAGTGTGAACTCGTTAAACATCTAAGAGTTTGAGTTAGTAAACTACGGAGGTAAATCGAAAGCTCGTGGTCGGGTTGAGTTAGTAAACTACGTGGAGTAGTCGAAAAACTCAGTACGAAGTTGAGTAAGTAAACCACGAGGTAGTCGAAAGCTCGGTTGATAAGGAATTTCCTAGAGGAGAGTGGATGTAGGATCGTTGTCCAACCACTATATATTGTCATTGTTTATCGCTTTATGTTTATACTTGTCATATGCATCTAGTTATAAGCAAAACACAACACATGAGCTCCAAAGTTTAAAAATTGGAAACACTCTGCCTCACCCCTGCTTTTATATGCACCAAAATCAAACGCTTTTGCTTCAAGACGCCAAAAAATAGGTTTTCCTAACCGACCAACAGCCACATTGAGAAATCATCCCCATAACACCATCATCAATACTGTTGTATAGAGTATCTTTAGCAATATAGTCTAAGTTGACTAACTTTCTCTCATCAGGAGTAAGTTGGTCATCAGGCTTAGGAAATTCATCTCTGGGATCATCTCTCTCAAAGATCAAGAATTTCGAATTTACAACAAAAGTACTTAAAATGGTCCTTGAGAGACCACTTCCACACCATTCATGCTTAGAATACGACGTGCCTACATTCTCAATCTCCATAGATCATAGCTCTCAACAGAGAACATAGGAAGTTTCTTAGAAGGCATGATGAATGAGCCTTGTAAGATATCAGTAGTAAGATCTATTTAGTAGACCACCAAAGTTTTTCAGCAAACAGACTATGGCTACCAAAGCAAGTGGTCAAAATGAACCACTGCTCTGATACCACTAGTTGGTCCCGGTGTAACGAGTCTTACACGTGTATGGGGGGGAATACACGTTTCAAAGGATTTTTAAAACCTTTTTATTGAAATCGATGGTCGATGTCCTGAGATTTTCCCCTGAGAACCACAAATCGCCCTGAGTCAAAGTCTACTAAGATTGTGATCCTGAGCAGCTTTCAGTAGCTTCAGATTAGCCCAACTGATTCTGAAGTTTATAAGAGTCCTGAGAAGCTTGGATCAGATAATTATCTTACTGAATACTCAGTAGATTTGGTTCAGTTTGGTAATTATCTGTTCTAGCTAATCAAGGGTGCGAATGTGTTGACCACTAAGTTTATACTGCTTTTTATCTTGCTAAAAATCTTTTCCTTAGTAAAATAGTGGTTAAGGTCAGTGATCGGTTTAATGCAAGTTCAAATTAATTGTTTCCAAATCAATTTCGTGGATGATCAAGATACTTTTCAAAAATATGCAAATGCTTAAAATGCAGAACAAAAAGGAAACAACACATCAAGTTATAGTGGTTTAGAGGCAAAACTCCTACGTCCACTCTCACTGATCTTCACAGAAATTCCTTAACACACTTCTACTACTACTTCCTAAAGCTTTCGACCAAACTCTAAGTAGCACTAACTTTTCTACATCGAAGTTTTCTAGTGACTCATCATCGCAAATTTACTAACTCAACACACACAAGTTTTCGACTCGCCTCAAACAACTTACTAACTTCTTCTCTAGTTTTTTGGTGATCTCAACTGCAGCCTTACTCGCTTTTTACAACTCTTTCTCTCCAACTAACACACACTCAAACTACCTAACAATAGGGTTTGGGTTTGGTTAGTTTCCAACTAGGGTGAGATATCCTTTGACAATAAGAACTGTTGGTCCCGGTGGGAAAACCTATTTTGCGCTGCTCTAAGCAAGAAGACGCTTTTCATTTCGCATATAAAAAAACAGGGATGAGGGCAGAGTGTTCCAATTTTTGACTTTTGAGCTCGTGTGTGTGCTTTGCTTATAAACGAATCGTATGACAAGTATAAACATAAAGCAAATGAACAACACAAAGAATATATAGTGGTTCGACAACCAAATCCTACATCCACTCTCCCTCTCTAGGGAAATTCCTTCAAACGGACTTATCACCCTCCACGGGATTGCCAATAGATATTTACCGAGCTCACACTCGAACTGGACTTATAACCCTCTCTCGGGTTCGCCTCGGGACTTATCACCCTCCATGGGATCGCCTACAGATGTTTAACGAGTTCACACTCCAACGGGACTTATCACCCTCACTCGGGTTTGCCTAACAACTACCTCACTTCACCACTGGGTTTGGGTTTTGGTGTTGTCTCCAACTATGGTGAGATTTTCCCTTACAATGGTTTAGCCTCAATGCTAAGGTTGGGAAAATCTCTCTAAGCTTATGATACATCGTGGGTTGCTTAGATTGGGTTCTAGAACACTCTTTAAATATATTTGTATATCTATAGACTTGTGTTCTAGGGTGGGAATGCTTTGGCTATAACACTCTTTGGCTCTGTAGCATTGTTGCTATCTTTTTCGCACTTCCACATTGATAATGAAGGAAGAACTTGTAAATCTCCAATCAATTTAAAAACATTCAACAAATTTCTTTAGTAATGAATCTTTTCTAAATAGATCATTACTAAATACTTAAGTAATTTCTTATAGCATCATATAGTTTCCCTTATATATGAGCATATAATCGATCGTAGACATTCAATCGGGCATATCTAAATAAAAGACATGTAAGAAAGATAATGAGGTATTATCTTTGAGCATAAAGATAAAAGTTTCATTGATTGTATGTTATCAGTTACAAATTACAATGAACTTATTAAAGAAATAAAGACACAAACATAAAGAGTTACAAGTCTTCAGTCTTGTTCTTCAGTCTTCTGTCTTCTGCTCGACTCCTCATTCCTCTTCTTCTACGGTCCTTGTCTGATCAGCATACCGATATTCATCTTTGGACCGAGTTCGCATAATTCTTCGATTTCGATATCCCGACCCTCGTGTCTTTGACCTATAATCGAGTCTCGACCCACTTTATTTCTTCGAGCCTTCAAAGATTCCTTTTTACTCATGCTTGATCCGATCATTCGATCGATTAGATCAACACTTCTTTAGATCAACATATCGTAATAAAGATCGGTCATTATATCGTTAGCATATCAGTTTATCATATCGATCTCGATCACGCCCGATCTTGATCATCTTTTTTCTTCATCTTCCGATTTGGTAACCTTTTCTTCCGATTTGTCGGCTTTTAGCTTTTCTTCATTTCGATTCTACATTTCATCACTTCAATTCAAACTCATCTAACTCATCCGATTTTGATCACTTTGTGTCCGCGACCTCGCCCGATCTCAATCATTTACTTTTGATTCTCGTGAGTTCCCCCTCGTTGAAGTTCTCCTTTCAACCGATATAGACCGATATATCCGATTTGGTGAAGTTTTCAAGCTCACCGATTTTCTTCATTTGATCACCTTTGTATGTAATCGATTTTTGTTGACCTAACTCGATTCTTCTCCGATTAAGACAATTCTTGGAAAATGTTATTCTTTGCGTAACTTAGTCTAGAGTAGTAGACTCTCTTCCCTAAGTTGGTGCAATTTGACATGCGAGATATCGCCCCGATACACTCGATATGTCAATCCGCCGTAACTTTATCCAATTATCGGTCGCGTGATTTCCACACGCCCTTGTGATGCAAATTTTTCTAAAATAGGCTTTGAGAACTCAAATTTGCATCTCGCACCCTTGCTTGGCCTCTATAAATTGGACCAATGTTTTACACAACATAACTCATTCACCATACATATCTTCAGAGAATCATGTATCCTAGTGAACCCTTGTTTCCTAAAGAGACTTCCTAAACACTTTTACCCCCTTTTTCCATGATTTCATCTTCTCAAATCAACTCGTTCATCCCTTTTTGTTTGTTTTCATCATCGCCAACGATTTCACATACGATTGTTGCAAAGCTTCTCTTCCATCACGGCAAGGGCTTTCTTATTGCAACCGAAAGACACTTCTCCTAACCGTATGCACCTTGTGTGTCTATCGTTATGACGTGATTACCATCAACATTTAGTCCGAAAATGAACGTGAGTTTGATATACGATCTTGATCGGATAAACGGTGATCTTCCTATATCAAACTCACCCTTTTAACAACTGGAGCGCTTTTTGCTCCTCCTAGGGGCTCTCGGCTTAAAAATCCTATTAATGCCGCTCTCACTCCCTTGGAGAGTCCATCGATTTCTAAAGATAGGATTACCTTTTCAAGCCTCCTCACCCTGTTAAGTGGGGAAAATGAGAGCATCGATTTAAAAATATCTCTTTTCCTCCTCTTAATCACCCCCTCAGAGATCGGGTTTGGGTTTGGATGAAGGTTTAAGGATATGGCTTAAGGGTTTAGGGTTTAGAGTTATGTATTGACCTCCGTGTTTTCTTGCATTTGTAACTTGTAATGTAACCCGACCTTCGGTCTTTATCAATGAAAAGTTCTATTATTCCATTGTTGTGTAAAACTTTCGCTTTCCTTGGTACCGCTTTGTTGATATCGATCGTAGATAGGTTTTAAAAAGAAAAAGATCTCGCTCAAAGTAAAACATTGAAAAAGTAATCTTTTGAGCACCGCTTTCGATACCACTTGTTGGTCCTTGGGAAAACCTACTTTCTTGCCAACAAGGAGCAAAGACGTTTTCATTTCGGTTCATATAAAAAAAAGGATGAGGGCAGAGTGTTCCAATTTTTGACTTTTGAGCTCGTCGTGTGTGTGCTTTGCTTATAAACGAATCGTATGACAAGTATAAACATAAAGCAAGAAACAACACAAAGAATATATAGTGGTTCGGACAACCAGGTCCTACATCCACTCTCCCTCTCTAGGGAAATTCCTTCAAACGGGACTTATCACCCTCCACGGATTGCTAATAGATATTTACCGAGCTCACACTCGAATGGACTTATTACCCTCTCTCTGGTTCGCCTCGGGACTTATCACCTCCCACGGGATCGCCTCTGATGTTTAACGAGTTCACACTCCAACGGACTTATCACCCTCACTGGGGTTTGCCTAACAACTACCTCACTTCACCACCGGGTTTGGGTTTTGGTGTTGTCTCCAACTATGGTGAGATTTTCCTTACAATGGTTTAGCCTCAATGCTAAGGTTGGGAAAATCTCTCTAAGCTTATGATACATCGTGGGTTACTTAGATTGGGTTCTAGAACACTCTTTGAATATATTTGTATATCTATAGACTTGTGTTCTAGGGTGGGAATGCTTTGGCTATAACACTCTTTTGGCTCAGAAGATTGTTGCTATCTTTTTTCGCACTTCCACATTGATAATGAAGGAAGAACTTGTATTTATAGTGTGGATTTGAATGTTACCGTTGGAGAGAGTTACATTCAAATCCATACTCTTCTTTGTAAGTTCTGCACTTTTTCCCTACCGGTTGTCTTCCTTTCGTTGGTCCACGCCACCGGATTCCAATTTATATTCCTCGACCTTCATTGCCTCGGAACATTCGGGATATCTTGAGCATTCAAGATATTATTCGAAGTCTTGATAATTTGTGCCTTTTTGATTTCTCCGAGCCTTCGCCTCGAGTCTTGAGTGTTCTCTCGAGTCTTGTGTTCTCTCGAGTCTTCATATCTCGATTTCTTCTTGAGTCTTCGAAAAACTAACTCGTTTCTATATCTCTGCGACTATACACAAGCGCATAATATCCTGAACACTCTAAAACTGAATCCTGATTCATCTATCAAGATTATCCTGAACATGTCATACTCAGGGGTTTTGGGATCTAATCAAAATCATATAATCTTTTATTAAATTCATCTCCCAACAAGAACAGATTCAAAGGCTAGGATATCTCTACTAAGCTTTGGATATATAACAATGCTAGGCTTAGTGAATGAGCTCTCTTCAATGTGAAACACTTGGAAAATCTTAGGTTTTTCGAGTGCTTCAATTTGCAAGAATACGAATGAGCTCGGGAGTTGCTTTGATTTCGCGTAACCTTTCAATGGTGAAGGTCACTAGTATGTATAGACAACTTCTCTAATGTCACTCTTGAAAAACTATCCGTTGGAAGAGATAGCATAAGGGTTTCCTCTTTTGGTTATTGATGAACGACTATTTTAGGGTTTCAAAATGCCCTTGCATGGTTTGGGTAACAAGTAACCAATGCAGCCAATCACCAAGTTTTGCAGTCTGGAACTTAGTACTTCTGATATTTTCAATGCTCTGTCGCTTTCTGTGTCAGTGAAGTACAGTGTTGTCTCTCTGTGATTGGTTCTTTGTCTTCAGTGAATGTAGACAAACAAAACGACTCTTTTTAGGTCAAAGTCTCTGAATGAGACAACTTTAAACAACACTTAATTTTAGTTCATTTTGTCTGCAATTGAATAGCTGGTTAACATTTATTTCCTTATAAATGCGAAAGTCTTCCTCAGTCTTGTATGCCCTCAGGTAGATAGTTTTCAGAGTCCCTCTGAGTATTCAGTGTCTTCTGAGTCTTCAGTGTCTTCTGAGTCTTCAGTGTCTTCTGAGTCTTCATTGTCTTCTGAGTCTTCAGATAATATTTGTTTTTAACATTAATCCTGAGTGTTGGGATATATTAGTTATGATGAATTATGCCAAAACATTATCAACTTGTGTTATTCAAGCTAATTTACAGATAACAAGTTGAGGGGGAAATAAAGAACAAGTTGAGGGGGAACTCACGAAATCAGAAGTAGATGATCGAGATCAGACGAGGCTACAGATGAGACTGATCGAGATCAAATGAGTTAGATGAGTTCCGAATTAAACTGATGAGCTGTGCAAATCAGAAGAGAAGAAAAGCTAAGCCAGCAAATCAGAAGAGAAGGTTGCAAATCAGAAGATGAGCAGATGAGACTGATCAAGATCAGACGTGATCAAGATAAGATATGAAGATGAGCAGATGAGACTGATCGAGATCAGACGTGATCGAGATCAGATATGATAACCTGATATGCTAACTTGATATGATGTACTTACCTGATGCTATCCTGATATGTTGATCTGAAGATGTGTTGATTTGATCAGTCGAGCTGATCAGATCAAGCAAAGAAGAAATCAGATAGCCTGAGTAAAAGTAATCTGAGACTCAGTAAGTAAAACTAATCTGAGACTCAGTAAAGAAAACTGATCAGAGACTCAGTAAGTAAAAGTGACCTGAGGGTCAGGATGTCTGAAGTCAGAAGAACTGAACTCATTCAGCCTGAGGGTCAGTATGCCTGATCAGACAAGGTCCGCTGAAGAGAAGTCTGTTGAATCAAGAACCCTGAGTAACTTGAGACTCAGAGAAACCTGAAGGCTTAGAGAAACCTGAAGACTCAGTATGTCTCTGAAGACACTGAGACTCAGAGAACCATGAAGACACAGTAATTACTGAAGACTCAGTAATTACTGAATACTCAGTATAAACCTGAATGTTCCGAGGCAAAGAATCTGAAGAATATAGCCGTTGGAATTCAGCTGACGTGGACCAATGAGAGGAAGACAACCAGCATGAAAAAGCTGCAGAACTTACAAAGAATAGTATGGATTTGAATGTGATTCTCTCCAATGGTAACATTCAAATCCACACTATAAATAGAAGTTCTTCCTTCATTATCAAGTGTGGAAGTGTGGAGAATGTAGCAAACGATGCTACAAAGCTAAGAAGACATATACTCAAGCTTTCCCACCATAGAACACAAGTCTGTAAATATACACATATTTTCAATGAGTGTTCTAGAACCCAATCTAAGCAACCCACGATGTATCCTAAGCTTAGAGAGATTTTCCCAACCTTAGCATTGAGGCTAAACAAATGTAAGGGAAAATCTCACCATAGTTGGAGACAACACCAAACCAAAACCCCATTCTCGTAAGAGATAACTAGTGGTGAAGTGAGGTAGTTGTTAGGCAATCCCGAGAGAGGGTGATAAGTCCCATAGGAGTGTGAACTCGTTAAACATCTAGAGGCGAGCCCGAGAGGGTGATAAGTCCAGTTGGAGTGAGAGCTCGTTAAATATCTAGAGGCGAACCCGAGAGGGTGATAAGTTCAGTTTGAAGGAATTTCCCTAGGAACAGGGAGAGTGGATGTAGGAGCTTGAGTCTTCGAACCACTATACTTTGTTGTGTTCTTTACTGCTTTACGTTCTTATCTTGTCATATGCATTCGATTATAAGCAAAACACAACACATGAGCTTAAAACGCAAAAATCTGGAATCACCATTCCTTCACCCCTGTTTTTGTATGCATTTCATGATTATTCCGCATTCCATAGGTTTTCCACCGGGCCTATCAATTGGTATCAGAGCAGGAGTTCAAAAGATCACTGTTAATGTGATCACCTGAAATGGTCTTTTTAAAAGAAAACCTGTTTCTTTAAAAATGCATATATTTTAATATTTTGGCGTCATTATTAAAAATGGGGAAATTGTTGGGATATTTTAGTTTTGATGAATTATGCCAAAACATTATCAACTTGTGTTATTCAAGCTAATTTACAGATAACAAGTTGAGGGGGAACGAAAGAACAAGTTGAGGGGGAACTCACGAAATCAGAAGTAGATGATCGAGATCAGACCAGGCTACAGACGAGACTGATCGAGATCAAATGAGTTAGATGAGTTCCGAATTAAACTGATGAGCTGTGCAAATCAGAAGAGAAGAAAAGCTAAGCCAGCAAATCAGAAGAGAAGGTTGCAAATCAGAAGATGAGCAGATGAGACTGATCAAGATCAGACGTGATCAAGATAAGATATGAAGATGAGCAGATGAGACTGATCGAGATCAGACGTGATCGAGATCAGATATGATAACCTGATATGCTAACCTGATATGATGTACTTACCTGATGCTATCCTGATATGTTGATCTGAAGATGTGTTGATTTGATCAGTCGAGCTGATCAGATCAAGCAAAGAAGAAATCAGATAGCCTGAGTAAAAGTAATCTGAGACTCAGTAAGTAAAACTGATCTGAGACTCAGTAAAGAAAACTGATCAGAGACTCAGTAAGTAAAAGTGACCTGAGGGTCAGGATGTCTGAAGTCAGAAGAACTGAACTCATTCAGCCTGAGGGTCAGTATGCCTGATCAGACAAGGTCCGCTGAAGAGAAGTCTGTTGAATCAAGAACCCTGAGTAACTTGAGACTCAGAGAAACCTGAAGGCTTAGAGAAACCTGAAGACTCAGTATGTCTCTGAAGACACTGAGACTCAGAGAACCATGAAGACACAGTAATTACTGAAGACTCAGTAATTACTGAATACTCAGTATAAACCTGAATGTTCCGAGGCAAAGAATCTGAAGAATATAGCCGTTGGAATTCAGCTGACGTGGACCAATGAGAGGAAGACAACCAGCATGAAAAAGCTGCAGAACTTACAAAGAATAGTATGGATTTGAATGTGATTCTCTCCAATGGTAACATTCAAATCCACACTATAAATAGAAGTTCTTCCTTCATTATCAAGTGTGGAAGTGTGGAGAATGTAGCAAACGATGCTACAAAGCTAAGAAGACATATACTCAAGCTTTCCCACCATAGAACACAAGTCTGTAAATATACACATATTTTCAATGAGTGTTCTAGAACCCAATCTAAGCAACCCACGATGTATCCTAAGCTTAGAGAGATTTTCCCAACCTTAGCATTGAGGCTAAACAAATGTAAGGGAAAATCTCACCATAGTTGGAGACAACACCAAACCAAAACCCCATTCTCGTAAGAGATAACTAGTGGTGAAGTGAGGTAGTTGTTAGGTAATCCCGAGAGAGGGTGATAAGTCCCGTAGGAGTGTGAACTCGTTAAACATCTAGAGGCGAGCCCGAGAGGGTGATAAGTCCAGTTGGAGTGAGAGCTCGTTAAATATCTAGAGGCGAACCCGAGAGGGTGATAAGTCCAGTTTGAAGGAATTTCCCTAGGAACAGGGAGAGTGGATGTAGGAGCTTGAGTCTTCGAACCACTATACTTTGTTGTGTTCTTTACTGCTTTACGTTCTTATCTTGTCATATGCATTCGATTATAAGCAAAACACAACACATGAGCTTAAAACGCAAAAATCTGGAATCACCATTCCTTCACCCCTGTTTTTGTATGCATTTCATGATTATTCCGCATTCCATAGGTTTTCCACCGGGCCTATCAATTGGTATCAGAGCAGGAGTTCAAAAGATCACTGTTAATGTGATCACCTGAAATGGTCTTTTTAAAAGAAAACCTGTTTCTTTAAAAATGCATATATTTTAATATTTTGGCGTCATTATTAAAAATGGGGAAATTGTTGGGATATTTTAGTTTTGATGAATTATGCCAAAACATTATCAACTTGTGTTATTCAAGCTAATTTACAGATAACAAGTTGAGGGGGAACGAAAGAACAAGTTGAGGGGAACTCACGAAATCGTAAGTAGATGATCGAGATCGCACCAAAGCATGCATTTAGACCGACGAGATCAAATGAGTTAGTTGAGTTCCGAGTTAAACTGATGAGTTGTGCAAATCAGAAGAGAAGAAAAGATAAGCCAGCAAATCAGAAGAGAAGGTTGCAAATCAGAAGATGAGCAGATGAGACTGATCAAGATCAGACATGATCGAGATCAGATATGAAGATGAGTAGATGAGACTGATCGAGATCAGACGTGATCGAGATCAGATATGATAACCTGATATGCTAACCTGATATGATGTACTTACCTGATGCTATCCTGATATGTTGATCTGAAGATGTGTTGATCTGAACAGTCGAGCTGATCAGATCAAGCAAATAAGAAATCTGTAGGTCCCGAACGGGTTTTGTGAGGGTGGAAGTCTTGAGGGGAGGGGTGAATAGACTTCAAAAACTTTTCGTGCGGATCAGGTGTGAACTACAGATTACCCGATCAAAGTGCTAGTGTATCGCTTTAGACCGATGTTCAATCTTACCGAGTGCCCGGCGCGATCGCTTGATATCCGCCGGTTTTAATCAATGGTGCGGAAAGCTTGTTTTTACCCGTGAAAAACCCGCTTTTATCAACTGATTACAAGTCGGGCCAAACCAATGACTAAGGTGTCAACTGATCGATCACCGCTTGGTGCATCGATCTTAACTTAGAATATGTATGTCGCTTAAAACTCGCCAGTGACTTGTGTAAAGCAATAAGAAAAAGCAAGTAAATGCACACAAGACTTTTTATAGTGGTTCGCATTTAAACCCATCCTACGCCCACTCTTCCCTTAACACAGGGAACCTTAACCTACTTTAACTCAAGGGACTTATATCCTTTTCAGATGGCCGAGATGTTTACCGAGTTCTCACTCTTACAAACTTAACTCATGGGACTTATATCCTTTTCGGGATGACCGAGATGTTTACCGAGTTCCCACTCAAGCTTAACTCATGGACTTATATCCTTTTCGTGGATGGCCGAGATGTTTATCGAGTTCCCACTCTACAAACATAACCAAAGTGGGACTTATATCCTTAAAAAGGATAGATTTAGATGTTTAATGAGTTCGCGACTCTGCACTTAACCTAACTTGCGTTTGGGTAAAGAATGATTGAGGGTTCCAACCGAAATGTATCCCGATGCTTTAGGTAGCCAAAATGCTAGTGGATAGGATTTCTTGCTAAGAACTAATGGGATGAACACTCTAAGAATAATCTTCAAATGTAGTGTTCTTTTGAACGGAGATTTTGGTTTGTAGCTTTTAGCTTGTTTTTTTGTTCTCACTCTCACTCGTTGGTTCTTGCGTTTTATCTCTCGCTGGTCCTTTTTCTTCAAAATGAAGATCGATCCCATTTTATAGACCTCGAAATCAAAGAGCCGTTGGAGAGCGATTTAAATTTCTGCTATATTAGGTAGGTTGTAGGATATGATTATGACGTGCGTTCCGATTATCGGTGGTGAGAGGCATCATTAGTGTCGTTTTTGTCCGCAAGTGTCGTATCCCGCAGATGTCGCCTCTTTTTGTACACGTCGCTTTCTTCTTGGCCGCTTTCTTTTTTGTACACGCGTTAGGCGATTGATATTCCTTTTGTAGAAGATTAAATGTATCGGTGTATATTTTTTTATTGTCACCAGGTGTGGTGACTTGATCGTAACCCATCGATCTACCTTGTTAAGTCTTCTTTTGCGTTGTCTTAGCTCAATATGCACTGGACTGAATGTGTAGGTCTTGTGTCTTTTTGATCTTCAAGTGTCTCTGAGCCTCAGTGTATTCAGTCATACCGAGTCTTCAGGTTTGTTACTGAGTCTTCAGGATTATCTGAGTCTTTAGGTTCATCTGAGTCTTCAGTGTTTATCTGAGTCATCAGGTTCATCTGAGTCTTCAGGTTCATCTGAGTCTTCAGTGTCTTCTTGTCTTCACCTGATCTTCTGACTTCTTGTCTTCTGATTTGGGCTTAGTCTTCTGATCATCTGACCTTATCTGGGTCATCTGATACATCGACCTGACCTATACATATTGAGTTCCCCCTCAATATGTGACCTATCTTTTACTTCAGCTATCTATACATTTCAGCTGGTCATCTTAATCTGATTATAAGTCGTCAGTCAGCTAACAGGTCTGACTGGTCCTATTACAACTTGTTTTGGAACTTCCATCAAAACTAAGTTACATATTTCCCAACAATTTCCCCCTTTTTGATGGAACCAAAACACTTAAACAAACTTAATAAAAAAAACAGATACCATGAATGGAAATATAGATGATGCAAATGGTACATACCTCAGAAGACAATGAGATGTTGTCTTAGAATCAGTGAGATGTAAAATTTCATTCAGATAGGTGTGTGTATTGTAGTATACATGAAAAGCGTACCTATCATCTGATTCCAAGTTGTCTTCTTCAGGTGTACTTGAACATTTGCAGTTCTTTGGGGATGCCAAACATCCTGTACATCCTTTGCATTAGCTTGTCCAAATTTTTTTTTTCTATGGATTCCTCCTTTTTCAAAAAGTTCATAGTAGATATTCTTGAATTTAACAGATCTAGTTTGTTGTCCGGACGCAGCGGGAGGAAGAAGTGGTTCAAAGGGTGGAGCTTACGGTATAAGTGACATGATCTTGCCTTCTTTCATCAATTGTCCCAGAGAAGTCCGGATACTTTGTTTCAAACCAGTTAAATAATTCATCATCATTTTCACCCGATCTTGATGAATTGGAATTTTCTCCAGGATGTAGACGTCAAATAACCATTCTCCTCTGATTTGATCCCATTCTGGAAGCAAATCTTGTCGTGCACATAGAATGCCTTTAACAGGTGCAGGAAGGGCATTCTTCTCCCAAGCAATCTCCTCTGCTGCAGCTTCGTTCTTCCTTTTCCTTCGGATGTAAGCGATGTTCACTCCCTTAACCTCTGCTAACTTCTGCTTCTTGATTGCGGCCTCTCTTATTCTCGGTCTTGTCGCTCTTGAACTTGTTCAGAGTCATCCGCTTTTAATTGGAGAATAGGCGGCCTTGTCTCTGATCTTCCGCATTTGCTTTCATCATCTTGCTTTTGCCTTTCTTCCTCCTCAGAGTTTGCTCAGGTTCATCTTGTTCATCTTCTTCAGCTAATTTCTTAGCGAGTTCAAGGCTCTTGGCCTGATCATTAGTTTCCATTCTTTTCTGGACGAACGAGGAAAAGTCTTCAATCTTGTCGACTCGGCAAGAACCTCCGAAAAGAGCATTTTTCTTTCGGCGATCTCTTTACCGTAGCTCCACGGTTTCTTTCATTTCAAAGAACGAGATCGGTAGATGGAGTGGGTCGAAAGTCGATCTGATGGTTTTTGGTAGAGATGAAAATTTACCAACCGTGTATGCGAGTCTGCTTTTTTCCTTCTCTTTTTCTTGAGTCTGTTTTTCTGTTTTCTCTTTTTCTTCAGACTCTTTTCCTTCCCCCTTTTTGGTTGCATCAAAGAGGTTGGACATCTTGAGGTTCAGAGCTATTAAATGCCGTGAGATCTCCTCTCTGAGTTCCTCGACAACAAGAGGAGTGATCTGAACGGTGGCAGAAGGTGCAGGTGTGAAGAAGCGTCTGAGAGCAGTTTCGATCTCCTGTCTTGCTCGTTCTGTAGAAGCTAGAAAATGTTTCCAACCCATATCTAAGTGGTTGTTGGTCTTGTCCAATGATGCCCAGACACTCTCCAAAAGTACCTGTGTCTGATTGAGCATCTCTGTCTGAACTGTGAGTTTGTCAGACTGGAGCTTGAGCTTCTCAGCAAGAGGATATACTAGTTGCATTACTTCAGCAAGGATGGCATTGTGCATCCCATCTGTGTGACTTCGTTCCTTGTCAACTAGTTTCGCTTGCTCATCTTCAAACCGCTTCATCAGATCTGCTGTGAGCACTGCGAATTTGTCTTCAAATGCAGTCTTGATCCCATCCTGAATCTTCTGAGAGTGATGATCTAGGGTATCAGAGCACATCGTAGCAGTCTATTCAGATGTTGAAGCCTTGCCAAATTGGGTCTCATCTGCAACACCCATTCTTGGTTCATCGGCAGTTCCCTCATGATCTGTAAGAGGTTGAACTGTTTCCTCCCTGTTATCAGCAATTCCGAACCTTTCGTGAATCAGCCATCTGATATCATCGCCAGATGTCAATTCAACAGCACTTTCAATCCCAGCATTGTGTAGACATTTCAACTCCAAGTCTACAAAGAAATCTGATCCCAGAGTTGTCATTAGAATCAGGAATTCTTCAATGCTCTTCAGTCTGATGTCCCTCCAGAACACTATTTCTTCTATCTGTTGCTGGATGCCAGGATGTTGATCCAATTCAGGCCATAGATCCAGCAGATACTCTTTGATCTGTTGCTTCATTATACTTAAGATGGGGCTCTCTGGAGCAGGTGAAACAAGTATTGTTCTGGTGTTGAAGGGATTATGAGAGATGGACACACGTTCGTCGGATCTCTCAGGTTCTTGAGACTGGATCGGGGATTGGGATGTTTGTAGTCCAGGTTTGTTTTCAGCGTGTTGAGGGTGTTCAGTTTCCTGAACGGGTTCATTGATTGGTGGTGTGGGAGATGTTGTTCTGAGAGGTGAGGGTGAGGGTGAGAAGGTTTTGTGGGGAGAGGGTGGAGGTGATGATTTTTGAGGAGAGGGTGATGGTGATTTGGAAGTGGGCGTTGGCGACCTTGCTCTCTGGAAGATCTTGGTTAGAGGAAGAGAATCAGATGGTGATTCTTCCTCAGATTGCACCACTTCTGTCCTTCTGACAGATTTCTCTCCTTCTGCTATGATCATCTGTTCTTCCCTTGCTTCTCTGATAGGTCGCTCAGAGCGGACTGCTATCTCCTCTTCTGATTCTTCTTGCATCAGATCCTCCGTTCTGCTAGCTGTCTTGGCAGAACTTGGAGCAGTCTTCAGAGGAGATGAGACTCTCTTCTGACGTTTCAGCTGAGCATCTGGTTTTTTGGCCAGATCCTTCCTTTTCATCATCTTCTCTGGAATGGCCTTTTCCTGCACTTCAGACGATGCAGTTGCCTTGTCTTTTCCTTTCTTTTCTCCCTTGGGTTTGGGCACATAAGGAGTTGGATCCTCATCAGCTTGTCCAGGTAGGGACTCATCCTTGCCCAGTATGGCCTTGTGCTTTGCTTGGTAAACCTTCGCTCCATTCTTGTTCCATTCATAATTCTGTGGCAGCTTATCTGACAGAATGATAGAGATTTTGTGTATGAATGAGCACTTCGAAGATAAGCACACTTCATTGCTCTGGGTCAGCTCGAACTTCCCGGAGTCTTTTCTCAGTCTTGTTTTGACCATACCCAACCAATCGATGTCTGAAGCCTTCTTGATTATCGCAGCCATGACACTTGTCTTGTAAGAAGTGACCACATCAAGGCTGTAAGTTGAGCACATGATCACCTTCTGAACAATTTCAAGAAGAAGGCGATACTTTCTCTTCAGATAGGAGGCTTTGACGTTCGTCGTGTTCTCCTTATTTGCTGGTCTCAATAGTTCGGCTTCAAGAAACTCCTTTTCTCCTACAGTAGCCGTGTAGGACTCTGGATTGATGCTTCCTCGAGTTAAGCCGAATATCCTCTGTAGATCGTCATTCGTCACTCGAAATTTCATTCCGCCAACGGAAGAAATTAGGTCAGCATCATTGTCTTCATCCCTCTGCAGATTGTAAAGAAACTCCAGTGCTTCATGGGTGTGAACGATGTTCTGATGAGTAGAGCAATATCGTTCCAGTCCACACTCTCGAAGGCACTCCAGAATTTCCAGCGATTCCGGATCTGAGGTGATGTTGAAGACGACGTACTTTTCATCAATGATGTCTTTCTTCATCGATGCAAAGTTGCAGTACTTTTTCCCTTGGCCCGGTCTTGAAACAAGGTGTGCCATTTCTGTACGATATGCAAATTGATGTTTAGTTTGAGTAAGATAATTCATAAAATTCAGTCAAACTCGTAATTTCAGCATCAATTTAGCAAGTAAGCGTTTAGATCAAGTAAAAACAGAATCATAACTTGAAAACCTAGGTACCATAGAGAGATTGAGATCATATAATTAATTAAAACAGGAAATTACCAGTAATTGATTCGAAAGATTTTGAAATCGGAAGAGTAGAATCAAATAATTTCGAAGGTAATTCTCTGAGGATTAAAAAAAAAAGATCTTTTAAGAGCTTTTGAGAAGACGAAGTAGTGGAAAGCGGTTTTCTGAGAAAAAATTGGATTTTGTAGAATACGAGGGAAAACCTTTTTGCATAACTTTCCAAAGTACTCAAGTATCCGTGTTTTGATATCGGTGGCTGAGATTAATCGGCCAAAAGGTATTTTGATCGCACGGTTGAGAAAAGTAGTCTTCTCGTTTTCCGGACTAAAAAATCGCAATAAAACGTTTTGAAAACATTTTCCCAAGTCCGCATTAAAAGCTTTGCAGAGCATGTGTCATGAACAGTGTAAAATCAATTAAAATAAATAACGCATATAAGGTATTCAGAAAGAGATAAATAAGAGAGCGTATTTGACTGATTGATATTGTAATCAATCAGTTACCACGGTGATCTGATCTGGTACTTTGTTGACTTATCTGATGGTTACCTTATGCATTTCCCAACAATATCTCACTTATCTGATCAGATTCTTGCTTCAAACACTTCTCCACTTATCTGATCCTCTTTTCTGATACTTTATATCCTCCAGTCTTCTTCTAAACATTCTTCTAAACAACCCACATTTACTGAAGTCAACTCCCGCCAAAACTTTTACTTCGGGGAGTCCAAAAGTCACCTTGATTCCCAAATAGGCGCGATTTGACATACGTAATAATGGCATAGATACGCTGTGATTTAATCACACCGTTAACTCATCCAACCATTAGCCGCGTGTACCTAACGCGTTGTCGATGCAAATTTCTCTTAAGATTTTCTGAGAAGATAAAATTTGCATGTATACCCCTAATTTCCTTCTATAAATTAGCATGGGGTGTTAGGCAAACAACACAATCATAAACCATTTCATCTTCTCTAGCATATCCTTCATGATTTTCCGATGAGTTCCTTATTTCCGATGAAACTTCCGGTGGGAACCTTTAGCCCTTTTCCAATGAATTCAGCTTCTCAGATCAACCATGTGTGTTCCTTCACACTGCTTTCGTCGTCATCTAAGATTTCACATACGATCAATGCTAAGCTTCTTTACCACCGTGGAGGCGGATCTGCTAAAGCAAATGAGAAGGCACTTCTCCTAACCGTATGCACCTTGTGCGCCTATCGAGATGACGGAATTAGCATCAACAGACTTAGTCTGAAACAAAACATGGGTTTGATATACAAAATAGTGTATCAAACTCAATATTTGCATGAGACACTCATGGCCATATGGTCTTTGTGACCAAACCTGTGGCAATGTGTCCCATTTAACAGCTGGAGAGTCCATTGATTTTAGGTCTAAGGGCTCCTAGCTTAAAGATCCTTCAAGGCTCGCTCTCGCTTCTCACTCCAAGATTCTAAGAGCGGCTTTCAGGATTCTAGAAGCTTCTCTGCTGCCCCCTGGGTCGGAGAGTCTGAGAGCATCAGCTCTTAAAATCTCTCTCTCTCTCCTTCCCTGCCTAGGGTTGTCTTAGGGCTGATGGTTTATTATTGACTTTCGGGTCTTCTTGTACTTGTAATACCACTTGAAGATAGATGTAGCATTTGTAGCTTGTGATATCACTTGTAACTTGTAAATCTGATCTCCGGGTCTTTATCAATGAAAAACTCTGTTATTCCATTGATGTGTTGTTTCTTCTGACTTATGCGATCTGTAGCTTTAATCTTGATTTGCTTGTTGACTGTAGCTTTAATCGACTTATAAAGTAATCTTCCAATCTGATCAGTTCCCCCTTAATCTGATATGTCTTGAACTGATCTGCCCTTTGTCTGAACTTCAGATCGGCTACTTATCTGACTTTCTGATCTGCTCCTTATCTGAATTTCAGATCGGCTCCTCGTCTGGTCATCTGATCAGTTGAGATTCCTGACTCAACTGATTCTACTTAACCTGGTTAGTCTTTTAACCAACTGGTTCTGGAGATCATTCCTTCAACCATATATGGTGCATTTTCTCCAAGATCCAGAAGCCCTAGCTCGTTGCATAACTCTCTCTGAATCGATCTCAAATTTAGCGGCTTGGTTAGGATATCAGCTTTCTGCTTGTCAGTATGGATCTTTTCCATCTTGATATTCTTTTTTTCAACATGATCTCTGATAAAATGGTGTCTGACATCCACATGTTTGCATCTTGTATGTAGAACAGGATTATGAGTGATTGCAATAAAGACTATTATCGCCACGAATATAGGTACGTTCTTAGCTACGATGTTGTAATCCTCACCATCGACTTAGCCAGAGCGCTTGGGAACAACAGAATTTCCTCGCAGACCATATATTCTCGCTCAAAGAGTAGATGTCGCAAATCGATGTCCGCTTCTTCAAAACCATGAGATCACTTTATTTCCCGTAAATCGACATGAACCCGAGGTTGACTTTCCGTCGATTCTCGCAACCTCCGTAAATCAATCGTAATACCCACTAAGCTCTAGATTGTCATCCGATGGGTAAAATAAACCAAGGTTTACAAATTCCCCTTCAGATACTTGAGAATCCGCTTAGTTGCTTCTAGGTGGCTTTTTGCATTGGATTTGCTTTTGAAATCGCACATACACCTACCGCAAAATGTAATGTCCGGTCTCCGGGCAACAACGGTATAGTAGTGATCCAATTAGAGCTCTATACTCCTTCTCGATTCGCTTTTTGACCATCTTCGTCCGATCCATCTTGAACCCGGCCATCATGGGAATTCCGCTTCCTTGCAATGTTGAACTCCAAACTTTGCCAAGAGATTCCTCAGATATACTACCGGCGATGAATATCCTTCAGACTCGCCTTGACTTGTAAACCCAAAAAGTAATTCATCCGACCCATCATGGACATCTCGAACTTCCTTGCATCAACTTCTTTGAACTTCTCACACTACTTCTTGTTGGGAGATCCAAGATGATGTCGTCCAAGAGATCCGAACCATCGTAATATCTTCTCCATCTTCTATTCTCGAATAAGGTTCTCATCCACTATTCCTTTAGTGAACCCGTTGTCTATCAAGAACCGAGAGAGTGTATCATACCAAGCTCGAGGAGCTTGTTTCAAATCAGAAAGAGCTTTCCTTAAACGGTACACTTTGGTTGCCTTTTTTCAAAGCCCGGAGGTTGTTCGACATAAACTTCCTCTGCTAGTACCCCGTTTAAGAATGCACTCTTTACATCCATCTGATACACAGTGAACCATCTGTGGGAAGCATATGCCAGAAACAGCCGAATGGCTTCTAGGCGAGCGACTGGTGTAAAGGTCTCATCATATTAAATTCCTTCTGATTGTGAATACCCCTTAGCAACAAGTCTTGCCTTATTCCTGGTTATGACATTTTTCTCATCTCTCTTGTTCTTGAATACCCACTTCGTGCCAATTATGTCTTGATGAGTTGGTCTGTCCACCAATTCCCAAACTTGATTCCTCTCAAACTATTCCAGCTCCTCCTGCATGGCTAGAATCCAGCTTGCGTCTTGTAGAGCTTCCTCTATTGTAGTTGGTTCCTTCATAGACAGATAACAACAGTACATGGCACTTTCACTAATCTGATGTCTAGTTTTGACTCTATCAGATGGGTCTCCGATAATCAGATCAGTTGGATGACTGGTAATCCAGGTCCTTCTGTTCTGATGTGCGTTTGTTTGGAGAACATCATCCATATCTGATAGTTCATTACTAGTGATTGGGAGTGGTGCGGAGTTATGATCCACTTGATAAGAACATGTCTCAGCTGATGTTGGACTCATCATGTGCTGATGTCTGTTCGTAGGAACTTTAGGAGTTCCCCCTGAACCAGATGGTTCAATTGATACTTGCCTCACCGTAATGACTTCTTCAATCGATTGCTTATGCGTGCATTTAGGGTCTGATTGACCTGTTGAATCAACAAGATCAAGTTCTGGGATGTACACTTTTATGTGTTCAGTTTCTTTCTCCTTGATGCTTAGCTGATCAATTTTCTGCGTGTCAGGTATCGATTGATCTGGTATGGCTTATTCTGAGGCAGCTTTCTCTTGTTCAGAAGATGTCTCATCAAAGACCACATGGGGTGTTTCTTCCACAAATAGGGTTCGTTTGTTGTAAACCCCGAAAGCCTTGGCCGATGAGGAATATCCTAAGAATATACCTTCATCTGACTTGGCCTCAAAAGTCTTCAACTGACTTTTCCCATTGTTGTGAATAAAACACTTGCACCCAAAAACATGGAAGTATGAAACACGAGGTTTTCTTTCCTTCCACAGTTCATGAGGTGTTTTGAAGTGAGTCTTAGTCAGAGAACATCTGTTCTGAGTATGGCATGCTGTGTTGATTATTCGCCCGTAAATGACTTGGTGTAGCATGTTCAAATAACATAGTGCGAAGCACTTTCCTTGAGAGTTCTGTTTCTCCGCTTCGCTACTCCATTTTGTTGTGGTGTTCTTGCAACCGACGTTTCATCTTTGTATACCAAACTCGGTGGTAAAAATCAAGAATAAAGGAATTTAGGAACTCAGATCTTTATCCGATCTCGATTTTTTACTATCTTTACACCCTTCTCGTTTTGTAGCTTCTTGAGCAGCTCGAGTATCTTAGAAGTTGTCTCGTTCTTCTTGTATAAGAATACAACCCAAGTAAACTTGGAATAATCATCCACGATTACAAGAGTATATTTGCGTCCACTGAGACTGACTGGTGTAACTGGTCCGAATAGATCCATATGGAGCAGGTTGCAATACTCTCTTTGGATCTTGGTCCCGTATTCCCTTGAATGAGGCTTTAACTTGTTTTTCCCTTCCCATATGCGGCACATGTCCGATCTTTGGAGAATATCTCATTCGAAGTCCTCAACCAAAGACATCCTAGCGATCTTGTTAAGAGTCTTGAAGTTCGGATGACTCATTCTTTTATGCCAGAGCCAACTGCTACTTTTAGAACTCTTTAAAAATTAAGCATGTATTCTTTGGGCAACTGTTCCAATCTGTTGTGTAGATTGTGCCTTTCCTTGAACCAGTTAGCAAGATTTGTTGAGTGGCTCGATTCCTTATCGTACACTTTGTTGGGATTATACTGAAAAGTATGCTTTTACTTTGTATAATCAAAACTCAATTTCCGCACTTATTTATTGAAATAAATTGTTTATCACCGATGCTTTAAATATGATTGAATGTTATATATATTTATCGCATAACTGCTCAATAATTCGATGCGTGTTACATCAGAGTTAATTTAGTGATACCAGATCACATAAGATTAAATTAATAAATCCCTTTTGTAACTAAAAAGTACGCCATTCACGACCTAGATGGAAATGAACAACCATCACGAAAAGGTTGAGGTGTAAGGCCCATTGGTTTATCTTGACCAAGAGATTACACTAGTGCATGACTGATGCTATTGAATAGGACCTACAGGAGGATAAATTCTTCTAACCTAACAAGGAAGAATTAGACCTCGATCAGTTCGTTATTTCTTAACCTTCGTTCCTTAATAGATCACGTGGGATTGGTAACTATTGCTTTGACTTATCATGGGTAGCGAAATCGTAGAGAGATTCAATACTTTTTATCTTGGGCAATATTATTGGTCACATGTGATTGCTAAGATTTAATACTTAAGAATCGTGGTAAGTACGCTTGTTTGATTTGCCCCCTTGGGAGGTTCATAAGTTTTATCATACCAAATCTTGCAAGTGGAATTAGTTTCCTGATGGATAATAATGTTGAAGCGTTCCTCTACCAAGGACAAAAAGATATTAATTAACGGAAAGCTATTTCAAAGGGTTTGAATTAATTAATGGGCTAGATAATCTTAAACACGGGAAATAATGACCGGGAGCCATATTGACTGTAATATGGGTTAAGATGGATGGTTCAAAATGAATTATGTAGTGGGATTAATTAATATTTATGGGCTTGAATTATATTGTGGCTCAATATTAGATATTCAAGATCCATTAGAAGGTCCAATCTTAATTCTCCTAAAGGCCCCCTAAGTAGCCCAACATATAGTCCAATAACTGAAAAGGTAATTAAAATAAAATAAATATTGTTGCTTATATTTCCTCTAAAATTTTCGAAAATTATGGATAAAAGAGGGAGAAAGATTTTCTTCGAATTTTGTTATGGAATGAAGATATGTATTCTTGGAATACAAGATTATCTCATTAAATTCAAGAAATCTCCCACTTTGTTATCTATATAGTAAATTTCGAATTTTTGAAAATATAGTGGGCAAGAAAGATTTTCTTGATTTTCTTGAAAAGATATTATGGAAGATATGTATTTCTTGAAATACAAGAATATCTCATAAATTCAAGAAGATCCAAATCTTGGATTCTTGCATCATCAAATTTTCGAAAATAATGTCATAAAATAGAGGAGGTGGAATTTTGTGGAATATTTTAATTATGGGAAAAAGAATATATGTGATATATTCAAGATTTCTTGGTGACCAAGAAAAGTCTTCTCCCACATTGAAATATCACATAAATTTCGTCCACCCTCCCTCCTATAAATAGGGGATGATTAGTTCATTCCCGAGTACAATTCCATGTGCTGGAAATATTAGCAAATCCACGAAAGTGGTGCAACAAAGTTTATTTTTTCCTTTTATTAATTGTTCGCGAGTATCCTTCCACCGGATTGTCGAGCAAGGGCTAAGGGAATACTTGGGAAGTCCTTTTGGTTAGTCCGTCCGACCAAAGTCATTGCCATCCCGAGAGGTACGTTCACGTAAACCCGTAGATTCTGCATGCGTAGGTTTTACGTGGCATTTTATATGCATGATTTGTTGTTGCAATTATTATTTGAATTAATATAGGATTAATTCATGCTAGTAATAATTAATGAATTAAATTTGTATTTAAATATTCACCCCGAATAGATCTGCATGCAACTCATTCCCCCAACAATCGCATCGAGCCACTTGCTTTGCTCAATTTTTTAAATTGTAATTTAATTAGTGGACATTAAATTTGAAATTGATAGTAGAATTGTTAGATCTGCTTTTGCGTGTATCCAATTGTCATGGATTTTAATGTTTTATTTTGCATGCATATAAACTGTGGTTTTTTAATTCGATTCGTTCGGATTTGTTTTGCCTCGTGAGAAAATCCATGAGTAGACTAGGATTTGTTTGATTTGATCAATGTAATAGACTAGTCTAGATCTAGGTTTATTTATTTTTTGTAAATAAATTGTAACCGGATCGGAACGAAGAGACGAAGAATTAAAGGACGAAATCCAATCCAACTCAGGTATTTACCGGCACGCACGCGCCAGCTAGGCGCAGGTCGGGCGGCCGAAAAGGCGGAGGATGAAGGCCGCGTGCGGCACGGGCTTGCGCGCTCGAGCAGAAAGGTGATGGGCTGCGGTTGTTACGGCTCACGCCTTCAGCGTCTTGTGCGAGACGCTACCGAGATACGTTGGCGAGTACGGAGGCCGAACAAGACGCGCCGCTGGATGCACGCGGATCGTCGCCGGGCCGAGAACCGGCCGACCCCACCGATAATCGCCCGGCGTCTTGAGACCGGCGAACACGGCCCGTTGGCTGATGCGAGTTACTGAGCTATCCCAGCCCAGTGGCCGGCGAATGCGGGCGTCGTCCGGCCAAGGAAGCCGCCAAGGCGTGGGATTCGGTTTCAAAGTAATTTTTGAGACGGTGAAAGTGGGAGAAATTTTGAGCGCGGTTTCTTCGGAATCAAGCCAAAAAAAAATCAAACCATGACAATTGGATAATTTCAGGCCCAATATGTTTATTTTCTGTTTTTCATTGATTTATTTGTGCTATCTTATGCTTTGTTTAATTTGTTTAAATGTGTTTTTGCATGAGGGTTGCCAAATTGAAAAATCTCAACTTCAAAATTACTAAGTATGTTTTAAATAATTAATTGACAATTTTATTCCTGGATAATAAAATTGAATTAATTTTGACCTCCATGATTTATTTATTTGTGAATTCTTTTGGAGAAATTCCCTACCGGACGGTCAAAAGATAGGTTTCACATGAATGAATTCGAACGGATGATTGTGGGTTATTACTAGTGGCGATTTATGACCCTCCCACGAGGCTCGATCAAAGGGAAACAAAGAAATCCTCAGATTTAATCATGGTTATTACTTAGGTATAAAATTGATATGCATATACTTCCCCAAAGTCCCCCGTCAATTTTATATTGGTCAAGTGGGAGCCAACTATTAATCTGATATTAAAGGTTTGTAAATGTTCTTGTTTGTAACTCGAATGAATGTGTTTAAATAATGACCCACCCCACGTGGCTTATTTAAACTATTTTGAGATGTTGGCGATGCATGTTCATTTTTTTTTTTGAGATTTTAAAATATGATGAAATGTGATCGAACCTTGTGATATACTTGTGCTATCAGATATAGTTGTTTATTTCATTCAAAGATGTCGCTACCTTTTAATCCATCATATTATACTTAAAGTCAATACAATATGTATGGAAACTATATTGATTGAAAAATTATAATTGTCCTAATCGCATAAAAAGCACAAGTGGATTTTGACACACAAAAATCGATGAGCCAACCGACGAGTCAAAACAAAACACGACTCGTCGATCACCTTGAGAAAATGTCGTCATTTGAAAATGGTGGAGGAAAAAACCCATAAGGGATTACGCCCTCAAAATTGATGGCCCATCCGAACAAACTTGAGATTCGAAGAGCAGATTATGATCCGAGACTCGGATGAATTTGGTACTTCATTCTCTCGCCCGTAAAGGTTTTTTGAGCATTTTGGCCTCGCTAGCTAATTTGTTGTAAACTTTTGGACTCGGCGAAAATGATGATAAGGCACCAAACTCAAGCTTTGATTTTAAGTGGTCCGCCTTTCATCTTCTAGGCCAAGGGTAGGCAAGATAAAGAAGAGGACCAAAGGCCATAAGCAATAAAACTCAACTGTTGCCAAGGGCAATGGTAAGATGAGGAATGCTTGTTGAGTCAAGGAAAATCCAAAGAGGAAGTGCTTAAGCTGCGGTGAGAAAGGACAATGGAGGTTTTGCCTGTTCCAACCCCAAAAGGGACGGAAAGAAAGGTAATTCTCACACACTAGTTGTTAAAACTTGTTTAGCGGCGTATACTTCTCATTCATGGGTGGTTGATACAAGATCCACTAATCATGTTGGCTTCACGGATTCTAAATGATCCGGCAACGTAGTGGGAGTGAGATCCTCATCACACTGGGCAACGTTACGAAAGTAGAAGACATTGCAATGCTACGTAAATGGCATATATTGTAATGCTACGATAGTAACGATTATTGCAATACTACGCAAGTAGCAGACATTGCAATGCTACATGAGTAGCAGTTAAAGAAGTGGGAGAAGTGCACCTATCTTTTGAAGATAAAGTTTTTTGAGATTATCTTTATGTTCCCAGTTTCAGAAAGAATTCAGTTTCAGTTTCTAAAATTCGATTAAAGGACACTAAGTTTCTTCTAATAAGAATGACATCATTTTTGAAATGATGAGTGTATCTGTTACGGGACATTGATGGAAAATCTCTATACAATTAACTGTGCACACCACTCATGAAATGCATCCTATAACTCATCAACTATTTTCGACAAAAGAAAACGTGAACGAAACACTTCTTTGGCATCTAAGATAAAGGTCATATAAATCCAAAGAGGATCCAAAGGTTGGTGAAAGATGGTTCACTGGAGCGTCTCCAAGTTGAATCGATTCCAACCTGCGAATCATTTTTGGAGGGTGATATGACCAAGATGGCATTTGGAGCCAAGGGGAATGGGGCTAAAGAAGTGTTAGAGATCGTTCACATAGATGTGCGTAGTTCAATGTCAACCAAAGCAAGAGGAGGTTATGAGTAATTTTATTGATGATTACTCAAGGTACATTTTCCTTATGAAGCATGAATCTGAGACCTTTGAGAAATTCTAAGAATTTAAGGCTCAAACAGAGAATCATAGGGAAAAACGTATCAAGTCTCTACGATCTGATCGTGGAGGCGAATACATCAGCGATGAGTTTTTGAACTACTTATCTGATGAAGGGATTGTATCCCACCATCGCACTGAACCCCTCAACAAAACGGGGTTTGCAGAGAGAAGCAAATGTAATTCTTTTGGAAATGGTTAGATCAATGATGAGTTATGCGGATCTTCCCAAGTCGCTACGGGGTTATGCCTTGGAAACAAAGTGGCTTACATTCTCGAACTTGGTGCTATCCAAATCGGTTTCCAAAACTCCCAAAGAATTGTGGACCCAAGCGCAAGCCTAGTATGAGACACATGAGAACTTTGGGGTGTCCGCCCACATATTGGACAAGGAAGCCGATAAGTTGGATCCTCGATCAGAATTAAGGCTGTTTGTAGGATACCTCGAGGGAACAAAAGGGTGAATGTTCTATAGTTCCGAAGATCAAAAGGTGGACATCCGCACCCACTTTAGATTTTGGAAGAAAACTATAGAACCAAAGAAAACCCGTATGAGATTACCTTAAATGAGCTTAGAGGGCAAACCTCAAATACAAACTCATTTTAGATGATATACCAAACGATACGTTTTCACAACCGAGCCTCGTTATAGTGGGAGGGTTGTTTGACAGCCCGAGAGATTCATGGGAATAGGAGAGTCCTCGGACTTGATTCCAGGAATCAGACCCATGGACATATGACGAGGCACTCCAAGATAAGGATGCAGATTCTTGGCAAACAAAGAATGAAAAGCCGAAATAGGTTCTATGTTTCATAATAGAGTGTGGGAGCTAGTCGAACCACTTAATGGGGTCAAACCCATTGATATAAGTGGGTATATAAGAGGAAAAGAGGACCGGACGGAAGGTTGAAACCTTTAAAGCAAGACTAATGGCGAAAGGTTATACTCGTAAAAAAAAGGGATCGATTATGAGGAAACTTTTTTGGCCGTAGCCATGCTTATGTCCATCTCAGATTCTCTTATCGATTGTCACAAGACTTCGACCTTGAAATCGGCAAATAGATGTCAAGACAAATTTCCTTAACTAAGTCTTGATAAAGAGATCTATGTGCAACAACACCAAGGTTTCATTGAAACAGGCCAAGAACACCTAGTTTGTAAGCTCAAGAGGTCCATTTATGGACTCAAACAGGCATCCAAAGCTTGGAACCAAAGTTTTGATCATGTAATAAAGTCTTATAGGTTTGATCAAAACAAGTTTGAAAGTTGTGTGTATAAAAAGCATTTCGGAACTGCATTGGTATTCTTAGTACTATACGTAGATGACATTGTGATCATCGAAACAATGTGAAGGTGTGATCGACGTAAGGGCATGGTTTCAAAAACAGTTTGATATGAAAGACTTAGGGAAAGCCGGACATATCCTTGGGATCAAGATTACTCGAGATCGCCAGAAAAGGATGATCGGGTTATCGCAAGTTTCATACATAGACACTGGTTTTTGAAACAATTCATCATGCAAGATTCCAAGAAAGGATTCGTACCTTTCAGACTTGGAATCCATCTATCCAAGAAAATGTTCCCTAAGAGGAAAAGGAGATAGATGACATGGAAGGTATTCCTTGTGCTTCTACCGCTTTAAACCCTTATGTATGCATTGTTTGTGTATGAGACCGATATCCGCTTTTGCCGTAGGCATGGTAGCAAGATATCAAAGTAACCCAGGGAAAGTGCATTGGACGACAGTTAAAAAAATTCTGAAGTGTCTGAAAAGAACTCGGGATAGAATGTTGATTTATCAGTCAGATACTCCAATCCCCATCGGCTACACGAACTCAGATTTCCAATCAGCTATAGATTCCAAAAATTATCTGCCTCAGTTAGTGTGTTTTCATTTGGGAAGTGTAGCCATCGAATGGACGAGTGTGAAACAGAAATGTATCACTGACTCAACCATGGGACTCGGGTAAGTAGCTGCTTGTGAAGCAGTGAAAGAACCGATTGGGCTCTAGATCTTCTTAGTGAACTTGGATGATGTTCTGAATTTGTCTAGCAATATCTGCTAAGAGCAGTTGCAAATTCAAGAGAACCAAGAGTTCACGAGTCAAACAAACACATTAAAGGAAAGACATCTTATACGAGAAATCGTTAAGAGAGGAGATATAGATGTGGCAAAAATATAGCGTCGAGGACAACCTAGCGCATCCATTCACAAAGAGTCCGCCTCTCAATACATTCAAGAGACATGTGAGTGGAATGGGTGTCAAGACCACGCTAACTGCTTTGAGTATAAGTGGGAGAAATTATTAGGTTCGTGTAGGTGACATTAGATGTCACGGACTACTCCAGACGTGTTGTAGTATACTTAAAAACAGACTTTGAGTATAAGTGGGAGATTGTTGGGATTATACTTAAAAGTATGCTTTTACTTTGTATAATCGAAACTGAATTTCCAGACTTATTTACTGAAATAAATTGTTTATCAATCGATGCTTTAAATATGATTAAATGTTATATATATTTATCGCATAAATGCTCAATAATTCAGACGTGTTACATCAGAAGTTAATTTAGTGATACCGGATCACATAAGATTAAATTAATGAAATCCATTGTAACTAAAAAGTACGCCATTCACGACCTAGATGGAAATGAACAACCATCGCGAAAGGTTGAGGTGTAAGGCTCGGATTGGTTTGTCTTGACCAAGAGATTACACTAGTGCATGACCGATGCTTGAATAGGACCTACTGAGGAGGATAAATTCTTCGAATCGAACAAGGAAGAATTAGACCTCGAATGTTCGTTATTTCTTAACCTTCGTCCCTTAATAGGATCACGTGGGATTGGTAACTATTGCTTTGACTTATCATGGGTAGCGAATCGGAGAGATTCAATACTTTTTATCTTGGGCAATATTATTGGTCACATGTGATTGCTAAGATTTAATACTTAAGAATCGTGTGCAAGCACGCTTTCTTGATTTGCCCCTTGAGGTTCATAAGTTTTATCATACTAAATCTTGCAAGTGGAATTAGTTTCCTATGGATAATAATGTTGAACCGCTCCTCGATTAAGGACAAAAGATATTAATTAACGGAAAGCTATTTCAAAGGGCTTGAATTAATTAATGGGCTAGATAATCTTAAACACGGAAATAATGACCGGAGCCATATTGATTTAATATGGGTTAAGATGGATGGTGCAATATTAATTATGTAGTGGGATTAATTAATATTTATGGGCTTGAATTATATTGTGGCTCAATATTAGATATTCATGATCCATTAGAAGGTCCAATCTTAATTCTCCTAAAGGCCCCCTGAGTAGCCCAACATATAACCCAATAACTTAAAAGGTGATTAAAATAAAATAAATATTGTTGCTTATATTTCCTCTAAAATTTTCGAAAATTATGGATAAAAGAGGGAGAAAGTTTTTCTTCGAATTTTGTTATGGAATGAAGATATGTATTCTTGGAATACAAGATTATCTCATTAAATTCAAGAAATCTCCCACTTGGTTATCTATATAGTAAATTTCGAATTTTTGAAAATATAGTGGGCAAGAAAGATTTTCTTGATTTTCTTGAAAAGATATTATGGAAGATATGTATTTCTTGAAATACAAGAATATCTCATAAATTCAAGAAGATCCAAATCTTGGATTCTTGCATCATCAAATTTTCGAAAATAATGCCATAAAATAGAGGAGGTGGAATTTTGTGGAATATTTTAATTATGAAAAAAAGAATATATGTGATATATTCAAGATTTCTTGGTGACCAAGAAAAGTCTTTTCCCACATTGAAATATCACATAAATTTCGTCCACCCTCCCTCCTATAAATAGGGGATTATTAGTTCATTCCCGAGTACAATTCCATGTGCTGGAAATATTAGCAAATCCACGAAAGTGGTGCAACAGTTTATTTTTTCCTTTTGTTAATTGTTCGCGAGTATCCTTCCACCGGATTGTCGAGCAAGGGCTAAGGGAATACTTGGGAAGTCCTTTTGGTTAGTCTGTCCGACCAAAGTCACTGCCATCCCGAGAGGTACTTTCACGTAAACCCGTAGATTCTGCATGCGTAGGTTTTACGTGGCTTTTTATATGCATGATTTGTTGTTGCAATTATTATTTGAATTAATATAGGATTAATTCATGCTAGTAATAATTAATGAATTAAATTTGTATTTAAATATTCACCCCGAATAGATCTGTGCAACTCATTCCCCAACACACTTGTCGCTCGAGAACTCAACGCTGAATCCGTTGTCGCAGAATTGTGATACCGATAGTAGATTGTGTTTCAATCCTTCGACATATGAGACTCCAGTTACTTGTACATCATCATTCTCTAAGGTTCCGAATCCTTTGGTAAAACCAAAGTTATCATCACCGAAGAGTACACGTGGTCCTTCTTGTTCTTTGTAAGAGCTAATGAGATGTTTGCTTCCAGTCATGTGCCTTGAGCATCCACTATCGATGTACCAGATAGTTGCTTGTGCACCTCCTTTGTTGGCTAGTCCCACGCGAACCTGCAATCAAATCAGACTTTAGGTACCCCTTTGGAATTGGGTCCTGGGGGGTTAGTGGTGGATTTAGGGATCCACACAAACAGAGCACTTCTATGAAAATCTGATAGATTAGAAGGTCTGATTTGTCTCCCATACATATCAACATAATCATACATCTCTTTATATGCTTTCTGATTAGTATGATTATTCGTGTGAGCCTTGGTTGACTTAGAAGACTTGGGATTTTTCTTTATATTTTGTCTCCTTTTAATCCAGTGTGGTTCAGGTGCAGTAGCCCTAGATCTCTGATTATAGGGGTAGGTACGACTGCTACCATCAAAAGATTCATATCTTTTTGGCATAGGTGGTCTTTGCAGTTTACCTATAGCTTGCTTATTAGGCAGCTGACCTTGATTGGGTCTCAGATTAGATTTCCTTCTTACAAGTTGTCTCTTCTGATACCTAATCTGCTGATCAGGTTGAGGTTTCTTCGTAAGAACCGGGTTCTTCTTGTTGATTCCTTCTCCGATGCTTTATCGATTGGGGTTCATTTTTGTTCCCTTTCGATTAGGCAGCACCGCCTTACTTGTTCAAATGTGTCTTTTTTGCTTTATCGATACAAGTTTAGCTTTTTAGTGTATCTTTGTCGAGACTCGTTTGATTACACCCTTCCTCAAGTGAATCAAACGGGCTTTTGAGGATGTAGAAGGGTTCTCATACCCAATTCCCTTCTTGTTAGTCACTTTTTCAAAATAGGTGTTCATTTCTTGAACGGTTTTAGATGACTTCGTGAAAACCTCTATTTTCTTGGCGCAAAACTATCCTCGATGAGTTTTTAGATTCTCATGTAGTCTTAATAGCTCATCAAATTTAGCTTGAAGGATTTTGAAATTATCACCTTGTCGCTTTGTTGATTGCTAGTCGATCTTTGATCCGCTTCTCCCCGATCGAAAGATTTAACTTTCGTAATGTTAAGTTCCTTAGTTACCTTCCGAAAGGGCCAAATGATTTTAGTTCAAGAGTTTTACCGAAAGCATTCTCTTTAACAAGCCGATTATTCCCGATCCTTAGCTTGTCATTTTCAAATTCCACTATTGTATAAGTGTCTCATTGCCGCATCGAGAGATCATCAAGCAATTGCTCGAGTAAAGTCGCAAGTCAATCTCTCCAAAGAGTGTGGAATTTGAAAAAGTCAAGGTTTGAGGTTACCTCGATTGGTCCTCCTTGGCCATCGCAGACTTCATCGCCATCCAAGAGAATATCGATCTTCATGCTCGTGGAAGTCAATAAGATCCTTTTATCGATTTAAGTCTTCTACGTAAGAGTAGCTAGAGTCCTCGGCGCGGATAGGAATCATCAATTCCGGATGTGTCGCCTACCGTGGCTTTTCCTATCTCCGAGGCGTTGCTCTCTTTTGTTCCATTTTTCTTCTCTTTCTCTCGGGAGTCGTCGTAAGCGTCGGTCTTTGTAGTGACCGGTTTCTCGCAGCTTGAAGCATAATCCTCGATCTACTAACTTCCTCTCGCCAGGTGACTCACTTCGTCTGTAGGATCTGTTAGGTGACTTTCCTTTCTGATAAGTAATCGAGCTCCTTCATCCGATCTGTTATCTCTTCTCTCATCCGTCGATCATCTCTTTTTCTTCTCACAGGATCTCTTCGATCATCGATCTGGTTCTTTTCGTGATCCGTCACTGGCCTCCTGTTTCTTTGATAGTCACTGTAGAATCTCCGATACTTACCAAGCTGAGTATTTGTTCTTTCAAGTTTCCTGGTAAGCAGAGCGATCTGTTCTGCTTGACTTATTATGTTTCCAACAGGTTCAGTGGCCTTCGATCTGCTGCTGGTTGCTTTAAACGCAACTGATTTAGATGTTGAGGCTTCAGCAGGCGTCTCATCTTCATCTGCTTGTCCTCTTTCGATTAAATCAAACTCGTGACCTTTAAGGCTTAGGAACAAGCTACTCGGTTTCATCTTTGAAATGTCTTGGCAATCCTTTATTACCGTGACTTTCATGTCCCATTTCTTGGTGAGAGATCTTAAGATCTTGTAGTTGATATCTTTGTCTGACATCTCTCTACCATGTTCTCGTAGCTTATTGACCGACATGGTGATCCTCCCATCGAGCTCGTTGATTGTCTCATTGGGCAACATCTTTAACTTTTAGAACTTCACCAGTTCAGCTTGTAGGCGGCTGTCTTTGATCTGATCATTTCCTTCGCATATCTCAGCAAGAGTATCCCACATTGCTTTTGCAATTTTGAGATACTTTATCTTCTCCTTGGTGACTTTTTCCATTGTCTTCATGATTATATGCCTGGCGATTGTATCTAAAGTATACATCTTTCTTTCCTCTGCATCCATCAAGGCTGGGCTTTTTCGCACAAGACTTCCTGTGGCAAAATCTGGATCTCCTCAAACCGTTGGGTTGTCGTGATATATGATGATGGGTCCTCGCTCAATACTTCCATCATTCTCGCCGCTTATCGATCCTAGATGGTTGCACATATATATATAGCCCAATCGATACTCATCAATTGAAAACTTAGGCAAATCATGATACATACCGCAGGTATTATCCATCCGAAAGTGATTCTCGAAAATGAATGAGTTTTAAAAACGGTTTTTCAAGATCTGCTCAAATGACCACAAAGATTCTTCCTCAAGAATCGATGATACTCAAAGCCGCTGGTCCGTAGAGAACCACCGCTCGATACCACTTGTAGGTCCCGAACGGGTTTTTTGAGAGGGTGGAAGTCTAGAGGGAGGGTGAATAGACTTCAAAAACTTTTTCGTGGGATCGTGTGTGAACTGTAGATTACCCGACGGAGTGCTAGTGTATCGCTTTAGATCGATGTTCAATCTACCGAGTGCCCCAAGGCGATCGACTTTTGATATCCGCCGGTTTAACAAATGGTGCGGAAGCTTGTTTTTACCGGTGTGAAAAAGCGCTTTTATCAACTGATTCAAGTCGGGCCAACCGATTGACTAAGGTGTCAATCTGACGATCGAATGCTTGGTGCGCATCGAGCTTAACTTAGATTATGTATGTTGTTTAAAACTCGGTTGTGTGACTTGTGTAAAGCAATAAGAAAGCAAGTAAATGCACACAAGACTTTTTATAGTGGTTCGCATTTAAACCCGCCCCCACGCCCACTCTTCCCTTAACACAGGGAACCTTAACCTACTTTTAACTCATGGGACTTATATCCTTTTCAGATGGCCGAGATGTTTACCGAAGTTCTCACTCTTACAAACTTAACTCAAGGGACTTATATCCTTTTCAGATGGCCGAGATGTTTACCGAAGTTCCCACTCAAGCTTAACCTAGGGACTTATATCCTTTTCGGGATGGTCAAGATGTTTATCCAGCTTCCCACTCTACAAACGTAAACGAGAGGGACTTATATCCTTAAAAAGGATAAATGAGATGTTTAATGAGTTCGCACTTCTACGACTTAACCTAACTTGCATTTGGGTAAAGAATGATTTAGGGTTCCAACTGGAAATCTATCCTGATGCTTTAGGTAGCCAAAATGCTAGTGGATAGGATTTCTTGCTAAGAACTAATGGGATGAACACTCTAAGAATAATCTTCAAATGTAGTGTTCTTTGAACGGAGATTTTGCTGTAGCTTTAGCTTCTTTTGCTTGTTCTCACTCGTTGGTTCTTGCGTTTTATCTCTGTTGATCCTTTTTCTTCAAAATGAAGATCGATCCCATTTTATAGACCTCGAAATCAAAGAGTCGTTGGTGAACGATTTGAATTTTGGGCTATATTAGGTAGGTTGTAGGATATGATTGTGACGTGCTCCGATTATTGGCGTGGCCGTAGGCATAATTAGCGTCATTTTTGTCCGCATCGTTGTATCCCGCAATGTCAGCTCTTTTTTGTACACGCATGTCTTTTTTCTTTAAGCGGGCGATACTTAAGGAATTTGTCCGTTAGACGATTGATATTCCTTTTGTAGAATATTCACTTGTCTGGTGTATCATTTTGATTGTCACCAGGTGTGAGCTGACTTGATCAGGTAACTGATCAGTCTACCTTGATTGAGTCTTCAGATGCACATTGTCTTAGCTTCAATATCACGAGACTCAATGAATGTAGGTCTTCGTGTCTTTTGATCTTCGGTATCTCTCGAGCCTCGGTGTATTCACCATACATCGAAGTCTTGTGTTTGTTCTTGAGTCTTCAGGATTATCTGAGTCTTCAGGTTCATCTGAGTCTTCAGTGTTTATCTGAGTCATCAGGTTCATCTGAGTCTTTAGTGTCTTCTTGTCTTCACCTGATCTTCTGACTTTTTATCTTTTGATTTGCGCTTAGTCTTCTGATCATCTGACCTTATCTGGGTCATCTGATACATCGACCTGATCTATACATATTGAGTTCCCCCTCAATATGTGACCTATCTTTTAATTCAGCTATTTATACATTTCAGCTGGTCATCTTAATCTGATTATAAGTCATCAGTCAGCTAACAGGTCTGACTGGTCCTATTACAACCTGTTTTGGAACTTCCATCAAAACTAAGTTACATATTTCCCAACAAAATCAGATAGCCTGAGTAAAAGTAATCTGAGACTCAGTAATATCTGAGACTCGATAAGTAAAACTGATATGAGACTCAAGAAAGAAAAACCGATCCGAGACTCGATAGAAGTAAAAGTGACTGAGGGGTCGATATCCGAAGTCGGAAGAATCAACTCAACACCGAGGGTCAAGATGCTTGATCGCATAAGGTCTGGCAAGAGAAGTCTCAATAATCAAGAACCCTGAGTAACCTGAGACTCAGAGAAACCTGAAGGCTCAGAGAAACCTGAAGACTCAGTATGTCTCTGAAGACACTGAGACTCAGAGAACCATGAAGACACGAATTTATCAAGACTCAAGAATTATCAATACTCAAGATAAAAACCTGAATGTTCCGAGGCAAAGAATCTGAAGAATATAGCTGTTGGAATTCAGCTGAAGTGGACCAATGAGAGGAAGACAACCAAATTGAAAAAGTCAGAGAACTTACAAAAGAATAGTATGGATTTGAATGTGATTCTCTCCAACGGTAACATTCAAATCCACACTATAAATACAAGTTCTTCCTTCATTATTAAGTGTGGAAGTGTGGAGAATGTAGCAAACGATGCTACAAAGCTAAGAAGATATATACTCAAGCTTTCCCACCATAGAACACAAGTCTGTAGATATACACATATATTCAAAGAGTGTTCTAGAACCCAATCTAAGCAACCTACAATGTATCCTAAGCTTAGAGAGATTTTTCCAACCATAGCATTGAGGCTAAACAAATGTAAAGGAAAATCTCACCATAGTTGGAGACAACACCAAACCAAAACCCCATTCTCGTAAGAGATAACTAGTGGTGAAGTGAGGTAGTTGTTAGGTAATCCCGAGAGAGGGTGATAAGTCCCGTAGGAGTGTGAACTCGTTAAACATCTAGAGGCGAGCCCGAGAGGGTGATAAGTCCAGAGGCGAGCCCGAGAGGGTGATAAGTTCAGTTGGAGTGAGAGCTCGTTAAATATCTAGAGGCGAACCCGAGAGGGTGATAAGTCCAGTTTGAAGGAATTTCCCTAGGAACAGGGAGAGTGGATGTAGGAGCTTGAGTCTCCGAACCACTATACTTTGTTGTGTTCTTTACTGCTTTACGTTCTTATCTTGTCATATGCATTCGATTATAAGCAAAACACAACACATGAGCTTAAAACACAAAAATATGGAATCACCATTCCTTCACCCCTGTTTTTGTATGCATTTCATGATTATTCTGCATTTCATGGGTTTATCAATTGGTATCAGAGCAGGAGTTCAAAAGATCACTTTTAATGTGATCACCTGAACTGATCTTTTTAAAAGAAAACCCGTTTCTTTAAAAATGCATATATTTTAATATTTTAGCGTCATTATCAAAAAGGGAGAAATTGTTGGGATATTTTAGTTTTGATGAATTATGCCAAAACATTATCAACTTGTGTTATTCAAGCTAATTTACAGATAACAAGTTGAGGGGAAACGAAAGAACAAGTTGAGGGGGAACTCACGAAATCAGAAGTAGATGATCGAGATCAGACGAGGCTGCAGACGAGACTGATCGAGATCAAATGAGTTAGATGAGTTCCGGGTTAAACTGATGAGCTGTGCAAATCAGAAGAGAAGAAAATCTAAGCCAAAGAAATCGGAAAAGAAGGTTGCAAAATCGGAAGATGATAGTAGATGAGATCGATCAAGATCGACGCGTGATCGAGATCGAGATATGAAGATGAAGCAGATGAGATCGACGAGATCGACGCGTGATCGAGATCGAGATATGATAACCTGATATGCTAACCCTCGATATGATGTACTTACCGATGCTATCCCCGATATGTTGATCTCGAAGATGTGTTGATCCAATAAATGAAATGACGATCAAGCAAATAAGAAATCAGATAGCCTGAGTAAAAGTAATCTGAGACTCAGTAATATCTGAGACTCAGTAAGTAAAACTGATCTGAGACTTAGTAAAGAAAACTGATCTGAGACTCAGTAAGTAAAAGTTACCTGAGGGCGGATGTCCGGGTCGAAGAATCAACTCACCACCGAGGGTCAAGATGCCTCGATCGCATAAGGTCCGGCCAAGAGAAGTTTGTCAATCAAGAACCCCGAAAGTAACTTGAGACTCGAGAAACTTGAAGGCTCGAGAAAACCTCAAGACTCAAGATGTCTTTGAAGACACCGAGACTCGAGAGAACTATGAAGACACAAAGAATTATCAAGACTCAAGAATTATCGAATACTCAGTATAAACCTGAATGTTCCGAGGCAAAGAATCTGAAGAATATAGCCGTTGGAATTCAGCTGACGTGGACCAATGAGAGGAAGACAACCAGCATGAAAAAGCTGCAGAACTTACAAAGAATATTATGGATTTGAATGTGATTCTCTCCAATCGGTAAATATTCAAATCCACACTATAAATACAAGTTCTTCCTTCATTATCAAGTGTGGAAGTGTGGAGAATGTAGCAAACGATGCTACAAAGCTAAGAAGACATATACTCAAGCTTTCCCACCATAGAACACAAGTCTGTAGATATACACATATATTCAAAGAGTGTTCTAGAACCCAATCTAAGCAACCTACAATGTATCCTAAGCTTAGAGAGATTTTTCCAACCATAGCATTGAGGCTAAACAAATGTAAAGGAAAATCTCACCATAGTTGGAGACAACACCAAACCAAAACCCCATTCTCGTAAGAGATAACTAGTGGTGAAGTGAGGTAGTTGTTAGGTAATCCCGAGAGAGGGTGATAAGTCCCGTAGGAGTGTGAACTCGTTAAACATCTAGAGGCGAGCCCGAGAGGGTGATAAGTCCAGAGGCGAGCCCGAGAGGGTGATAAGTTCAGTTGGAGTGAGAGCTCGTTAAATATCTAGAGGCGAACCCGAGAGGGTGATAAGTCCAGTTTGAAGGAATTTCCCTAGGAACAGGGAGAGTGGATGTAGGAGCTTGAGTCTCCGAACCACTATACTTTGTTGTGTTCTTTACTGTTTTACGTTCTTATTTTGTCATATGCATTCGATTATAAGCAAAACACAACACATGAGCTTAAAACACAAAAATATGGAATCACCATTCCTTCACCCCTGTTTTTGTATGCATTTCATGATTATTCCGCATTTCATGGGTTTTCCACCGGGCCTATCACTGAGTAATATCTGCTGACTATACATTATGCAGATATCTCCTGAACTATTCTACATTGAAACCTGACTCTCAGACTATCAAGATCATCCTGAACATGTCATACTCAGGGGTTTTGGGATCTAATCAAAATCTTATTTAAATTCATCTCCCAACAGCAGCTTGTTTTATTTTTTTTAAATAAAAGTAAAACGACAACAACCATTTGTTAAATAAAATAGCATTCAAACTTTTAAAGAAAAACAATGTAGGAAAAAAAATCATAAAATAATTCAAAAAATCTAAATATTTCGGAATATTTATTGAAATATAATATTTTTTGTTGTATTATGTTTAGAACTGCCATTAGTACACAACATAATCCTCAAACCACATCGACTGGTAATCCTCGAAACTGCGATATAAAGCTGGCCATGGCTAAACACCGGCTCCTTAAGAAATACTCCAACATGAGAAAATGATTGTCCTTGACTTTTATTTATTGACATAACATACTAAACAATCAACAGAATTGTCTCAAGTGTAAACTTGAACGGTAACCTAGTATCAGAAGGAGTCAGTAACAATCTAGGTATCAATGCTAGTTCACCAGTGCTGCTGCCAATAAGAACTTTACCTTCAATCAATCTATCACTCAACTTAGTGACCACCAACCAACAATAAAAAAATAAATTATAAAATTAATCTTAAAAGAAATGGTAAATATTTGTAAAAAATAAATTTAATTAAAAAATAAAAAGTTTACCTGGTTCCGTTACATAAAATCCCCTTGAATGATCTATATTTCTCAACAACATAACAAAGTGCTCCAACTTTGAGATTAAGTTCATGGTCGGGCACAATCAAAAAATTTCAAAGTGTTGAGGAACTCGGGAGTATGAACATCAAAGAAGAGAATTAAAATTGAATCGGACCGCAAAAAGACTATCGAATCGAGACACTTTTATGACTCCTTTTGATTTAACCGAACTATGTAATCATTAATAGATTTAATAAAGGTCAAGTGTCGCCGCAAGTATAGCTTTGTCCTCAGAAAAATTCATGATCGTACATCCTCGATTAAAAATCCGAATAAATACAATCAACTATAGAAGCAATTGGTTCATCACCACATTTCAACAAAATATCATCGTGGGATGACAATATCCGAACCATAATAAGTTTTTGTCCCTATTCTTCCATCATCAACCCGATTCAATCCATTCCAAAATAATTTCATTTCGCTTCATCTCAAGAACCTAATCGAATTGCATCAACCTCATGTTTTTTCTCAACTTTAAAACAGTGCATGCATTCCACAAATCAGTGTTAGTGTTAGTGTCCTAGAGACAATCTATTGTAAGGACATAATACTCGATGATATTTAGTTTGATTTAATATTATAGTTCACATAATATTAATGTATGGCAATACACTTGTTTGAATATTATGTTTGATTGTTTGCATTTATTCATGTAAGTGTTCCCATGAGTCATTGCTGTCATTGAGGTTGTGAGAACTCAGATGACTTAAGCATGATTCTCAAATAATTTCGATCAAGGATCATCAAGAATGGGATATTGATGATGCAATGGAGATTGGTGTGCGATCTGCATCATACTCTTAAAGAGTGTAGTAAGATCTCACTTACTACGAGATACTAGTTATCTCATGATGGATGCACAGATACCTTGGAGGGTATTGGTTTACCCATTCGAGAAACCATTGATGTAAGTCCACAATATGTGTCTACGGGTGTCTCTGTTAGTGGGAGCGATGCGATACTCCTTTGACTTGAGGTCAATACGCACGACATGTATGGAGTGATAAACTTTGACCATGACCGACGCTTGTACCCATCTACAGGTAGATATGGCTTGGATTGGGTTCATCACGAAGTGCATGTGCGTGGTAGTTGAGTCAAGAATAGGATTCATTCCTCAATGTGGATTTAGAGAGAATATTCATCTTCTCATCATAATTTGATCAAAGTCATCGGCCGATGCACGTCAACTTAGACTTTGTGGTTAAGTGTGACATACATGATCAATTAGTGATTAGAGATAATATGATTAAGTTATTTGAATAGACACTTCATCATGTTCAAGACTTAATCGAGTATTCACGAATGAAAGGAGGAAATCGTAATAGCCCATGATTCAGTTACAGGTAGTTGCACGTTTCTCGCAACATACCTCATATATTGAGAATGTCTGATTTACTGTCTAGGGTTAAATTAAGACCGTTAGTTTGACTAATCATTCGATATATGAGGGTCTATGGGTCACACAACAAGTAATTCCCTTTTACGGATTATAGTTGGTTAATTAAATGTTAAAATGAATTTAATATTTAATTTATGGAGAATTAATTAATAATAGATTAATTTGGAATTAATTATTATTAATGTTTGATTAAATTAGATTTAATTAAATAGGATTCCCAATAATAATATATGGAATATTATTATAGGATTTAATATATATGGAATCAAATCCGTAGATATTTGATATACATGAGAATTAAATCCGTAGAGATTTTATATGTGAGAAATAACTCTAAGAGATTTATTTAAATAAAGATTAGGGATTTTATTTTCCAATCAGGTTAGTTTAAGATTTAAGCTAGGTTTTCCCTATATATATGAGTTCTTGAGAATTCACAAACAACGTTAATTCATTATTCTCTCCATAAGATCTAGAGTTAGAATTTTCCTACCAAATTCATCTCGGGATTCAACGCTGACAAATCCGTGCAAGTCCGTGATTGGGGATTATGTGGATACCATAGTAGAAAAATATGCGTACGATTTACTGTAAGATTTCTCTTTATGTTTATACGTATTCAATTATACAATTACGTGTTCGTTGTTGGTGAACTGTTTATTTCCGTTGCGCATGTATTACTTGTTTACGTGCCTCTAAATTCCAACAGTGGTATCAGAGCTCCCGGCTCTTGAATAATTGCTTAATTGAATAATTTATAAAATTTTAGCGGAGTGCGGTTGACCGCACCGATTGAAAATTATTTGGGTGGGCACAAATTATTTATTTGGGGGTGTGACCCCATCGTGAACAATATATTAATTGTAGCATCCTTGTTTATTTGTTGCAACATGCCTTTTGTCTTCTTCATCGGGTTTGCAGATTACCTCCAAATTAGGGTTTTTCAACCCCTCGTCACAGAACCAGCGGCGGAGACCGCGACGTTTTGCTTGAGGCGGTGGTTCACACCGCGCCTCACGATGGCCGCAAGTCACCTTATCGCTGTGCACGACGGCAGCGCACTCGATTGCAACGTCACGGTGCTCGTTTTTTGATCGGTCAAGTGCGGCGACGATTCGCGCTGGGCGTTGACTCGGTGGCGGCGCCTCGCTGCTATCTGAGTCTCGCGGCGATGACTCGTGCACGGTTGACTCGATGAGACCGATTCACTGTTGGTTGACGACTCACGGCGGCGATTCGCAGAGCTCGCGCATGCCATTTGCGACGGCGATCCGAGCCGCTGAACGGCGGTTCGCAACGCGCGCATCTCGCGGCAGCATTTCAAAGCCCAAGACAAAGATCCACTTCGCTATTGGCCCCGACTCGCTCTCGATCGGCAACCTCTGTTTTTGATTTAATTCGAGATGATGAGGTGCAGGTGCCTGCACGTTTTTGAAATTGTTGCAGCGGCGAGTCGCCCACACGCCCCTAGCGGCAGCGGCGATTCGTCTGCACGCGCCAGCCGCTTATTTCGCTTTGGGGCATATATTTCTGTTAAGATTCATGTTTCTGGACCGATCCTTGTTCGTTCTTATTGACTATTTTCGAATGATGTTGATGAACAAATTTGGGGTTTGGAAACTGGACGTGGGTTCGAAAATTTTCATATTGGATCAGTATCTGATGGGTGATGATGTGGGTGGGTCGTTTTGCAAATTTGATTCGGAAGAGACTATCATATGCAGATTTTGAAATTGTACCTGAGCCCCTATATTTATTAATTAAAATTATATTAGATTTAAATTTGTTAGAATCACTGTTTTCAAAATCGAGTTGAATCGGGAACCGGACCGGTAACCCGGTTAAAAAATACTATATAATCGGATTTCAGGTTGAACCGGTCAAACTCGGTTCAACCGGAAATAACCGGTTTTTTTCTTTTTTTAAAAAAAATTAAATTATTAATTTATATTAAATATTTAAAATTTTAAATTTATATTCCTCTCACATTTTTCTCCAACACTTTCGATGTGAGATAAATGTATGAGGTGGGACAAAATTTATAAAATATGATATGAAAAGTTATAAAATATATATTTAAATTTTTGTAGGTGCATACTTATTTTGTTTTTTTAACTAAACATAGAAAACGGTTGAACCACCGGTTGAACCAGTCCGACCGGTTGAAACGCTGACCGGTGGTCTGTCCGGTTCGTTCACCGGTTCGGTTATGAAAACATTGGTTAGAATTAATAAAATTTGGGTTTTTAATAAAACGTATTAGTTGGACTAATGATGGACTTAATTAATTGGATTAATTAAAAGGCTAATATTAATTATGAATTTAATTATTAAACTTAATTTTAAAATTGGATTTTAAAATTCTGGTTTAGAGAATTAAACGAACTATTAATTTCCACTTGGTTAATATGTATTATATTCTGTTAACGTTTTTTACGTCCGCATTATAATTGTTTGGATAGGAGACGCTCAATAATTGTCAGACCGTATTAACTGTTTGGGTAGACGGCACCCATATAAATGTTAGTCCGCATGAAATCATGTTTGGGTAGGTGGCGCCCAATAATTGCTCAAATGTGATGTAGATTAACATGTTGAATCTTGATTAAGCAATTAATACCCCGCCTTTAAAACGTTCGTCATTAAAATATGGTTTCCTCATTAATTTGATAAGGTGTCTTCCATCAAAATTAAAAGTAAACCGGAGATTTCATTCCAATGAGTACTTAAAGACCCTCGTCTTTTGCTCGGATATACATCTAACGGGACTTTTATAGGGACATGTAATGTCGCCGCTTGATGGTTGTAAACCAAATTGACTTTGTTTCACTAGCCCTCGCGGGGAACAAAGGGTAAGGGACATCAGCCGAACTAGGTTTGACAAACTAGGAATTGCAGTTTTGCAATTGGTTTGGACGCCTACTAGTTATGTTATTGTAATGATCAACCCTCGCAGGGATTATGATGGTAGTAATTGTTGGGGAATTAATTGTCCGGATCTATTCATGTTGAATATTAAAATTCAAATTTAATTCTAACAATTATTACTAAGATGAATTAATCCTATATTAATTCAAATAATAATTCAACAACCAATCATGCATATAAACAGTTCACATAAAACCTACGTATGCGGAAATACTACGAGTTTACGTGAACTAACCTCTCGGAGTGACAACCGTTGAGAAGATGGATCCCGTTCACACGAACACAACAAAAGGTCTTCTCAAGTATTCCCTTATCCTTGTTCAACAATCCGGTGATAGGAACTCGCGAACAATTTAACAAAAAGGAAAAATAAAATTATGTTGCACGACTTTTGTGGATTTCTAATTTTTTCAACACATGAAATTACACTTGGGGATGAAAAATTCATCCCCTATTTATAGAGGGGGAGTTGGTCGAAAATTTTGTGCATGAATAAGATGGGAAAATCTTTTTTCTTGATCTCCAAGAAATCTTGAATATATCCAATATATTATTTTCTCCATATTTAAAATATTCCACAAAAATCCCAACTCCCCTTGTTATGGAATTTTCGAAAATAATAAGGAGTAGGAATCCAAGATTTAGATCTTCTTGGATTTATGAGATATTTTTGTATTCCAAGAATACATATCTTCCATAATATCTTTTCAAGAAAATCAAGAAAATCTTTCCTTCCTTATTTTCTTCTTGATTTTCGAAATATGCTTAATAAATAACCAAGTGGGAGATTTCTTGAATTCAATGAGATAATTTTGTATTCCAAGAATACTTATCTACATTCCATAACAAAATTCAAAGAAAATCTTTCTCCCTCTTTTATTTATTATTTTCGAAAAAATAGGAAAAATAGGCAACAATAATTTATTTTATTTCAAACATTTTTTTCAGTTATTGGACTTTATCTTTGGGCTACTTGAGGGGCCTTTATGAGAATTAAGATTTGACCTTCTAATGGACTTTGAATATTTAATATTTAGCCACAATATTATTCAAGCCCATAAATATTAATTAATCCCACTACATAATTAATATTGTACTATCCATTTTAACTCATATTACTGTTAATATGGGTCCCAGTTATTATTTCCCGTGTTTAAGATTATCTAGTCATTAATTAATTCAAACCACTGAAATAGCTTTCCATTAATTAATATCTTTTGTCCTTGGTCAAGGAACGGTTCAACATTATTATCCATACCGGAAACTAATTCCACTTGCAAGATTTGGTATGATAAATCTTATGAACCTCCCAAGGGGGCAAATCAAACAAGCGTACTCGCACACGATTCTTCGTATTAAATCTTATCAATCGTATGGGACCAGTAATATTGCCCAAGATATAAAGTATTGAATCTCATTTATTCTCTACCCGTCATAAGTCAAAGCAATAATTACTAACCACACACGATCCTATTTAAGGGACGAAGATTAAGAAATAACGAACCACTGAGGTATAATTCTTCCTAATTCAGTGCTGAAGAATTTATCCTCCTGTAGGTCCTATTCAGTGCATCAGTCATGCACTAGTGTAATCTCTTGGTCAAGACAAGTCAATCTGAGCCTTACACTTCAACCTTTCACGATGGATTGTTCATTTCCATCTAGGTTGTGAACCGCGTACTTTTAGTTACAAGGGAATGTTAATTTAATCTTCTGTGATCTGGTATCACTAAATTAACTACAGTGTAACACGTACTCTTTATTGAACAATTATGCAATAAATATATGTAACATTCAATGATATTTAAAGCATTAGTGATAAATAATTTATTTCAGTAAATAAGACAGAAAATTCAGTTTGGTTATACAAAGTAAAAGCATACTTCCCAGTATAACCCCAACAATCTCCCACTTATACTCAAAGTCTGCTTTTAAGTATACTACAACACATCTCCTGTAGTTCCTAATACGTGACATCTAATGTCACCTACACGAACCTAATAATATCTCCCACTTATACTCAAAGCAGATTGACAACGGTCTTGACACTCATTCCTTCCACATGTCTCTCGAATGTATTCTGAGGCAGACCCTTTGTGAATGGATCTGCTAGGTTGTCTTCTGACGCGATCTTTGCCACCTCTATATCTCATCTCTTCGCGATTTCTCGTATAAGATGGTATTTCCTTTCAATGTGTTTGCTGGCCTTGTGGGCTCTTGGTTCCCTTGAATTTGCAACTGCTCCGGCATTATCACAGTAAATAATGATTGTGCTGGACAAATTCTGAACTACATACAAGTCCACTAGGAATTTCTTGAGTCAAACAGCTTCTTTCGCTGCCTCGCAAGCAGCTACGTATTCGGCTTCCATGGTAGAATCGCCGATGCATTTCTGCTTAACGCTTCCCCATATCATGGCTCCTCCCCCCATGCAAAACACACTACCGGAGGTAGATTTTCTGGAATCTAAGTCTGATCGGAAATCTGAATCTGTGTAACCGATGGGGATTAGATTATCTGACTGATAAACTAACATTCTATCCCGAGTTCTTTTCAAATACTTCAGAATGTTCTTAACTGTCGTCCAATGCTCTTTTCCCGGATTACTTTGATATCTCGCTACCATGCCTACGGCAAAGCAGATATCCGGTCTCGTGCACAGCATTGCATACATAAGGCTTCCGACAACCGAAGCATAAGGAATGCCTTTCATGTCATCTATCTCTCTCTGTATCTTAGGGCACATATCCTTTGATAGATGGATTCCATGCCTGAAAGGTACGAAGCCTTTCTTGAAATCCTGCATGTTGAATCGCTTCAAGACAGTGTCTATATATGAAGCTTGCAATAAGCCTATCATCCTTTTCTTGCGATCTCGAGTGATCTTGATCCCAAGGACGTGCCCGGCTTCCCCTAAGTCCTTCATATCAAACTGTTTTGAAAGTCATGCCCTTACGTCTAACAGGACCTTTACATCGTCTCCGATGAGCAGAATGTCATCTACGTATAGTACTAAGAATACCAATGCAGTTCTGACACGCTTCTTGTACACACAACTTTCATATTCATTTTGATCAAACCCATAAGACTTTATTACTTGATCAAAACATTGGTTCCAAGCTCTGGATGCTTGTTTGAGTCCGTAAATGGACTTCTTGAGCTTACAAACTAGGTGTTCTTGGCCTTTTTCAATGAAGCCTTGGGGTTGTTGCATATAGATTTCTTCTTTAAGACTTCCGTTAAGGAAAGCCGTCTTGACATCCATCTGCCAGATGTCAAAGTCGAGATGTGCAGCAATCGACAAGAGAATTCAGATGGACTTGAGCATTGCTACAGGTGAAAAAGTTTCCTCATAGTTGATCCCTTCTTTCTGAGTATAACCTTTCGCCACAAGCCTTGCCTTGAAGGTTTCCACCTTTCCGTCCGGTCCTCTTTTCCTCTTGTATACCCACTTGCAGCCAATGGGTTTAACCTCATTGAGTGGTTCTACTAGCTCCCACACTCTGTTATGATCCATAGAACCCATTTCGGCTTCCATTGCTTTTTGCCAAGAAACCGCATCCTTGTCTTGGAGTGCCTCGTCGTAAGTCCATGGGTCTGATTCATCTTGACCGGGGACTAAGTCCGAGGACTCTCCTATCCCCATGAATCTCTCGGGTTGTCTCACAACCCTCCCACTACGTCGAGGTTCCGGTTGTGTAAGTGTGTCGTTTGGTATGTCATCTTGTACAATTGGCACTGAGGTTAGCCCTCTAAGCTCATTCAAGGTAATCTCACTTCTGGGCTTTCATTCGTTCATATAGTCTTCTTCCAAAAATCTAAAGTGGGTTCTTATTACCACCTTTTGATCCTTGGGACCATAGAACATACACCCTTTTGTTCCCTCGGGGTATCCTATAAACAACCTTAATTCTGATCGAGGATCCAATTTTTCGGCTTCCTTGTCCAACACGTAGGTCGGACACCCCCAAATTCTCATGTGTCTCAAACTGGGCTTGGGCCCTGTCCATAATTCTTTGGGAGTTTTGGGAACCGATTTGGATGGCACCAAGTTCAGAATGTAAGCAGCTGTTTCCAAGGCATGACCCCAGAACGACTTGGGTAGATCCACATAACTCATTATTGATCTAACCATTTCTAAAAGAGTTTTGTTTCTTCGCTCTGCAACACCGTTTTGTTGAGGGGTTCCGGGTGCAGTTAGCTGGGATACAATCCCTTCATCTGACAAGTAGTTCAAAAACTCATCGCTGAGGTACTCGCCTCCACGATCAGATCGTAGAGACTTGATACGTTTTTCCCTATGATTCTCTGATTGAGCCTTAAATTCTTTGAATTTGTCAAAGGTCTCAGATTTATGCTTCATAAGGAAAATGTAGCCGTACCTTGAGTAATCATCAATAAAGGTGACGAAGTACTCATAACCTCCTCTTGCTTTGATTGACATTGGACCACATACGTCCGTGTGAACGATTTCTAACACTTCTTTGGCTCTATTCCCCTTGGTTCCGAATGCCCTCTTGGTCATTTTACCCTCCAAGCACGATTCACAAGTTGGGATTGGTTCAATCCGGAGAGACTCCAATGAATCATCTTCTACAAACATTTGAATCCTTTTTGGATTAATATGTCCCAATCTAAGATGCCATAGAAGTGTCTCGTTCACGTCTGATGAACGTTTTCTTTTATCGGAAACAGTTAATGTGTTATAGGATGCATTTCGTGAGTGGTGTGCATAGTTAATTGTATAGAGATTATTCAACAACGTTCCATGACAGATAAATTTATCATAAAGAGAAATGATAACAACTTTATCAAAAGTAACCGAATATCCATCAAGGTAAAGTTTAGAAACCGAAATTAAATTCTTTCTAAAAGTAGGAACGTAAAGAGCATCTCTTAAAATTAAAACTCTGTCTTCAAAAGACAGGTGCACTTCTCCCACTGCTTCAGCTGTCACTCTCGTAGCATCGCCCAGTGTGATGAGGATCTCACTCCCACTAAGTTGTCGGGTCTGCTTGAACCCCTGTAAAGTGAAACAAACATGATCAGTGGATCCCGTATCCACCACCCATAAATGGGAGGCATACGCTGCTAAACAAGTTTCAACAACTAGTGCGTGAGAATTATCTTTCTTTCCATTCCTTTTGGGTTTGGAACAGGCTGACCTCCAATGTCCCTTTTCACCGCAGTTAAAATATTTTCCTTTTGGTACCTTCTTGACACCAATCCAGCTAGTTGCCTTTTTCTCACTTTTCTTGGTAATGAGTTTGCTTTGGATCTGACCACTTTCCTTTTCTTGAATCTTGCTTACCACTGGCCTAGATTCTGAGAAAATACTTTTGGTTACCAATGCTTCGTCTTTCTTTCCCAAATGCTTCTCTATTTTCTCCAAGGCTTCTTGCAGAGTTTCCATAGTAAACATGTGATCACTCATCACAAAACTACAGTAAAACCCATCGAAGCACCTTGGAAGAGTTAGCAAAAGAAATTCAATTTGAGCCTCATCACAATACTTAGTACCGAGATAAGCAAGTTTGTCAAAATGACGTTTTATTCTGAGAACATGCTCCCTTACGGGTGTTCCCTCAGCCAATTTTAGCCTAGCTACGTCGTCATTTTTAAACGGATTGATCATGCCGTCTTTTGTTAAAAACATTTCTTCAAAACTTTGTATAATTTCCGCAGCAAACTCAACACCTTCATGAATGTGTCTCAAATCATCAGACAGTAAAGTCAAAATTATACGTTTCATAGGTTCATTAGCCTGCTCCCAAATATTATACAAGTGTCTTTCCGCATCTGTTGATCCCTCTGTAGGTATACGGGGCTTGGGTACATCAAGAACCCAATATTGTTGTTGTGCAGGTAGGACAAAACTCATATTTCATTTCCAAACAACATAGTTATCACCAGTTAATTGGTGTTCTTTGAGTGTATATAACAATGGATTAAAAGGTTTCGACATGCTGAACTGAAATAAATAACAATTTGTATAAGCACAAACATATCACAAGGTTCGATCACATGTATCATATTAAAATCTCAAAAAAAAATATGAACATGCATCAACCAACATCTCAAAACAGTTTAAATAAGCCACGTGGGGTGGGCCATTATTTAAACACATTCAAGAAGGTTACAAACAAGAAAACAGTTATAAACCTTTAATATCCAGATTAATAGTTGGCTCCCACTTGACTAATATAAAATTGACAGGGACTTCGGGGAAGTATATGCATATCAATTTTATACCTAAGTAATAACCATGATTAAATACAAAATTATTACTTCGCTATGAACGAGCCTCGTGGGGAGGGTCATCGTCGCCACTAATAATAACCCACAATCATCCATTCGAAATTTATTCATGTGAAATCTATCTTTTGGCCGTCCCGTGGGGGAAATTTCTCCAAAAGAATCCACAAATAAATAAATCATGGAGGTCAAAATTAATTCAATTTTATTATCCGGAATAAAATTGTCAATTAATTATTTAAACATACTTAGTAATTTTCGAATGTGAGATTTTTCACAACATATTCTCATGCATCGCATATTTAAACACAATTTAAATAAGCACAAAATAATGCAAAACATCAAAACAAAAAATTAAACACATTGGACACATATTTCCAATTGTCACAGTTAATTTTTTGTCGTGTATTGATCTCGAGAAATCATCTTCTTAGCCTTCATCGTTCGTCTCGAAAAGCTCCCACTCGACTGCAACATGTTCTTTAAAACGTCCTCCGTCTAGGTCCGACACGACATCCGGCATTGGGTAGCTCGTGGCTCAGAACACGTATCCGCGTCCAGGCTGGCCATCCCCGTTCGTCGCTCAACAGCTCTTGGCAGCTTGTACGGATCCACGCGCGCGCCCGCCCAACTCCTCCCGCATCGCCTCGGCAACTCTCGGCCCCGCGCGCACACGTCTGCGCTCGCGCCTGCGCTTGCCCGTGCGCTCGGCCTTTAGCTCCCCGGCTGCGTCCTCCCGTCCGCGTATCCACGCACACTTGTGCGTTCGCCCACGTCCGCCCTGGCCCCAAGCTCCGCCCGGTGCTGGGCCATGCCTGGGCTTGTGCCCGCGTGCGCTGAGCGCCTATCGGCCAGCCCCGTACGCGACTGCCTAGCACCTTGTGCTATGGCTCGCATACGTCCGGGAACTTGGTCGCCCCGTCTTTAATTCTTCGTTTTCGTTCCCGATCTGGTTGTAATTTATTTATAAAAAATAAATAAACCTAGATCTAGACTAGTCTATTACATTGATCAAATCAAACAAATCCTAATCTACTCGTGGAATTTCTCACGAGGCAAAATGAATTCGAACGAATCGAATTAAAAACCACAATTTATATGCATGCATAAATATAAACATTCATCAAATACCATGACAATTGGATACCTGCAAAAAAGATCTAGCAATTCTACTATCCATTTTCAAATTTAATGAAAATGAATTAAATTACAATTTAAAAATCAGAGCCCGAAACCGAGGCTCTGATACCAGTTGTTGGGGAATTAATTGTCCGGATCTATTCGGGTTGAATATTTAAATACAAATTTAATTCTAACAATTATTACTAGCATGAATTAATCCTATATTAATTCAAATAATAATTCAACAACCAATCATGCATATAAACAGATCACATAAAACCTACGCATGCGGAAATACTACGAGTTTATGTGAACTAACCTCTCGGAGTGACAACCGTTGAGAAGATGGATCCCGTTCACACGAACACACCAAAAGGTCTTCTCAAGTATTCCCTTATCCCTGTTCAACAATCCGATGGTAGGAACTCGCGAACAATTTAACAAAAAGGAAAAATAAAATTATGTTGCACCATCTTTGTGGATTTCTAATTTTTCCAACACATGGAATTGCACTTGGGGATGAAAAATTCATCCCCTATTTATAGAGGGGGAGTTGGTCGAAAATTTTGTGCATGAATAAGATGGGAAAATCTTTTTTCTTGATCTCCAAGAAATCTTGAATATATTCAATATATTCTTTTCTCCATATTTAAAATATTCCACAAAAATCCCAACTCCCCTTGTTATGGAATTTTAGAAAATAATAAGGAGTAGGAATCCAAGATTTAGATCTTCTTGAATTTATGAGATATTTTTGTATTCCAAGAATACATATCTTCCATAATATCTTTTCAAGAAAATCAAGAAAATCTTTCCTTCCTTATTTTCTTCTTGATTTTCGAAATATGCTTAATAAATAACCAAGTGGGAGATTTCTTGAATTCAATGAGATAATCTTGTATTCCAAGAATACTTATCTACATTCCATAACAAAATTCAAAGAAAATCTTTCTCCCTCTTTTATTTATTATTTTCGAAAAAAATAGGAAAAATAGGCAACAATAATTTATTTTATTTTAAACATCTTTTCAGTTATTGGACTTTATCTTTGGGCTACTTGAGGGGCCTTTAGGAGAATTAAGATTGGACCTTCTAATGGACTTTGAATATCTAATATTTAGCCACAATAATATTCAAGCCCATAAATATTAATTAATCCCACTACATAATTAATATTGCACTATCCATCTTAACCCATATTACTGTTAATATGGCTCCCTGTTATTATTTCATGTGTTTAAGATTATCTAGTCCATTAATTAATTCAAGCTACTGAAATAGCTTTCCATTAATTAATATCTTTTGTCCTTGGTCAATGAACGGTTCAACATTATTATACATACCGGAAACTAATTCCACTTGCAAGATTTGATATGATAAATCTTATGAACCTCCCAAGGGGCAAATCAAACAAGCGTACTCGCACACAATTCTTCGTATTAAATCTTAGCAATCGTATGTGACCAGTAATATTGCCCAAGATATAAAGTATTGAATCTCATTGATTCTCTACGCATCATAAGTCAAAGCAATAATTACTAACCACACACGATCATATTTAAGGGACGAAGATTAAGAAATAACGAACCATTGAGGTCTAATTCTTCCTAATTCAGTGCTGAAGAATTTATCCTCTTGTAGGTCCTATTCAGTGCATCAGTCATGCACTAGTGTAATCTCTTGGTCAAGACAAGCCAATCTGAGCCTTACACTTCAAGCTTTCACGATGGATTATTCATTTCCATCTAGGTTGTGAACCGCACACTTTTAGTTACAAGAGACTGTTAATTTAATCTTCTGTGATCTGGTATCACTAAATTAACTACAGTGTAATACGTACTGTTTATTGAACAATTATGCAATAAATATATGTAACATTCAATGATATTTAAAGAATCAGTGATAAATAATTTATTTCAGTAAATAAGATAGAAAATTCAGTTTGGTTATACAAAGCAAAAACATACTTTCCAGTATAACCCCAACAGTAATGTGGATCCTAGTCCATTATAATTTATATTTTGATATAAATTCGTACTTTTCCGATGAGATCGCCAAGTATGTGAAAATAATGGAGACAAAATAAACACAAAAGAAAGGTCATGTTTATTTTGATTGCTGAATATTGATCATAGGAATTATGCGTTTAATTCCCATTTTATTTTAGTTCTCTTGGTTAGTTGAAATGTATAACTGTTGTTGAGATGTGTTTTGGAAACAGACAAAATTGGCTAGACCAAATTTTATGGACTAGCACCGAAACATGTGTTTGGTGATAAGGCAAGAAAAAATTGAGTATGTGTTGGACACGCCAATCCCAGTTACCCCTGCAGCTGGTTCCCTGAGGCAACCACGTTTGATGTAGCAGCTCAGAAGAAGCATCAAGAGGATGCTTCCCAGGCTCAGTGTGTGATGTTGCTCGGGATGACTCCCGATATACATAGGCAACGTGAGAAAATGGTTCCCTTCTAGATGCTCAAGCATTTGAAGGATCTTTTTGATTCTGAATCTCATTCTGAGATTTATGTAGTGATGAGAGATCTGTTCGGATGTCGGTTAGCTGAAGACGAGAGGATTTCACCTCATATGCTAATGATGATAGGCCTAATTGAGAAACCTGGTAATTTAGGCATCGAGCTAAAAGACCAATGTTTTCATTTATGCTATCCTCCAGTTGCTTCCGGATTCATATTCTGGCTTCATTGTAAACTACGATATGAATAAGACGGATTCGACCACGCCTGAACTTCACAAAATGCTCAAGACTTTTGAGTTCACTATCACTAAGATGGTGTTCAAAGGAAAGAGCGGGTAGACAATGATGTGTGTCTCTACTATAAGTAGAAGAGGACACTGGAAGAAGGACTATAAGGTTCTGGTTGCTAAAAGGAAGGCACTAGGTGCTTCTAGCACTAGAACATGTATGTTTGTTATTAAGATAAACATGTCCACTAATAGCGCTAACTGCTTGGTATTGGATACCGGATTTGGCTCTCACATTTGCACTAATGTGAAAGGGCTCATATGTCATAGGACAGTTAGGGCGGGTGAAGTCGTCTTACACGTGGGAACGGAGTAATAGTTGCTCCTGAATGTATGGGGACTTATGTGTTAGACTTACCCTTTTGGTATTAGATTAGAACTTAATGATTGTCATCTAGTTCTTTCTGTTACTTGCAACATATATTTGTTGCATTGTGGATATGATATTTTTAATGTACAAAGTAAAAGACTCTAACTTAGTAATCATGAAAGCTCGACTTACTTGTGGCGTTGTAGACTTGATCATGTAAACGAGAAAGGAATTGCAAGGTTAAGAAAGTTAGACTCACTACTAGAAACATTGGCTTTAGTGACGCGCAAAAGCGTCACTAAAAGTATTATATAGTGACGATTTTGCTTTTAGTGAAGCTTTATCAAGCGTCACCTGATTTGGCGTTTCAATAACAAGTTGTCTTGACGTCCGAAAGCGTCACTACGCATATCTATAGTGACGCTTGTATGCGTCACAATAGTGCTCTTTGGTAACACTATTTGGTGACGGTATTTGGCGTCACAAAAATGTGCTTTAGTGATGGTTTCTCGCGTCACGTGAAAGCTTTAAACTACCTTAACAACTGACGCGTGAAAGCTTTAAACTACCTTAACAACCGTGTTTAGTGACGTTTAAATGTGTCACAAACTCATTTTCTTGTGACACCATCATGTATCACGGTAGACATTTTTTGTGACGCTTTTGTGTCACTAAAGTACATATACCTAACATAACTACCTCATTTCACTAAAAGATTTTGTGATGCTTTTTCATGTCACATAATATTAGTAATAATATACATATAGGTGAAATCATACCTATATGCATACCCCTAACCTGCTCAAACATATTATATTAATATTTTAAAACATTTACAAAACATCATAATAATAAAATAACGTCATTCATTTGTAAATACGAAACAACTAAATATGTTCCAACCAAAAATATCATCATTTATTCACTTGTGGCTTTTCAAGAAGTATCATCACCAAACGAATAATTTCGAATAACTATAAAGTACAATCCCAACAAAAAATAACAAATTATTTAGTTCAATGATAAATTACACCTAAACTATGTGTGGCAAAGCCATTTTGCTGCACTTCCTTTATCTTGTATCTTACACTTGAACCTACAATAAGGAATGAAAAGGAAAATAATTGATACTTGAAATTGAAAACAACTAAATCAAACCAAACCAAATGAAAGATTATCAAGAGAAACTTACCAGATGCTTTGGCCATGCAATGCTACATCCTATAGCTTGCCTAACAACTTTCACACCAACAACTTTCCAGATTAATGGTTCCTCATATTCAATTGCCACAGTAACTTTGACCTCGCACCATTCAAGTCCTAATAATTCTTCATTTACTACAAGCTTAGCTGGATTTAAACTTTAAACGATGTTTTTTGCAACATTATCTGGAGCAAGGATGCCTTTAGAAAAACCTTTGCACCAACCTGTTAAAACAAAAATTATTATTCTATAAATTAACAATAGACAAACTAAATGAATGACATATGTTTCATAATAATGTTAAAATGGATTCAAGATGCGGATATCTTTTTTATTTTACAAGTATAGCTGGTGCATATCCTTATTTATATCAATTGTGGGTTTCACTGCAGAATGAATATACATGCATATATATAAATTAATAATGATAGCATCACGACTCTGCCTATAATAAATATTAATACATTACTTTAACATAAAGTAGTTTATAATAAATGATGAAAAGTAAACTAATCAGATTGCTTGGTATACAGAGACCCCAACATTGGCAACAATTGAAGAATACTGACAAAACATCTACAACAATAATCAAGATTGCCCTAAAGGGGTTGGTATTCCATAATGTCATTCTTTCTCAGCAGAATCAAATGTCATTTTTAAATTTCATAAATAAATCATCCAAATGGTCGTACCATCTAATGTTTACTCTGAAAACTAAGCACAACACTTTGGCATGGAAGACAAACAATTTGCCAATTAGATTTTTAAATAATTGCAGAAATTAAAAGAGAAAAGAAACAAGTTTTACCAATAATTTTGTTTTCTGTATATGCATTTTTAAAGCCATGTTGCCAAACATAAACTTCATATTCAAGAACACAGATTAATATAGTCCACTAACTCTAAGGATAATAACATAAAGATTCAATTATATTTAAACCTCCACAAAAATCAGATTTTCACAATTGCGTAGAACTGGAAAAACGAGAACCTTCGTACTTCACAAGAAGTAAAAATATTAGATAAAGGGAAGCCATGAATTAATGTTGTAAACTGATGAATCAAAGAAATATACAAGAATATATGTACCTGCAAGGGGCGAGAATTGGCATTTGAGAGTCTAGTAGATCGGGCAAGTGCAGAATTTCGGGAGGTTGAGGGGGCATTTGTGATGTTTGACATTCAACAATCAGTTGGTTTTCATATATAACAGGTTATTAGATAGAGCTTCGAAAAGGAGAAGACAGATCTCCTAAAAGTGGTAATAAACAGTTAGAATTGAGAAAATTCTATCTATAACATCTCCACAAGTCAAAAAAATATATCCAAAAATCGAGCTGAACATTAAACAAGTTAGATTGCCAAGTTAAGAAACATGAATTAAGGGCATAAATACTAATTTTCTGACACATTTCAAACCAAAAAGGCTTGTAAGTTAGTCTAACAACATTATTAAACATTATAGATAATACCTCAGACCTTAGCTAACCAGGTTTTCAACACTTTCACGTAGAAAAGATGAATGAAAGTCCAACAAGATCTTCACAGAGCAGGAGGCATAATAATTTTAAGTTAATGGACGCAACTTACAGATATTGCACTCAGTGACAAAGCATGTGGAAGATTCGTGTCAAAACAAAAATAATTATAATTTGCTATTAGAATTGAAATAATTATAAAGCTGTCAAATTGTCTAACTGAATCAAAAACCATCAAGAGATAGCATAGTTATTAATGGCGCAAGGCGCCAAAAGGCGCGAAGCAGCGCCTAGCGCCTTAGGCGCGGTCCTTTCATCCCTGGAAAACACAACATAAGACCTTGAAAATTTCTTAGTAAACCTAACCATTGCTTCTGTAGCAATACCCCAAGTCAAATTTTCACCTTGGTGAACCAACTCATCTTCATCTTCCATTAGACCAACCATCCACTCATTGCTTTCATCTATATCCCTCAAAGAGATAGGATCAATGTGATTACGTGAGTCATACTGATTACCGATGCTTCAACGCACGATTATACTTGATAAAAAGTGAATCTTGAAACCCTAGATGCGTTTCACTTAAATATTAAGACTTAAGAGATAATATTTTTTATTATTCTGATGTTATTTGACAAATAAAAAAATGTATATTTTTATTTCAAACCCTAGATGTACACAAAGCACGCCTTAGGCGCGCCTTTGTCAGAGTCAAGGCGGCGAAAGGCGCCGAAAGGCGCCCCCAGGCGAGCGCCCAGAAAATCCCAACCACCTGGACCTATGGCAGGCGAGGTGGCTAGCGCCCCGAGCGCCTTGCGCCTTAGGCGCGCCTCGGGCACGCCTTTAATAACTATGAGAGATAGAGATAAACATATAATCTGTATGGTTCATCCGCAAATCCTGAACTAACAAAAAGAGATACATGGAATGAAAAAATACAATTGATATATAGGTTCACAAAAACATAAATAATTATTCCAGCAAGTATTCAGTTCAATGCATTTCAGTCTCCTTTTAATCAATCTGATTAGCACTCTCACTATTTCTGTTTGAGAAGACCATTTGAGACATCAAAGATAAGGGGATTTGAGAAGACTGCACATGAGGTAACTAATTAAACAAAAAATTAAAAAGCAATGCTCCAATTAAAGAGAAGCAATGGAAGTATTTAATTCTGAGAATTTCGAAGCCGACACGGAAAGTCAATAAATTGATTCTTACAAATCAAGCCAGTTATATTTATATACGCGAAGTCAGAAGGAGGAAATGTTTCAATAGTAAAATTACAGAAAAGAATTAGTAGTATTTTATTAATTTAGAGACAAATATGAATGAACGCATCAATAACTGTAAAACAGGCGATTATAAACACATTTGTGTAGCAATTTCCAGATCCAAAACTCAAAATCATCGTTTCTTTACTGCGAATCCAAATTACCGTCGACATCTTTCATTATAAAAAAACCAACTACATCATCTCTCATATATTCAAAACCAATTAATGATATGATTAGGCTAAAAAAAACCTACTCGATATGACTCCCGCCGTACCACTCACATCATCTGATTAGGCGATTTGAGAAGACAATTGAAAAATAAATCATTAATCATCCAATTTTAAGAAATCACTGTCATCTTATGCTTACAAAAAAAGATGATTTGAAACATTGCTATTATCAAACAAAGATTAGAAACATATAAAATACTTACCACTATGTTAGTGATTGATAAGATGATTTGAGATGCGATTGAGGCTGAATCGATTGCTTCAGGGACGACGGAGGACTGGAACGATTTGAGAAGGGAGGAAGTGGGACGACAAAGGACTCCAATGGACAAACCATTGGAAAAAACCCTAGTTGATTGCTTCCAGAAAAACTGAAATTAAGAAAATAGCTAGGGCTCACGTGAATGTGGGGAGAGAGAAAAAGAAGACGTAGTTTAAGGCAAATTAATAAAAATATAATTAGGGCGATGGAAAATTATGGAGCGCGGGCTTCTAAATTTTTCATAAGCGTCATTATATGTAAAATAAAGTTATATGTGCGCTCGCCAGAAATCGAACACAGGTTTATAGGGCAGAAAATTTTAACAAAGCGTCACAAAATACAAGTAAATAATGGAAGTGTCATTATATGTATCTATTGTAACACATATATAATAGGGTCACTAAAATAGGGTCACTATAGGGGGTTTTTTTAGTAGTGACTACTTAACCCCATTTCACTTTGAGTCTTATGGAAATTGCAAATCTTGTCTCATGGGCAAGATGATCGATAAACCCTTTACGAGTAAGAGGTGCATGCCAAAGAAGTTCTAGAGTTGATCCACAATGACGTATGCGAATCATTGTCCACTCTAGCTAGGGGTCACTTCGAATACTTCATCACTTTTACTGATGATTTCTCAAGATACGGATAAGTGTATCTTATGAAATACAAATTCGAATCTTTTGAGAAATTCAAAGAGTTTAAGGCTGAAGTAGAGAAGCAACTTGGTAAGAGTATCAAGACTCTTCGATCGGATCGAGGAAGTGAATACCTTAGCCATGAATTCACTGATTACTTAAAGTTACATGGAATCCAATTACAATGGACTTCTCCCGGAACACCTTAGATGAACGGTGTGTCCAAGAGGAGAAACCGAACCCTGTTAGACATGGTAAGGTCCATGATGAGCTTTTTCTTTTTTTTTGACATTCTCATGGGGATACACGTTACAAACCTCAATTTACATTCTGAATAGGATTCATCTAAATCGGTTGAGCACAGACCATATGAACTATGGTGTGGCAAGAAGCCAACTTTTACACATATCAAAACATGGGGTTGCCCCGCGATTGTGAAAATGATGCTTACCGACAAGTTGGAATCCAAAGGTGAAAAATGGTTACTTTGTGGGATATCCTAAGGAAACTAAAGGATATTACTTCTATCTACCTAAGACACAATCAGTGATTATTTCTAGGCATACCAAGTTCCTCAAAGAAGACTATGTCTTTAAGGAACAAGGTCGTAAGCTGATAGAACTTGAAGAAATTCAAGAACCACAAATTAATAAAGAGACTGATATCTTGTCAAAGCAACATGACAAGGAATCAGTGGGAGCATTCAGCGACTTTGACGGTGGGAGTCTTTCACTAAGTGATCGTCTTTCAGCCAGTGGGAGCGTAATTGGAGTAAGCTTACTAGTGCAAGAACCTCCAAGTGGGCTGAATGAGAACAACATAGTTCAAACTCCCGCCCAAGAGGCATCTGAAAGTGTAGCTCTTGAGGACTCTCCGGACATTGATGAAATCGATGCACCACAAAATTTTCACGATGAGAATATACAGCCTGCACAACCACAACTCCATAAGTCAATTAGGAATCGTAATCCGCCCATTAGATACGGTTACCACTTGGAGGAACTCGATAATATGGACATACCAGATAACAACGATCCTAATACTTATTCTGAAGCAATATCAGATATTGATTCAGGGAAGTGGCATGAAGCCATGAAATCCGAGATGGACTAGATGTACACCAATCAAGTCTGGGACTTGGTTGAGTTTCCTAAAGAGGTTAAACCCATATTTTGTTGGGATTATACTGGAAAGTATGCTTTTACTTTGTATAATCAAAACTGAAATTCGAACTTATTTACTTAAATAAATTGTTTATCACTGATGCTTTAAATATCATCGAATGTTACATATATTTACTGCATAACTGTTCAATAAATAGTACTTGTTACATTATAGTTAATTTAGTGATACCAGATCACAGAAGATTAAATTAACAGTCCCTTGTAACTAAAAGTACACAATTCACGACCTAGATGGAAATGAACAATCCATCGTGAAAGGTTGAAGTGTAAGGCTTGGATTGGCTTGTCTTGACCAAGAGATTATACTAGTGCATGACTGATGCACTGAATAGGACCTACAGGAGGACAAATTCTTTAGAACTGAACAAGGAAGAATTAGACCTCAGTGGTTCGTTATTTCTTAATCTCCATTCCTTAAATAGGATCACGTGTGATTGGTAACTATTGCTTTCACTTATCATGGGTAGAGAATCAACGAGATTCAATACTTTTTATCTTGGGCAATATTATTGGTCACATGTGATTGCTAAGATTTAATACGGAGAATCGTGTGCAAGTACGCTTGTTCGATTTGCCCCCTTGGGAGGTTCATAAGCTTTATCATACCAAATCTTGCAAGTGGAAGTAGTTTCCGGTATGGATAATAATGTTGAACCGTTCCTTGACCAATGACAAAAGATATTAATTAACGGAAAGCTATTTCAGTGGCTTGAATTAATTAATGGGCTAGATAATCTTAAACACGGGAAATAATAACCGGGAGCCATATTGACTGTAATATGGGTTAAGATGGATAGTGCAATATTAATTATGTAGTGGGATTAATTAATATTTATGGGCTTGAATAATATTGTGGCTCAATATTGATAATTCAAGATCCATTGGAAGGTCCAATCTTAATTCTCCTAAAGGCCCCCTAAGTAGCCCAACATATAGTCCAATAACTGAAAAAGATGTTTAAAATAAAATAAATATTGTTGCTTATTTTTTTTCCTAATTTTCGAAAATTATGGATAAAAGGGGAGAAATATTTTCTTTGAATTTTGTTATGGAATGAGGATATGTATTCTTGGAATACAAGATTATCTCATTAAATTCAAGAAATCTCCCACTTGGTTATCCATAAAGCATATTTTTGAAATTTTGATAATTAAGGGAAAGAAAGATTTTCTTGATTTTCTTGAAAATATATTATGGAAGATATGTATTTCTTGAAATACAAGAATATCTCATAAATTCAAGAAGATCCAAATCTTGGATTCTTGCCCTATAATTTTCGAAATTAATCCATAACAAAGAGTAGATGGGATTTTGTGGAATATTATAATTATGGGAAAAAAGAATATAGGAGATATGTTCAAGATTTCTTGGAGATCAAGAAAAGACTTTCCCACATTGTTTTTGCCCTAAAAATTCGATCACCTCCACTCTATAAATAGGGGATGATTCTTTCATTCCCAACTACAATTCCATGTGCTGGAAAAATTAGTAAATCCACAAAGGTGGTGCAACATAATTTATTTTCCTTTTGTTAATTGTTCGCAAGTGTCCTACCACCGGATAGTCGAAAGCAAGGATTAAGGAATACTTGGGAAGTTCTTTTGGTGTGTCTAATAAACAAAGCCATTGCCGTCCCCAAGAGGTAATGCTCACGAAACTCGTAGAATTCGCATCGTAGGGATTTATGTGATTTAATTATATGCATGATTTGTTGTTGATTATTATTTGAATTAATATAGGATTAATTCATGCTAGTAATAATTATGAGAATTAAATTTGTATTTAAATATTCATCCCGAATAGATCTCATGCAATTTATTCCCCAACAATCGCATCGAGAGCCACGGTTTTGCTCAATTTTTTAAATTGTAATTTAATTCGTTGTCATTAAATTTGAAATTGATAGTAGAATTGCTAGATCTTTTTTTTGCAGGTATCCAATTGTCATGGAATTTAATGTGTTTATTTATGCATGCATATAAATTGTGGTTTTTAATTCGATTCGCTCGATTCGCTTTTGCTCGTCGAGAGAAAATCCACAAGTAGATTACGATCTGCTTTTATTTGATTAATGTAATAGACTAGTCTAGATCTAGGTTTATTTATTTTTGTAAATAAATTGTAACCGGATCGGAACGGAGGCGAGACGAAGAATTAAAGGATAAAATCCAGACCCGGCGTGGCGGCGCGGCGCCGCGCAAAACGTGCCAAGGAGGCACACGCTACGACGCGACTCACGCAGTACACACGGGCGCAGTGGCGAGGCCGATGGCCGAGCGTCGCGAGATCGCCGCATGCACGGCGGGGCGATAGGGCGACGAGGCTCGCTGCGCTTGAGCGGATCAAGGCGGTCGAGGCTGGCGGACGATGCGGGGACGCTGGCGCTAAGGCACCGAAGTTCCGCGCGGTGAGGCGAATCGGCGAAGAAGGCGAAAGCGGATGCGCTGGTACGCTGCCGCTTACCGAGCCCTCGCCGAAGTTGCCGAGACCGACGGGGCGACGCTTACCGAGGTCGCTGAAGCGGGCGCTGGCGATCTTGGCTGCCAAGTGCCAAGGCACACGGTTGTTTTGTTAAGGGGGTCGATTTAATGCGGGCGTGCATCCCTACCGTGGAGCTACTTAACGTGGGTTCGAGACGGAGTTCTTTTCGAGACGATCGAGCCGGAGAAATTCAAGATTTTTTTTTTTTCAAAATCAAGCCAAGAAAAATCAAACCATGACAATTGGATAATTTGTGCCCAATATGTTTATTTTTCCGCTTTGTTTTATTTATTATTGGTTATCTTATGCTTTATTTAATTTGTTTAAATGTGTTTTGCATGAGAGCCGCCTAATGAAAAATCTCACAATCAAAAATTACTAAGTATGTTTAAATAATTAATTGACAATTTTATTCCTGGATAATAAAATTGAATTAATTTTACCTCCATGATTTATTTATTTGTGAATTCTTTTGGAGAAATTCCCCCGGGACGGTCAAAAAGTTAGCTTTCACATGAATGAATTCCAAATGGATGATTGTGGATTATTACTAGTGGCATTTATGACCGTCCCCCACGAGGCTCGCTCAAAGCGAAATAATAATCCTCAGTATGTAATCATGGTTATTACTTAGGTATAAAATTGATATGCATATACTTCCCAAGTCCCCGCTAATTTTATATTGGTCAAGTGGGAGCCAACTATTAATCTGGATATTAAAGGTTTGTAAATCGCTTTTTGTTTGTAACTTTGCTTGAATGTGTTTAAATAATGACCCACCCCACGTGGCTTATTTAAACTGTTTTGAGATGTTGGCTGATGCATGTTCATATTTTTTTGAGATTTTAAATATGATGCATGTGATCGAACCTTGTGATATATTTGTGCTTATGCATATTATTGTTTATTTCAGTTCATCATGTCGCAACCTTCTAATCCACTGTCCAATATACTTAAAGACAATTTGCTTACTGGTGAAAACTATTTTGATTGGAAATACAAACTAAAACTTGTCCTAACCGCATCACCTTCAAAATGGGTACTTGATACACCAAAACCCAAAAAACTAACTAAGGATGCCGGAATATGGGATGAGATGATTTATGGTGAATGGGAGCTGGCAAATGAATTGATGAAGGATACAATTCTGGCACATATGTCAGATGAGTTGAAACACCTTCATCAAGAATATGAGTCAGCTGCAGACATCTTACAGAATCTCGAAGCGATGTTCGCACATCAGACCCATATGGCAATCCAAAGTGTGAAGCAAGAAATTGCTGAATTAAAAATGGAAAAAGGGACTACTGCAGCGCAGCACGTCCTTAGGGTTATGGTGCTATTCAAGGAACTTGAGATCCTCGGCGAAAAATGTGATTTCAAGACTAAGATTGATTTCATTCTCCAATACTTACCAAAGAGCTATAATCACCACTATCTTGAGTATCTAATGGAAGATCTAGATTTTACAGTGGATGATCTTGTAAATGCTCTCACTTTGGTTGAAAGGGAAAGGGAGTGCGAGGAAAATAACTTGGGAAAACAGAAATCTTCTTTTCATCCTAAGTCAAGTGGTGATAAGGATGATGAAAAGAGAAGAAAGTTGAACCAAGCTGACTCAAGCATGAGGAAAGTTTTGGAAAGCAAGAGAGTAGGACATTCGAGGGCAGCCTGTTCCAATCCCAAAAGGAATGGAAAGAAAGGTAATTCTCACGCACTAGTTGTTGAAACTTGTTTAGAGGCGTATGCCTCCCATTTATGGGTAGTTGATACGGGATCCACTGATCATGTTTGTTTCACTTTACAGGGGTTCAAGCGGACCCGACAACTTAGTGGGAGTGAGATCCTCATCACACTGGGCGATGCTACGAGAGTGGCAGCTGAAGCAGTGGGAGAAGTGCACCTGTCTTTTGAAGACAGAGTTTTAATTTTAAGAGATGTTCTTTATGTTCCGAATTTTAGAAAGAATTTAATTTCAGTTTCTAAACTTTTTCTTGATGGATATTCGGTTACTTTTAATAAAGTTGTTATCATTTCTCTTTTTGATAAATTTATCTGTCATGGAACATTATCGAATAATCTCAATACAATTAATTGTGCACACCACTCACGAAATGCATCCTATAACACATCAACTGTTTCCGATAAAAAAAAACGTTCATCAGATGTGAACGAGACACTTCTATGGCATCTAAGATTGGGTCATATAAATCCAAAGAGGATTCAAATTTTGGTGAAAGACGGTTCACTGGAGTTTCTCCAAGTTGAACCAATTCCAACCTGCGAATCATGTTTGGAGGGTAAAATGACCAAGAGGGCATTTGGAGCCAAGGGGAATAGAGCCAAAGAAGTGTTAGAAATCGTTCACACAGATGTATGTGGTCCAATGTCAACCAAAGCAAGAGGAGGTTATGAGTATTTCGTCACTTTTATTGATGAATACTCAAGGTACGGTTATATTTTCCTTATGAAGCATAAATCTGAGACCTTTGAGAAATTCAAAGAATTTAAGGTTCAAGCAGAGAATCATAGGGAAAAACGTATCAAGTCTCTACGATCCGATCGTGGAGGCGAATACCTCAGCGATGAATTTTTGAACTACTTATCTGATGAAGGGATTGCATCCCAGCTAATCGCACCGGAACCCTCAACAAAAAGCGGGGTTGCAGAGCGAAAGAAACAGAACTCTTTTGGAAATGGTTAGATCTATGATGAGTTATGCGGATCTTCCCAAGTCGTTCTGGGGTCATGCCTTGGAAATAGCAGCCTACATTCTGAACTTGGTGCCATTCAAATCGGTTCCCAAAACTCCCAAAGAATTGTGGACCGGGCGCAAGCCTAGTTTGAGACGCATGAGAATTTGGGGGTGTCCGGCCTACGTGTTGGACAAGGAAGCCGGAAAATTGGATCCTCGATCAGAATTAAGGTTGTTTGTGGGATACCCCGAGGGAACAAAAGGGTGTATGTTCTATGGTCCCGAAGATCAAAAGGTGGTAATAAGCACCCACTTTAGATTTTTGGAAGAAGACTATATGAACGAAAGAAGACCCAGAAGTGACATTACCTTAAATGAGCTAAGGAGGCTAACCTCAATGCCAACTGTACAAGATGACATACCAAACGACACACTTACACAACCTGAGCTTCGTCGTAGTGGGAGGGTTGTGAAACATCCCGAGAGATTCATGGGAATAGGAGAGTCCTCGGACTTGATTCCCGGACAAGACGAATCAGATCCATGGACATATGACGAGGCAATCCAAGACAAGGATGCAGATTCTTGGCAAACAGCAATGAAAGCCGAAATGTGTTCTATTAATCATAACAGAGTGTGGGAGCTAGTCGAACCACTTAATGGGGTCAAACCCATTGGTTGCAAGTGGGTGTATAAGAGAAAAAGAGGACTGGACGGGAAGGTGGAAACCTTCAACGCAAGACTCGTGGCGAAAGGTTATACTCAGAAAGAAGGGATCGATTATGAGGAAACTTTTTCGCCCGTAGCCATGCTTAAGTCCATCCGAATTCTCTTATCGACTGCTGCGCATCTCGACTTTGAAATCTGGCAAATGGATGTCAAGACAGCTTTCCATAACGAAAGTCTTGATGAAGAGATCTATATGCAACAACCCCAAGGCTTCATTGAAAAAGACCAAGAACACCTAGTTTGTAAGCTCATGAAGTCCATTTACGGACTCAAACAGACATCCAGAGCTTGGAACCAATGTTTTGATCATGTTATAAAGTCTTATGGGTTCGATCAAAACGAGTTCGAAAGTTGATGGTCCCGGTTGAAAACCCATTTTGCGCGTGCGGAAGCGAAAACATTATGTTCGATGCATATAAAACAGGGGTGAGGGCAGAGTGTTTCCAATTTTTCCTTTTAAGCTCAATGTGTTGTGTTTTGCTTATAACTAGATGCATATGACAAGTATAAACATAAAGCAGTAAACAACACAACAATATATAGTGGTTCGGACAACCAGTCCTACATCCACTCTCCCTCTCTAGGGAAATTCCTTATCAACTTCTGAGCTTTCTGACTACCTCGTGTAGTTTACTTACTCAACTCGGCCTTGAGCTTTCTGACTACTCCACGTAGCTTACTTACTCAACTCGACCCTGAGCTTTCTGACTACCTCTGTAGTTTACTAACTCAAACTCTTAGATGTTTAACGAGTTCACACTCCTTCAGGACTTATCACCCTCACTCGGGTTTGCCTAACAACTACCTCACTTCACCACTGGGTTTGGGTTTGGTGTTGTCTCCAACTATGGTGAGATTTTCCCTTACAATGGTTTAGCCTCAATGCTAAGGTTGGGAAAATCTCTCTAAGCTTATGATACACCGTGGGTTGCTTAGGTTGGGTTCTAGAACACTCTTTGAATATATTTGTATATCTACAGACTTGTGTTCTAGGGTGGGAATGTTTTGACTATAACGCTCTTTGGCTTTGTAGCATTTTGTGCATAATCTCCACGCATCCACACCCGATAATGAAGGAAGAACTTGTATTTATAGTGTGGATTTGAATGTTACCGTTGGAGAGAATCACATTCAAATCCATACTATTCTTTGTAAGTTCTGCAGCTTTTTCAGGCTGGTTGTCTTCCTCTCGTTGGTCCACGTCAGCTGGATTCCAACGGCTATATTCCCCAGCTTCAGTGCCTCGGAACATTCAGGATATACTGAGCATTCAGTACATTACTGAGTCTTTAGTAATTACTGTGCCTTCAGTATTTCTCTGAGTCTTCAGGTTCTCCGAGTCTTCAGGTTCTCTGAGGCTTCAGGTTTCTCCGAGCCTTGTGTTTCTCTCGAGTCTTTAGTTCTCGAGGCTTCGAGTTTTCTCTGAGCCTTCGTGTTTCTCTCGAGCCTTCAATTCGCGATCCTCTTGAGTCTTGAAAACTAACTTGTTCTATATCTGCCGACTATACATGGTGCAGATAATATCCTGAACACTCTAAAACTGAATCCTGACTCATCTATCAAGATTATCCTGAACATGTCATACTCAGGGGTTTTGGGATCTAATCAAAATCCTTTTTATTAAATTCATTTCCCAACAATTTCCCCCTTTTTGATGATGCCAAAACCTATCTTGTTACAAACATATAACCTATACTCAGGTTTCAGTTTTTCCTATTACAAGAATGGTAAATCTCTAATCAATTTAAATCATTCAATAGATTTCTTCAGTAATGAATCTTTCCTAAATAGATCATTACTAAATACTTAAGCAATTTCTCCCATAGCATCATATAGTTTCCCCTTTATATGAGCATACAATCAGATCAGAGACATTCAATCAGGCATATCAACATAAAAGACATGTAAAAAAGATAATGAGGTATTATCTTTGAGCATAAAGATAAAAGTTTCATTGATTGTATGTTATCAGTTACAGATTACAATGAACTTATCAAAGAAATAAAGACAAAAACATAAAGAATTACAAGTCTTCAGTTTTGGTCTTCAGTCTTCAGCTCGGCTCCTCATTCTTCTTCAATGGACCTTGTCTGATCAGGTATACTGACACTCATGCTGACTGAGTTCAGTTTCTTCTGACTTCAGACATCTTGACCCTCAGGTCTTTTGACCTATACTGAGTCTCAGTTTACTTTACTTACTGAGTCTCAGATCACTTTACCCAAGCTATCTGATTTCTTCTTTGCCTGATCTGATTAGCTCGACTAATCAGATCAACACATCTTTAGATCAACATAAAGATCGTGTCATTATATCAGGTTAGCATATCAGGTTTATCATATCTGATCTTGATCACGTCTGATCTCGATCAGTCTTCATCTGCTCATTATCATATCTGATCTCGATCACGTCTGATCTTGATCAGTCTCTTTTGCTCATATTCTGATTTGCAACCTTCTCTTCTGATTTGCTGGTTTTAGCTTTTCTTCACTTCTGGTTTTTGCACAGCTCATCATTTGAACTCATCTAACTTATTTGATCTCGATCAGTCTCGTCTGCAGCCATGTCTTGATCTTGATCATCTACTTTTGATTCTGTGAGTTCCCCTTTCAACTGATATAGACCGATATATCTGATTTGGTGAAGTTTTCAAGCTCAGCTGATTTTCTTCATTTGATCAGCTTTGTATGTAATCAGATTTTTGTTGACCTAATCTGATTCTCCTCAGATTAAGCCAATTCTTGGAAAGTGTTACTGCCAAAACTTAGTCTAGAGTAGTAGCCTCTATTCCCTAAGTTGGTGCGATTTGACATGCGTAAATATCGCCCCGACACTCTCGATATGTCAATCCGCCGTAACTTTATCCAATTATCGGTCGCGTGATTTCTACACGCTGTCCTTGTGATGCAAATTTTTCTAAAAAGGTTTTGAGAACTCAAATTTGCATCTGCACCTTTGCTTGGCCTCTATAAATTGGACCAATATTTTACACGACATAACTCATTCACCATACTTATCTTCTTTGTAGAATCATGTATCCTGGTGAACCCTTGTTTCCGGTGAAACTTCCGGCAAACACCTTTACCCCCTTTTCCATGATTTCATCTTCTCAAATCAACCCCGTGTGTCCCTTTTTGCGGTTCTCGTCGTCATCAAAGATTTCTCATACAATCGTTGTTAAGCTTCTCTACCATCAGGGTGGCGGATCCGCTGTCGCAACTGAGAAGACACTTCTCCTAATCGTATGCACCTTGTGTGTCTTTCTGGATGACGTAACCAGCATCAGTAGACTCAGTCTGAAAATGAACGTGAGTTTGATATGCGATCTTGATCAGACAACAGCTAATCTTCTTATATCAACTCACCATTTAACAGCTGGAGAGCCCACTGACTCTTTCTTAGGGCTCCTGGCTTAAAAATCCTATCAAGGCCGCTCTCACTCCATTGGAGAGTCCATCGGTTTCTTAGATATGATTACCTTTTCAAGCCTCCCTCACCCCGTTAAGTGGGGGAAAATGAGAGCATGAGATCTTAAAATCTCTCTCTCCTCCTTAAACACTACCCCCTGAGATCGGGTTTGGGTTTGGATGAAGGTTTAGGGTTATGGCTTAAAGGTTTAGGGTTTAGAGTTATGTATTGACCTCCGGGTTCTCTTGCATTTGTAACTTGTAATGTAACCTGACCCTCGGGTTTTTATCAATGAAAAGTTCTATTATTCCATTGTTGTGTAAAACTTTCTGTTTCCCTGATACCACAATTGATGGTATCAGATCAGAGACAGGTTTTAAAAATAGATCTCGCTTTCGGCGATTACATTGAAGAAGTAATCTTTTTGAGCACCGCTTCTGATACCAATTGATGGTCCCTGTTGAAAACCCATTTTCTTGTCGTCTTGAAGCGAAAACATTATGTTCGATGCATATAAAACAGGGGTGAGGGCAGAGTGTTTACAATTTTTCCTTTTAAGCTCAATGTGTTGTGTTTTGCTTATAACTAGATGCATATGACAAGTATAAACATAAAGCAAAGAAACAACACAAAGAATATATAGTGGTTCGGACAACCAAATCCTACATCCACTCTCCTCTCTAGGGAAATTCCTTATCAACTTCGAGCTTTCGACTACCTCGTGTAGTTTACTTTACTCAACTTCGCCCTCGAGCTTTACGACTACTCCACGTAGCTTACTTACTCAACCCGACCACGAGCTTTACTACCTCCTCAGAGTTTACTAACTCAAACTCTTAGATGTTTAACGAGTTCACACTCCTTCGGGACTTATCACCCTCACTCGGGTTTGCTAACAACTACCTCACTTCACCACTGGGTTTGGGTTTGGTGTTGTCTCCAACTATGGTGAGATTTTCCCTTACAATGGTTTAGCCTCAATGCTAAGGTTGGGAAAATCTCTCTAAGCTTATGATACATCGTGGGTTGCTTAGGTTGGGTTCTAGAACACTCTTTTGAATATATTTGTATATCTACAGACTTGTGTTCTAGGGTGGGAATGCTTTGACTATAACGCTCTTTGGCTTTGTAGCATTTTGTGCATAATCTTCAACGCATCCACACCGATAATGAAGGAAGAACTTGTATTTATAGTGTGGATTTGAATGTTACCGTTGGAGAGAATCACATTCAAATCCATACTATTCTTTGTAAGTTCTGCAGCTTTTTCAGGCTGGTTGTCTTCCTCTCGTTGGTCCACGTCAGCTGGATTCCAACGGCTATATTCCTCAGCTTCAGTGCCTCGGAACATTCAGGATATACTGAGCATTCAGTACATTACTGAGTCTTTAGTAATTACTGTGCCTTCAGTATTTCTCTGAGTCTTCAGGTTCTCTGAGTCTTCAGGTTCTCTGAGTCTTCAGGTTCTCTGAGTCTTCAGGTTCTCTGAGTTTTCAGGTTCTCTGAGTCTTCAGGTTCTCTGAGGCTTCAGGTTTCTCTGAGCCTTCAGGTTTCTCTGAGTCTTCAGGTTCTCTGAGGCTTCAGGTTTCTCTGAGCCTTCAGGTTTCTCTGAGCCTTCAGTTCTCAGTATCCTACTGAGTCTTCAGAAACTAACCTGTTCTATATCTGCCGACTATACATGGTGCAGATAATATCCTGAACACTCTAAAACTGAATCCTGACTCATCTATCAAGATTATCCTGAACATGTCATACTCAGGGGTTTTGGGATCTAATCAAAATCCTTTTTATTAAATTCATTTCCCAACAAAAGTTGTGTGTACAAAAGGCGTGTGGGAACTGCATTGGTATTCTTAGTACTATACGTAGATGACATTCTGATCATCGGGAACGATGTAAAGGTGTTATCAGATGTAAGGGCATGGCTTTCAAAACAGTTTGATATGAAGGACTTAGGGGAAGCCGCACACATCCTTGGGATCAAGATCACTCGAGATCGCAAGAAAAGGATGATAGGCTTGTCGCAAGCTTCATACATAAACACTGTCTTGAAACGATTCAGCATGCAGGATTCCAAGAAAGGCTTCGTACCTTTCAGACATGGAATCCATCTATCTAAGAAAATGTGCCCTAAGACGCAAAAGGAGATAGATGACATGAGAGGTATTCCATATGCTTCGGCTGTCGGAAGCCTTATGTATGCAATGCTGTGTACGAGACCAGATATCTGCTTTGCCGTTGGCATGGTGGCAAGATATCAAAGTAACCCGGGGAAAGAACATTGGACGACAGTTAAAAACATTCTGAAGTATCTAAAAAGAACTCGGGATAGAATGTTAATTTATCAGTCAGATAGTCCAATCCTCATTGGCTACACGGACTCAAATTTCTAATCAGACATAGACTCCAGAAAATCTACCTCCTGTAGTGTGTTTTGCATGGGGGGAGGAGCCGTGACATGGAGAAGAGTCAAGCAGAAATACGTCGCAGATTCTACCATGGAAGCCGAATATGTAGGCTAACTGCGGCAAAATGAAAAAAGCGGTTTGGCTCAAGAACTTCCTAGTGGACTTGAATGTAGTTCGGTTTGCCCAAAGAATCACTATTTATTGTGGCGGTCTTAGGAGGCGATTTGCAAATTCAAGGGAACCAAGAGCCCACAAGGCCAGCAAACACATTGAAAGGAAATGCCATCTTATACGAGATATCGTTAAGAGAGGAGATATAGATGTGACAAAGATAGCGTCTGAAGACAACCTAGCAGATCTATTCACAAAGGGTCTGCCTCTGAATACATTCGAGAGACATGTGGAAGGAATGGGTGTCAAGACCGTTGCCAATCTGCTTTGAGTATAAGTGGGAGAAATTATTAGGTTCGTGTAGGTGACATTAGATATCACGAATTAGGAACTAAACGAGACATGTTGTAGTATACTTAAAAACAGACTTTGAGTATAAGTGGGAGATTGTTGGGATTATACTGGAAAGTATGCTTTTACTTTGTATAATCAAAACTGAATTTCGAACTTATTTACTGAAATAAATTGTTTATCACCGATGCTTTAAATATCATCGAATGTTACATATATTTACTGCATAACTGTTCAATAAATAGTACGTGATACATTTTAGTTAATTTAGTGATACTAGATCACAGAAGATTAAATTAACAGTCCCTTGTAACTAAAAGTACACCATTCATGACCTAGATGGAAATGAACAATCCATCGTGAAAGGTTAAAGTGTAAGGCTCAGATTGGCTTGTCTTGACCAAGAGATTACACTAGTGCATGACTGATGCACTGAATAGGACCTACAGGAGGACAAATTCTTCAGAACTGAACAAGGAAGAATTAGACCTCAGTGGTTCGTTATTTCTTAATCTTCGTTCCTTAAATACGATCACGTGTATTGCTTTGACTTATCATGGGTAGAGAATCAACGAGATTCAATACTTTTTATCTTGGGCAATATTATTGGTCACATGTGATTGCTAAGATTTAATACGGAAAATCGTGTGCAAGTACGCTTGTTCGATTTGCCCCCTTGGGAGGTTCATAAGCTTTATCATACCAAATCTTGCAAGTGGAACTAGTTTCCGGTATGGATAATAATGTTGAACCGTTCCTTGACCAAGGACAAAAGATATTAATTAACGGAAAACTATTTCAGTGGCTTGAATTAATTAATGGACTAGATAATCTTAAACACGGGGAAATAATAACCGGGAGTCATACTGACTGTAATATGGGTTAAGATGAATAGTGCAATATTAATTATGTAGTGGGATTAATTAATATTTATGGGCTTGAATAATCCTGTGGCTCAATATTGATAATTCAAGATCCATTGGAAGGTCCAATCTTAATTCTCCTAAAGGCCCCCTAAGTAGCCCAACATATAGTCTAATAACTGAAAAAAGGTGTTTAAAATAAAATAAATATTGTTGCTTATTTTTTTTCCTAATTTTCGAAAATTATGGATAAAAGGGGAGAAAGATTTTCTTTGAATTTTGTTATGGAATGAGGATATGTATTCTTGGAATACAAGATTATCTCATTAAATTCAAGAAATCTCACACTTGGTTATCCATAAAGCATATTTTCGAAATTTTGATAATTAAGGGAAATAAAGATTTTCTTGATTTTCTTGAAAATATATTATGGAAGATATTTATTTCTTGAAATACAAGAATATCTCATAAATTCAAGAAGATCCAAATCTTGGATTCTTGCCCTATAATTTTCGAAATTAATCCATAACAAAGAGTAGGTGGGATTTTGTGGAATATTATAATTATGGGAAAAAAATATAGGAGATATGTTCAAGATTTCTTGGAGATCAAGAAAAGACTTTCCCACATTGTTTTTGCCCTAAAAATTCGATCACCTCCACTCTATAAATAGGGGATGATTATTTCATTCCCAAGTACAATTCCATGTGCTAGAAAAATTAGTAAATCCACAAAGGTGGTGCAACATAATTTATTTTCCTTTTGTTAATTGTTCGCAAGTTTCCTACCACCGGATAGTCGAGCAAGGATTAAGGGAATACTTGGGAAGTTCTTTTGGTGTGTCTAATAAACAAAGCCATTGTCGTCCCAAGAGGTACGTTCACGTAAACTCGTAGAATTCCGCATGCGTAGGATTTACGTGATTTAATTATATGCATGATTTGTTGTTGGATTATTATTTGAATTAATATATGATTAATTCATGCTAGTAATAATTATGAGAATTAAATTTATATTTAAATATTCATCCCAAATAGATCTGTGCAACTTATTCCCCAACATATTTTGCAAATGGGTCTTCAAGCGTAAGACCAATGTAAATGACAAAATACAAACCTACAAAGCTAGGTTGGTGGTGAAGGGTTATAGTTAACGCAAAGACATTGACTATGACGAGACCTTCTCACCAGTTGGAAAGATCAAGTCCATTCGAATTTTACTTGCGATAACAACACACTATGATTATGAGATTTGACATATGGATGTCAAAACAGTTTTCCTCAATGGAGACATTGATAAGGAAGTGTTTATGCCTCAACCGGAAGGTTTTATATCTAAGTCGAATTCTAATCTAGTATGTAAGCTAAAGAGATCCATATATGGATTGAAGCAAGCTTCTAGGAGTTGAAATATCCAATTTGATGAAGTTATTAAGTCCTTTTGACTTTATCATTAATTCGGAAGATCCTTGCGTTTATAGTATACGCAGCGGGAAGAATATTGTTTTCATAATCGTGTATGTCGATGACATAGTGATTTTGGGAAACAATATCCCGTTAATGCAGTCCGTTAAAGATTGGTTGTTAAAGACCTTCATGGTGAAGGGTCTTGGTGAAGCCTGCTAAATCCTAGGGATTAAAATCCACAAGGATAGATCCAAAAGGATGTTGGGGCTGTCACAGTCCACCTATGTAGACAAGGTGTTGAAGCCTTTTGCGATGGAGAACTCTAAAAGAGGATCCCTATCGGCAAATCATGGGATAAAGCTATCAAAGAAGGATTGTTCTTCTGTTGAAACTGATATCAAGTACATGAAAGACGTTCCATATGCATATGCAACTGGGTCAATCATGTACGCCATGACTTGCACTAGGCCAAACATGGCGTACGCTATCAACATCACTAGTAGATACCAACAGAATCCGGGTGAGTCTAACTGGATTCTGTCAAGACTATTATGAAGTGTCTCAGACAAACTAATGAATGTTTTCTTGTCTATGGTGGACAGTCAGAACTAGTAGTGACTAGTTAAGCTGACACAAGTTTCCAATCCAACTGTGATGATTACAAATCACAGTCAGGTTACGTTTCACTCTCAATAATGAGGCGGTCAGTTGGAATAGTTCCAAGCAAAAGGACCGCAGATTCAACAACCGAAGTTGAGTACATTGATGTATTAGAATGTTGGTCCCGGTGCTAACGAGTCTCACACGTGTATGGGGGGGGAATACACGTGTTCAGTGATTTTTAAAACTTTTCTTTCACTGAGGTCAGATGGGTCATGTTATCCTGATGATTTTGCCCTGAGAAGCACGGATTGCCCTGAGTCAAAGTCTACTGAGACAATGATCCTGAGCTGCTTTCAGAAGCTTCAGATTAGCCCAACTGAGCCTGAGTTTATCAGAGATCCTGAGGCGCTTGGATCAGATAATTATCTTACTGAACCCTCAGTAGAGATAGTCCAGTTTGGTAACTATCTGTTCTAGCTACTCAAGTGTGCGGAATGGTTGGCCCTAAGTTTATACTCGTTTTAGCTTTGCTGAAAATCTTCCCTTCAATAAAACAGTGATTAAGGCTGTGATCAATTTGATGCAAGTTCCGTGTATTGGTTCCAACTGAATATCAGTGAACTATGCTTTCAGTGAAAAACATGCAACATATAATAATGCAGTACAGAAAGCAAAACAACACAGCAATTATAGTGGTTCAGAGACTCAAGCTCCTACGTCCACTCTCTCTGATCTTCAGAGAAATTCCTTAACCACTTCCTAAAGCTTTCTGGCTAACTCACTGTAGCTTACTCACTTTTCTACCTTGAGTTTTCTGGCTGACTCACTGCAGCTTACTAACTCAAACACACACAAGTGTTCAGACTACCACAAGTAGCTTACTAATTTCTTCTCTAGAGTTTTCTGGCTAACTCACTGTAGCTTACTAACTCTTTACAACTCTAACTCACCAACAAAACACACACAAACTACCTTAACAAAGGGTTTGGGTTTTGGGTTGGTTTCCAACTACGGTGAGATATCCTTTACAATAAGAACTAATGCAAAGGCTAGGATATCTCTTCTAAGCTTTGGATATATCTATCACTCTAGGCTTAGAATAGTGAGCTCTCTCCAATGTGAAACACTTGGGAAATTCTAGGGTTTTTCGAGTGCTTCAATTTGCAATAATACGAATGAGCTCTTGAGTTGCTTTGAAATTTCCCGTGACCTCTCAATGTAAAGGGTCACTGGTATTTATAGGCAACTTCACCAAGGTCACTCTTTGAAAACTATCCGTTGGAAGAGATAACTTTATGAGTTCCCTCTTCTGGTGTTTTATGAACGACTATTTTTAAGGTTTAAACACTCCCTTGCATGTTTTAGGAAATATGCAGTCATGTAGCCAATCACCAATTTTTGCAGTCTGGAACTTAGTACTACTGACATGATTCAGGGTCCTGTCGCTTTCAATGTCAGTAAAGTACATTGTTGTCTTCCTCTGATTGGTTCTTGTCTTCAGTGAATGTAGACAAACAAAACGGCTCTTTTTGATCAATCTCTCTGAATGAGACAACCTTAAACAACACTTAGACTTAGTTCCTTTTGTCTGCATATGAATGTTTTGGGCAATATTTACTTTTCTGAATATTTGCATTTTTTTTTCAGTTTTGTAGTCTTCAGATAGATATTATTCAGTGCCTCTGAACATTCAGGTTATACTGAGTATTCTGTATCTTACTGAGTCTTCAGTAACTACTGGGTCTTCAGTATCTTCTGAGTCTTCAGTGTCTTCAGTGACATACCGAGTCTTCAGTGTCTTCAGCAACTTACTGAGTTTTCAGTCTCTTCAGTGACATACTGTGTCTTCAGTGTCTTCAGTTACTTACTGAGTCTTCAGTGTCTTCAAAATCTAACCTGATCTATATCTGCTGACTATACATGGTGCAGATAACTTCCTGAACATTCTATACTGAAACCTGACTCAGTCTATCAAGATTATCCTGAACATGTCATACTCAGGGTTTTTTTGGGATCTAATCAAAACTTCTTTATTAAATTCATCTCCCAACAATTTCCCCCTTTTTGATGATGCCAAAACCATCTTGTTACATTTAAGAAAACCTAACCTATCCTCAGGTTTCAGTTTATCTATTACAACCAAAATGGTTTTTCTCCAATCAAGTTCTTTAACAATCTGGCATATCAAGACATGTAAAAAGATAATGAGATATTATCTTTGAGCATAAAGATAAAATTTTCATTGATGTAGGATAAGAGTTATAGATTACAATGAAAAAAAAAAAACAGAAGTACAAAGTCTTAAGTCTTCTTCCACTTCATCCTCTGGCACTTCCAGGTTGAACATCCCGTAGTATCTCTTCTTCAGTTCATCTCTTGCTTTGATGATTTCAGGGTTGTTTCCTGTTAGGCCTAGCTGGATGGCATACTGGGCTATTTCCTGAGAAATGACTGCCTCATTTACATAGCCATTCTCAAACCTAGGAGCTGGGTACATATATGGACCAGGAGCTACTATCTGAGTGTTTCCTTCATCTGCCAAGTTGATCCAACTTTGCAGGTACTTAGGATAGAATGTCAGTAAGTACTCAATAAAGGCTTCATTCTTATCCGATCTCCTCCCCCTCAATTCGCTCAGAATCTCATAATAGAACCCGAAGGTTCTCTTGATCTCAGCCCATGCATCATTGAACTGTATAGGCATCCACTTGTCAATGTGCGACCACTTCTGAGTCTTTTCTGTACCTCTCCTTTTGCTTAGAAACTTTTTGAATCCACCTCTTCTTTTCTGTTCTTCTTCTTTCTTCTTTCTGATCAGAGGAGCACCAGATACTGAAGCAACAGTTCTTTTCTCCTTTTCAATCTGCAGGGCCTTCATAGTCTTCTTGGTATCAAAAGTCTCTGGTTGAGCTCCAGTTTCCTTTTCTGGTCCTTCATCTGATTCTTCAAAATCCATAATCAGCTTCCTCTGAGTAGGTTTAGCTACCTTTGCTCTTTTCTTCTTTTCAGTTTCAACAAAGGCAACTGCTTTTCTCTTTTCTGGTCTGGCTTGTTCTTCTTCTGCCTTTCTTGTTCCAACCATACTTCTATCACTCAATTTCTCAGAAATTACTTCCTGAACGGTTTGCTCAGATGTTTGAGTGAAGATAGGTTTCTCAGCTTCTTTGAACTTTAGTTTCTTAGTGGCTTCAATTTCTCTTAAGGCATCAACAGTTTTCTTTCTTTCTGCTTCTTTTTGAGCCTTTATCTCCAAGGTTTGTGCCAACAACTCACTTAATTTGCCACCAGATCTTTCCCCCTTTTTGGCACCATACCTTGGGAGTAGTTGAGTCAGTGCAGTATCCATATAGTATTGCTCCTTACTCATACTGCGCACTTCTCCTGCCAACTGATTATGCTCATCTTCTAGCCTTATCATGTAATTATTGGCCATTGAGAACTCATCCGAAAGAGGAGCAAACTGTTTTGAGAAGACATCTTGCATCATCTCTGTCATCTTGGTCATGAGCAGAGAGCCCATTTCCTCAACAGCTGTTTTGATCATCAGATCATTCTTCTCAATCAGCTTGGCTTCAAGATAGGCAGTTCTTTCTTGATACATCTGCTTCATGTTGGCATTAAGCTCTGTATGTACTCCATCAATATTTCCATCTAATGTAGCTAATTTACTTGATAGAGTTGTTTGAAGCGTATCAGATGATGAACTCAGGTTCTCCATTTTCTGATTTTGAGCAGCCAGAACTAACTCCATCTGAGTCATTTTGTCTGTGAGAATTGTTTGCAGCATGCTTGATGAAGAGCTTAGATTCTCAAGCTTTTGAGATTGACCTGCCAGTATCTCTTCCATCCTTGGCTCTATCTTCTTTAACTCATCCAGGATTGGTGTGAAATCAATCACTGGAGTTTGTACAATATTTTCCAACTGAGATGGGTGCTCCAACTGAGCCTCAGTCTGCATATCATAAACATCAAATTTAAAGCTAGGTACTTCAGTAACTTTGGCATAATGTATAACAGTGCCAAAAGGTACCTGAAGAATGCTAACTTCAGTTTGAGGTTGTCTGATATCAGTTGGTTCAGCATCAGTATCTGTCCCCATCTGACTCTCAGTTTCCTTCTCTTTCTCAGTATCTATCTGAGGTTCCTTCTCCTTCTCAGATTTCTTTTCTGCATCATCTCCCTTATCCTTATCTTTATTTTGATCATGGGAGCTGGAAGCATCAACTCCTTCAGTAGCTTTCTTTTCAGCTAGCTTCTTTTTCACTAATTCATCGAAATCAGCAGCTTTCATTCTCAGTCAGGGCAGCTGTCTCAGCATTCCACCACTCTTGTCCTCTGTATGAAGCAATGTTCAGCATCTCCAGGAGTGCTTGATTCAGAATATACACTGTGGTTCTAAGCCTGAAGGACATATCTTGAAGGTCAGGATAGGCATTCAGCTCAGGGTATCTGTCTAAGATGAATCGTTCCATCTTGCTTCGCCATTCAGTCTCTTCGGCTTCTCCCTTATTCAATCTTGGGCTTTCAGAAGCAGTAGATTCAGAGTGTATGAGTTATAGAGCTGATGGATCTAGAAATGGTTCATTCAGAAGCGCATCCAAGTTCAGCAATTCCTGAGGTTCAGACTGATCTGGAGTCTGAACAGGTCTTTCTTCAGTAGAGATCTGAGGTTCCTTGAAGATTTCCTGAGAGATTTTATCTGAACTCAGAGAGGGTTCGAGTACCTCAGAAAAAACCTGTTCCTCAGTTTCTTGCTCCTGCACATTTGTCACTACCTGAGCAAGAACCTGAAGTGGAGATTTCAACCCTTGCTGGCCTTCAGGTTGAGTTTCTTCAGTTTCACTGGTCTCCTTCTCAGCAATAGATTGAAGCCTTCTGTGCTTCTGAGGAGCCAGTGCTTTCTTCTTCAGTTTCTTTTCTTTCTCTCTTTTAATTTGCATCAGGGCTTTCCCCCTAGCTTGTCTGGCTTCTTCATCAGTTTCTTCTTCAGCAGTCTCCTCCTGAGACTCAGAGTTTTTCTCTTTCTTTCCTCTCAAAGTCTTCTTTGTTGGTTTGAACATGATTTTTGACTTTGGAAAGGAAGTGGAATTGGCAAAGATGTCCTCCTCTTCTCTACACGTTTCCAAGATAAATGTAATCTTGGTTGCATGTAGAATCTTTCCTTTGATAACTACAGAGCCATTCACCTTCTGAATTTGTTTGGCTTGATTACTCACCACCTTGATCAAATAGTGCAACCAATTGAATGCTGTGGAAGGTGAATCTTCAATCGCCGCCATTAGCCTTAACTTAGGGGTGCTTGTCTGTTCGAAACTACCAGATCTACTCATGATGCATATGCTTACAATATCCAACAATACTCGATATTTAGGCTTCAAATGCCTCTTATTCAGAGTAGCTTCAAACTTTACTGGATGCTCAGTAATTTTATCCAAATATTCTTGTTCCCTACCCATCATGTATACCGTAGGGTCTTCACCTCTATCACTTAACTCATATATGGCATTTAGATTCTTAGGAATAATATATAATTCCCTAACAAAATCCACATATTTCGAACCATGCTTCAAATGCGAGACTGTAATCTGAGATTCTATGCAATTCTCATCATCTAACTACATATTAGAGATAAACTCAATTACCTATTTCGCATATTCGGCCTCTGGTTGATTCGCGACCAGGCATGTAAGTTTTGCCAAACGAATCATATGCAACGCCTCCTCCTCGTGAGTTACATTGGACGAGCTTTCTAGAGAAACGACATATTCGTACCAAGGTTTATTGGAAATGACGAGTTTGTCGTATATAAAAAGTGTCATTTTTGGAGAATTTCCGGTGAAGGGTTTTGAGATAGGTGAAAATTTCTGGGCAATCGAGGGTTTCGAAGCAGAGTGTTTGTGAAGATGAAGGCTTTTTGGAATAGTGCTTTGAAAGAAAATTTTCCAATGGATATGGGATTTTAATTTATGGAAAATCGCGTAGATGAAGAAATCGACGGTTGAGATTAAAAACCGACTAAAATGGGTATATGAAAGGACGATTTCGCAAATACTAAGCCGCCAATTTATCCCTATTGGTGATTAATGAACAATGCATTTAATTACTGTTCATGTAGACCATTGAATTTCCTCGTGGATTTCAAAGGTCCCGCCCAATTATTTCTTCAGGTGTTTTGTCATTTATTGCCAATAATTACTGAGATTCAGTTAGATAATAAATGTGTTGCATGAGTCAATACTTCTTTAGACTAATTTTCTCCATCAGTCTTACTGAGTTTTAACTTTGATAAAATGTCAGTATAATACCGAGTACTGATCTTCAGGATAACTGAGTTTCCGAAGACTCAGTGTTCAGTACTCTCAATTTTATCCTGAGTTTTTCAGTAAAAACCTGAGAAAACTTCATGCATCTGAAAACCTTCAATTTTTCAGATTTTCTTTATTCACCTGGATCCAACATACCTAATTCAACTGATAGTTCTTGAAATCTTGATTCAGCCAAAGGTTTAGTCAAGATATCAACTCTCTGTTTATCAGTATGAATTTTCTCCATTCTGATGTCTTTCTTATCAACATGATCTCCGATGAAAAGATGTCTGATATCAACATGCTTACATCTGGTGTGCAATACAGGATTTTGTGTAATAACAATTGCACTATTATTATCACAAAATATAGGTACTTCATTGGCTATAATCTTATAATCCCTCAATTGTTGTCTGAGCCAAAGAATCTGTGCACAACAGCTTCCTGCAGCCATGTATTCAGCTTCAGTAGTACTGGTTGCTACTGAGGTTTGTTTCTTTGAAAACCATGATATCAGTTTACTTCCAAGAAATTGACAAGTTCCTGTGGTAGACTTCCTGTCAATTCTACATCCTCCATAATCAGCATCTGAATAACCAATTAATTCAAGGTTATGATCAGCTGGATACCATAATCCTCTATTTCAGAATCTTTTTGGCAGCCTCCGTGTGACTAGCCTTAGGATTAGCTTGGTATCTTGCACATATTCCAACAGCAAATGTTATATCAGACCTACTTGCTGTGAGATATAGCAGTGATCCAATGATCCCTCTATAATCAGTGTGATTTACTGATTTGCCTTCAGGATTAGGATCCATCTTGTAGTTAGTATTCATAGGAATTCTAATTGTATTGCAATTTTGTACACCATACTTTGCAATCAGATCTCTGGTGTATTTTGCTTGATTGATGAAAATTCCTTCCTTAGTTTGTTTCACCTGAAGTCCAAGAAAGAAATTCATCTCCCCCATCATTGACATCTCAAACTTTCCTTTCATCAGGGTAGAAAACTTTTCACACAGCTGATAATTTGGAGATCCAAATATGATGTCATCTACATAAATCTGAACAAGTAAGATGTCTTTCCCATCTTCTATCCTGAACAGAGTCCTATCAACAGTTCATTTGATAAAACCATGGTCAGTAAGAAACTAAGAAAGGGTATCATACCATGCTCGGGGTGCTTGCTTAAGACCATACAAGGCTTTCCTAAGCCTATAAACTTGGTCATTCTGTCTGAAACCAGGAGGTTGTTCCACATAAACCTCTTCCTTAAGCATACCATTCAGAAATGCACTTTTCACATCCATCTGATAGACTGTGAATTTCATGTGGGCAGCATATGCAAGAAACAATCTGATGGCTTCTAGTCTTGCAACAGGTGCAAAGGTTTCATCATAATCCAAGCCTTCTTCTTGGGAATAACCTTGTGCAACTAGTCTTGTCTTGTTTCTCACAATGTTGTTGTTTTCATCTCTCTTATTCTTGAGCACCCACTTGTTGGGGAATTAATTGCCTGGATCTATTCGGGATGAATATTTAAATACAAATTTAATTCTAACAATTATTACTAGCATGAATTAATCCAATATTAATTCAAATAATAATTCAACAACAAATCATGCATATAAACAGTTCACGTAAATCCTACGCATGCGGAATTACTACGAGTTCACGCGAACTAACCTCTTGGAATGGCAATGGTCTCGTCGATGAAAACACACCAAAAGACCTTCCCAAGTATTCCCTAATCCTTGCTCATCAATACGGTGGAAGGAAGCTTGCGAACAATTAACAAAAGGGAAAATAAAATTTGTTGCACCACCTTTGTGGATTTACTAATTTTTCCAGCACATGGAATTGTACTTGGGAATGAAACATTCATCCCCTATTTATAGAGGGTGGTGGCCGATTTTTGCATATGGAATAGGGGGAAAAATCTTTTCTTGATCTCCAAGAAATAATGAATATATCTCATATATTCTTTTCTCCGTAATTAAAATATTCCATAAAAATCCTACTCTCTTTTGTTATGGCAATTTTTGAAAAAAGTAGGAAAAAGAAAACCAAGATTTGGATCTTCTTGAATTTTGAGATATACTTGTATTTCAAGAAATACATATCTTCCATAATATCTTTTCAAGAAAATCAAGAAAATCTTTCTTTCCCTTTTATTTCAAAATTTCGAAATTTACATAGTAAATAACCAAGTGGGAGATTTCTTGAATTTAATGAGATAATCTTGTATTCCAAGAATACTTATCTTCATTCCATAACAAAATTCAAAGAAAATCTTTCTCCTTCTTTTATTTACTATTTTCGAAAAAAATAGGAAAAATTAGCAACAAAAATTTATTTTATTTTTAAACACCTTTTTCAGTTATTGGACTTTATGTTGGGCTACTTGAGGGGCCTTTAGGAGAATTAAGATTAGACCTTCCAATGGATCTTGAATGATCAATATTGAGCCACAATATTATTCAAGCCCATAAATATTAATTAATCCCACTACAAAATTAATATTGCACTATCCATCTTAACCCATATTACAGTTAATATGGCTCCCGATTATTATTTCTCGTGTTTAAGATTATCTAGCCCATTAATTAATTCAAGCCACATAAATAGCTTTCCATTAATTAATATCTTTTATCCTTGGTAAAGGAACGGTTCAACATTATTATCCATACCAAAAACTAGTTTCACTTGCAAGATTTGGTATGATAAAACTTATGAACCTCCCAAGGGGGCAAATCGAACAAGCGTACTTGCACATGATTCTCCGTATTAAATCTTAGCAATCGCATGTGACCAATAATATTGCCCAATATATAAAGTATTGAATCTCCTTGATTCTCTACCCGTAATAAGTCAAAGCAATAATTACTAACCACACACGATCCTATTTAAGGGACGAAGATTTAGAAATAACGAACCACTGAGGTCTAATTCTTCCTAGTTCAGTTCTGAAGAATTTGTCCTCCTGTAGGTCCTATTCAGTGCATCAGTCATGCACTAGTGTAATCTCTTGGTCAAGACAAACCAATCTGAGCCTTACACTTCAACCTTTCATGATGGATTGTTCATTTCCATCTAGGTCGTGAATGGTGTACTTTTGGTTACAAGGAACTGTTAATTTAATCTTCTGTGATCTGGTATCACTAAATTAACTACAATGTAACACGTACTATTTATTGAACAGTTATGCAGTAAATATATGTAACATTCGATGATATTTAAAGCATCAGTGATAAACAATTTATTTCAGTAAATACGTTCGAAATTCAGTCTGATTATACAAAGTAAAAGCATACTTTCCAGTATAATCCCAACAATCTCCCACTTATACTCAAAGTCTGCTTTTAAGTATACTACAGCATGTCTCGTGTAGTTCCTAATACGTGACATCTAATGTCACCTACACGAACCTAATAATGTCTCCCACTTATACTCAAAGCAGATTGGCAACGGTCTTGACACCCATTCCTTCCACATGTCTCTCGAATGTATTCTGAGGCAGACCCTTTGTGAATGGATCAGCTAGGTTGTCTTCTGACGCGATCTTTGCCACCTCTATATCTCCTCTCTTAATGATTTCTTGTATAAGATGGTATTTCCTTTCAATGTGTTTGCTAGCCTTGTGGGCTCTTGGTTCCCTTGAATTTGCAAATCGCTTCCTCCGATTGTCACAATAAATGATGATTGTCTTTGGGCAAATTCGAACTACATCCAAGTCCACTAGGAAGTTCTTGAGCCAAACCACTTCTTTTCGCCTCCATAGCGCCTACATATTCAAATTTTCATGGTAGAATCTGCGATGCATTTCTTCTTAACGCTTCTCCACGTCATGGCTCCTCCCCCCATGCAAAACACACTACCGGAGGTAGATTTTCTGGAATCTAAGTCTGATTGGAAATCCGAGTCCGTGTAGCCGATGGGGATTAAACTATCTGACTGATAAACCAACATTCTATCTCGAGTTCTTTTCAGATACTTCAGAATGTTTTTAACTGTCGTCCAATGTTCCTTCCCCAGGTTACTTTGATATCTTGCCACCATGCCAACGACAAAGCAGATATCCGGTCTCGTGCACAGCATTGCATATATAAGGCTTCCGACAACCGAAGCATAAGGAATGCCTTTCATGTCATATATCTCCTTTTGTGTCTTAGGGCACATTTCCTTGGATAGATAGATTCCATGCCTGAAAGGTACAAAGCCTTTCTTGGAATCCTGCATGCTGAATCGTTTCAAGATAGTGTCTATGTATGAAGCTTGCAATAAGCCTATCATCCTTTTCTTGCGATCTCGAGTGATCTTGATCCCAAGGATGTGCCCGGCTTCCCCTAAGTCCTTCATATCAAACTGTTTTGAAAGCCATGGCCTTACGTCTGATAACACCTTTACACCTTCGAACTCGTTTTGATCAAACTCATAATACTTTATAACATGATCAAAACATTGGTTCCAAGCTCTGGATGCCTGTTTGAGTCTGTAAATGTACTTCATGAGCTTACAAACTAGGTGTTCTTGGCCCTTTTCAATGAAGCCTTGGGGTTGTTGCATATAGATTTCTTCATCAAAACTTCCGTTAAGGAAAGCTGTCTTGACATCCATTTGCCAGATTTCAAAATCGAGATGTGCAGCTATCGACAAGAGAATCCGAATGGACTTGAGCATTGCTACAGGTGAAAAGGTTTCCTCATAGTCGATCCCTTCTTTCTGAGTATAACCTTTCGCCACAAGCCTTGCCTTGAAGGTTTCCACCTTCCCGTCCTGTCCCCTTTTTCTCTTGTATACCCACTTGAAACCAATAGGTTTGACCCCATTAAGTGGTTCGACTAGCTCCCATACTCTGTTATGATCCATAGAACCCATTTTTCTGCTTTCATTGCCTTTTGTCAAGAAACCGCATCCTTGTCTTGGATTACCTCATCATATGTCCATGGGTGTGATTCGTCTTGTCCGGGAATCAAGTCCGAGGACTCTCCTATCCCCATGAATCTCTCGGGCTGTCTCACAACCCTCCCACTACGACGAGGTTCCGGTTGTGAAAGTGTGTCATTTGGTATATCATCTTGTACAGTTGGCAATGAGGTTAGCCCCCTTAGCTCACTTAAGGTAATCTCACTTCTGGGTCTTCTTTCGTTCATATAGTCTTCCTCCAAAAATCTAAAGTGGGTGCTTATTACCACCTTTTGATCTTCGGGACCATAGAACATACACCCTTTTGTTCCCTCGGGGTATCCTATAAACAACCTTAATTCTGATCGAGGATCCAATTTCCCGGCTTCCTTGTCCAACACGTAGGCCGGACACCCCCAAATTCTCATGTGTCTCAAATTGGGCTTGCCCGGTCCACAATTCTTTGGGAGTTTTGGGAACCGATTTGGATGGCACCAAGTTCAGAATGTAAGCCGTTGTTTCCAAGGCATGACCCCAGAACGACTTGGGAAGATCCGCATAACTCATCATAGATCTAACCATTTCCAAAAGAGTTCTGTTTCTTCGCTCTGCAACCCCGTTTTGTTGAGGGGTTCCGGGTGCAGTTAGCTGGGATACAATCCCTTCATCTGACAAGTAGTTCAAAAACTCATCGCTGAGGTACTCGCCTCCATGATCGGATCGTAGAGACTTGATACATTTTTCCCTATGATTCTCTGCTTGAGCCTTAAATTCTTTGAATTTCTCAAAGGTCTCAGATTTATGCTTCATAAGGAAAATATAACCGTACCTTGAGTAGTCATCAATAAAAGTGACAAAATACTCATAACCTCCTCTTGATTTGGTTGACATTGGACCACATACGTCTGTGTGAACGATTTCTAACACTTCTTTGGCTCTATTCCCCTTGGCTCCGAATGCCCTCTTGGTCATTTTACCCTCCAAACATGATTCGCAGGTTGGAATTGATTCAACTTGGAGAGACTCCAGTGAACCGTCTTTCACCAACCTTTGGATCCTCTTTGGATTAATATGTCCCAATCTTAGATGCCATAGAAGTGTTTCGTTCACGTCTGATGAACGTTTTCTTTTATCGAAAATAGTTGATGTGTTATAGGATGCATTCCGTGAGTGGTGTGCACAGTTAATTATATAGAGATTACTTGACAACGTTCCATGACAGATAAATTTATCATAAAGAGAAATGGTAACAACTTTATCAAAAGTAACCAAATATCCATCAAGGTAAAGTTTAGAAACCGAAATCAAATTCTGTCTAAAATTCGGAACATAAAGAGCATCTCTTAAAATTAAAACTCTGTCTTCAAAAGACAGGTGCACTTCTCCCACTGCTTCAGCTGCCACTCTCGTAGCATCGCCCAGTGTGATGAGGATCTCACTCCCACTAAGTTGCCGGGTCCGCTTGAACCCCTGTAAAGTGAAACAAACATGATCTGTGGATCCCGTATCCACCACCCATAAATGGGAGGCATACGCCGCTAAGCAAGTTTCAACAACTAATGTGTGAGAATTACCTTTCTTTCCATTCCTTTTGGGATTGGAACAGGCTGACCTCCAATGTCCTCTTTCACTGCACTTGAAGCACCTCCCCTTAGCTGGCTTGCTCACTCCTCCACCTCCCTTCACCTTTTCTTTGCCTTTGGCAACACTTGAGTTCACTTGCTTGTGGCTTTTGTCCTTTTTCTTGTTCTTACCACCCCTTGGCCTAGAAGAAGAAGAAGGTCCATTTGCCACCAAGGCTTGGCTCTTTTGCCCCAATATCGCCTCTGCAGAGACCAAAGCTTGCAATAGATCAGGCATCGAGAACTTCTGATTATTCATTTGGTAGTTCTGCCTGAACTGTTCAAAACTTTTTGGCAGAGAATGGAGCACGAAATCGACTTGGTTCTCGATGTCGTATTCGGCGCCAAGTACCTCAAGTTTGTTAAGGTGATCCATCATCTGGAGAACGTGCTCCCTTACGGGCGTTCCCTCCACCATTTTTGTAGAGAGCAAGTCCCTCATGGTGATCTGACGAGCCACACGGTTCTGATGTTGAAACATCTCTTTAAGACTAGTCCTGATGTCTGCAGCGGTCTCAACGTTCTGGTGTTGGTGTTGCAACACATCTGACATTGAAGCCAAGATGATACACTTTACCATTTCGTTGGAATGCTCCCAGTCAGCATACTCTTTCTTAATCGATTTAGTTGACTCGTCATTTGGCTTTTCTGGTTTAGGTGTAGTGAGAACCCAGTTATGGCTTTGTGCAGTGAGGACAATAGTAAGTTTACGACTCCAATCAACAAAGTTTTCACCAGTAAGCAAATTGTCTTTAAGTATATTGAACAGTGGATTAAAAGGTTGCGACATGATGAACTGAAATAAATAATAATATGCATAAGCACGAATATATCACAAAATTCGATCACATGTTTCATATTAAAATCTCAAAAAAATATGAACATGCATCAGCCAACATCTCAAAACAGTTTAAATAAGCCACGTGGGGTGGGTCATTATTTAAACACATTCAAGCAGGTTACAAACAAGAACAGTTACAAACCTTTAATATCCAGATTAATAGTTGGCTCCCACTTGACCAATATAAAATTGACAGGGACTTCGGGGAAGTATATGCATATCAATTTTATACCTAAGTAATAACCATGATTAAATACATAATTATTATCTCGCTTTGATCGAGCCTCGTGGGGAGGGTCATCGTCGCCACTAGTAATAATCCACAATCATCCATTTGGAATTTATTCATGTGAAAGCTATCTTTTGACCGTCCCGTGGGGGGAATTTCTCCAAAAGAATTCACAAATAAATAAATCGTGGAGGTCAAATTAATTCAATTTTATTATCCGAAATAAAATTGTCAATTAATTGTTTAAGCATACTTAGTAATTTTCGAAAGTGAGATTTTTCAAAACATTTTCTCATGCATCGCAAATTTAAACACAATTTAAATAAGCATAAAATAATGCATAAACATCAAGACAAAAAATTAAACATATTGGGCACATTTATCCAATTTTCATGGTTAATTTTTGTCATGTCTTGATCTTGAGAAATCGTCTTCATAGCCTTCATAATTACTCTCGAAAAGCTCCCACTTGACCGTCTTAAAAAAATGCCTTGTCAAGCTACGTCATCGACCCGGCTCATGGGTCGGTGCCGCCCCAGCACTCCCCCGCCGTGTCGAGTTAAGCGTCCGTCTTGTAGCGCCCAAGACCACCAGCGCACATCACCCGTCGCCCCTCGGCGGCGTCGCCCGCATCGCCCGCTCCGCGTCTCGGCGGCGTCGCCAGCGTCGCCCGAGTCCCCGTAGCGTGTCTTAGTAGCATCGCCCTCGTCGCCTTAGCGGCGTCGCCCGTCGCGGCGCCCTCGATGGCATCGCCCGTGCCTTAAGCGCCCGCGTCGTCGAGGCCGATCCATACCTGGCGCTAGGTTCTCTGGTCTCGCCCCCATGCCCGTCTTGGCGCGTCGATGTCAAGCGTCGTCGTAGCGTGCCTCCCTTGGCACGTTTCGCTCAACGCACGGTGCCTACGCCCGGTTCCGGATCCCGTCTTTTAATTCTTCGTTTTCGCCTCCATTTCCGATCCGGTTACAATTTATTTACAAAAAATAAATAAACCTAGATTTAGACTAGTCTATTACATTGATCAAATCAAATAAATTCTAATCTACTCGTGGATTTTCTCACGAGGCAAAATGAATTCGAACGAATCGAATTAAAAAACCACAACTTATATGCATGTATAAATAAACACATTAAATTCCATGATAATTGGATACCTGCAAAAAAGATCTAGCAATTCTACTATCCAATTTCAAATTTAATGAAAATGAATTAAATTACAATTTAAAATTTAGAGCCCGAAACCGAGGCTCTGATACCATTTGTTGGGGAATTAATTGCCCGGATCTATTCGGGATGAATATTTAAATACAAATTTAATTCTAACAATTATTACTAACATGAATTAATCCTATATTAATTCAAATTATAATTCAACAACAAATCATGCATATAAATAGTTCAAGTTATGCTTTAGACCAGACACATATGAAACACCATGGATATGAACAGAGTCAACTTCAAGAGTTCCATATCCTTCAGTTTGTCCTTTGGAATTGTCTCCAAATGTGATCTGAGGGCCTTTTTGCTCAACATAGTCAGTGATTAGTTGCTTATATCCTGTCATATGTCTTGAACATCCATTGTCCGATATACCATCTGGCGAGCCAATTCATTTCCACTCATCGGTCTTTATGTTGTTTTCATTATCTAAGTGCCCTTTTCCTTCACACAAAAAAAAGATCGGTTCTTAGGTACCCATTTGGTGTAGGGTCCTACCGTTAGTTTTGTACCTTTTTGGAACCCAAATCGCCTAACAACTCTAATTAACTTAGAGTGGCTGATTTGTCTCCCATAAACATCTACATACACATTCACCACCCTAGGAGCCTTGGCCATATCCCTGTGTATGAGTGCCAACCTTAGCATGAACATGAGCCTTAGAGTTCTTCTTGGGTTCGGGCCTTTTGTTCAAGTGCCTTAGCTTTTGTGCAACCGGTCTCTCTCTCTGTGACTTGGGTTCAGAAACCTTTACCCTTAGACACGTGGGGTTTAGGTTGCTGTCTTTGAAATTGGGGTCTTTCGATGTCGAGGACTTGGTCTTTTCGGTTGAGAATATCTCTGCTGAGTGTTTCTCTTCCGAAAATTCCTCGATGGTTCAAAGTCTTGAGATCTCTTTAGGTTGGTATTCTTAGCTTTGAGGCTTTGAAATCTTGTCTGAAAATTTCCTCTTGAGTGTTCGGGTTTTCTAACCTTTTCCCGAGGTTTGGGCTTTCTTCCCCGAACCTTCGTTTTTCTGGCTCCATAGGTCCTTTACCCTTGTCTAAAACTCGCGGCGGTTCTTGAAGAAGATTAGATGCCACCGGTTTAACAAAGACGATCTTGGTGCTACTAGAAGCGGCATTCGAAGACCTTGTGAGGTTCTCCTGGAATGTATCCCAATCCAAATTTAATAGTTCTTGGTCTTTGATAACTCTGAATTTCATCTATCACTTTAGATGCAGAATTCAATAGAGCTAACTTTCTCTGCGCACTATCCTCACATTTCTTTAGAGTTTCATGCTTTTCAAAGAGTTCATTGAACTCAGTTCTGATAAGCTGAATCTCTTTAGTGGATTTCTTTAATTTTCCATTCAGGATCTCTATCACCTTCTCTTTTTCTGAGAGTTGTACTTTCGAACATCCGATTCATCGATGGTTCCCATCAATTGAGAAGTGATCTCGGCATTTTTAGAGTCTTTCCACTTGATTCTCGTGATCGGTTCCTTGTTACGCTCTTGAGTTTCATTGAGTAGTTCTTGTAACCGCGTAATAGTCCTTCATAAGATTCTCAAACGAATCCATCAGGTCAAAGTTACTGTTTACAGTTGAACTTGGGAACTCATGTGGTTGTGTAGGAGCAACAACAGAGATAGAAGAATTTACCTCCTCCACAGCCATAAGACAGACATCATCATCACATCCTTTATGCGAAAAAATTTCATCTGAGGAACTGGAACCTTCTTCAGAATGTTCTTCCTCTTCTGCAATCATAGCTTTCTTGCTGGAGATCTTCCTGTCTCTCTTGGCTTGTCTCTCATTTCTTTCTTTAGCACTCAACTCAGGACAGTCATATTGAAAGTGACCTTTCTTCTGACAGTTGTAGCATATGTTGGTATCATCATCCTGATCACTTTCCTCCTTGGTCTTGGAGTCCTTCTTCTTGTATGAGGATCCTTCAGCTTTCTGGTCCTTCCTTTTCTCAGTGTATCGTCCTCCTCGACATATGTCTCTCTTTGTACTGTGATTCTGTAATATTTCTTATATTTCACATATACGCTATTGAGTCTTTCAAACCTCCTTGCCATCGATCTTAGCTTATTCTCCTACTCATCCTCGATTTTTTGGCAAGTGAGTTCTCGACTCTCTCTAGACTTACATGATTTCTCTTTGGCTTTGAAAGCCACATTCTTGCTAGATGAAGAATCATCTTTGCTGTCAGATTTCTTAGTTTTCTTGTCAATCACAAACTCATAAGCTTTCAGTTTAGAGAAAACTTGTTGATATGGCATGGAATCAATATTTTTGGTGTTTTCAATCACCACAACATGTATATCCCATTTCTTAGATAATACTCTAAGAATTTTTCGATTACCACTTCTCTCTCTGGGGTATCTTTTCCCAAGAGCACTCGGATCATTCATGATCTTTATTGAATGAATCGACCTCAAGTTTGTCAATGGATTCACTATCTTCCATTTCAAAGCTATCAAATTTTCCAATAGCAACAAAAAGTTTTTTTTCCTTAATATGATATGTGCCTTGACACATAACAGCAAGTGTGTCCCATATTTCTTTTGCAGTTTCACAGTGAGAAATCATCCCCATAACACCATCATCAATAGTGATATACAAAGTATCTTTAGCAATGTAGTCCAGATTGACTAACTTTCTCTCATCAGGAGTAAGTTGATCATCTGGCTTTGGAAATTCATCTCGGGATCATTCCTCTCAGTATCAGTGATTCTGGGATTCACAACAATAAATTTGAATGGTCCTTCGAAAACCACTCTCCACATTCTTTCATGTTTTGAATCTGAGATGAGCTGCATTCGAATCTCCATAGGTCATAGCTCTCAACAGAGAACATAGGAAGTTTCTTAGAAGGCATGATGATGAGCCTTCTAAGATATCGAAGAAATGAGATCTATTCAAGAGACCACCAAAGTCTTTTCAAATAAAATAGACTATGGCTACCAAAGCAAGTGGTCAAAATGAACCACCGCTTCACGATACCACTTGTTGGTCCCAGATAACGAGTCTCACACGTGTATGGGGGGGGGGAAACACGTGTTCAGTGATTTTTAAAACTTTTCTTTCACTGAGGTCAGATGGGTCAGGTTATCCTGATGATTTTGCCCTAAGAAGCACGGATTGCCCTGAGTCAAAGTCTACGGAGACAACGATCCTAAGTTGCTTTCAGAAGCTTCAGATTAGCCCAACTGAGCCTGAGTTTATCAGAGATCCTGAGGTGCTTGGATCAGATAATTATCTTACTGAACCCTCAGTAGAGATAGTCCAGTTTGGTAACTATCTGTTCAAGCTACTCAAGGGTGTGGAATGGTTGGCCCTAAGTTTATACTCGTTTTAGCTTTGCTGAAAATCTTCCCTTCAATAAAACAGTGATTAAGGCTGTGATCAATTTGATGCAAGTTCAGTGGATTGGTTCCAACTGAATATCAGTGAACTATGCTTTTAGTGAAAAACATGCAACAGATAATAATGCAGTACAGAAAGCAAAACAACACAGCAATTATAGTGGTTCAGAGACTCAAGATCCTACGTCCACTCTCTATGATCTTCAGAGAAATTCCTTAACCACTTCTTAAAGCTTTCTGGCTAACTCAATGTAGCTTACTCACTTTTCTACCTTGAGTTTTCTGGCTGACTCACTGCAGCTTACTAACTCAAACACACACAAGTGTTCAGACTACCACAAGTAGCTTACTAACTTCTTCTCTAGAGTTTTCTGGCTAACTCACTGTAGCTTATTAACTCTTTACAACTCTAACTCACCAACAAAACACACACAAACTACCTTAACAAAGGGTTTGGGTTTTGGGTTGGTTTCCAACTAGGGTGAGATATCCTTTACAATAAGAACTAATGCAAAGGCTAGGATATCTCTTCTAAGCTTTGGATATATCTATCACCCTAGGCTTAGAATAGTGAGCTCTCTCCAATGTGAAACACACAGGAAATTCTAGGTTTTTCGAAAGTGCTTCAATTTGCAATATCTGAATGAGCTCTTGAGTTGCTTTGAAATTTCCCGTGACCTCTCGGTGTAAAGGGTCACTTTGGTATTTATAGCAACTTCACCAAGGTCACTCTTTGAAAACTATCCGTTGGAAGAGATAGCTTTATGAGTTTATCTTACGGTGTTTGATGAACGACTATTTTTAGGGTTTGAACACTCCCTTGCATGTTTTAGGAAATATGCAGTCATGTAGCCAATCACCAATTTTTGCAGTCTGGAACTTAGTACTACTGACATGATTCAGGGTCCTGTCGCTTTCGATTGTCGATAAAAGTACATTGTTGTCTTCCTCGATTGGTTCTTGTCTTGATGAATGTAGACAAACAAAACGGGCTCTTTTGGTCAATCTCTCTGTGTATGAGACAACCTTAAACAACACTTAGACTTAGTTCCTTTTGTCTGCATATGAATGTTTTGGACAATATCTACTTTTCTGAATATTTGCGTTTTTCTCAGTTTTGTAGTCTTCATATAGATATTATTCAGTTCCTCACGAACATTCGGTTATCTTGAGTATTCGATTATCTTCTTGAGTCTTCATAACTCTCTTGGGTCTTCATATCTTACGAGTCTTGATGTCTTGATGACATCTTGAGTCTTGATATCTTGATGACATCTTGAGTCTTGATGTCTTCGATGACATCCCGAGTCTTGATGTCTTGACAACTTCTTGAGTCTTGATGTCTTGATGACATATCTTGACTCTTGATGTCTTGATTACTTCTTGAGTCTTCGGTGTCTTCAAAATCTAACCTGATCTATATCTGCTGACTTTACATGGTACAGATAACTTCCTGAACAATCTATACTGAAACCTGACTCAGTCTATCAAGATTATCCTGAACATGTCATACTCAGGGTTTTTTTGGGATCTAATCAAAAATTCTTTATTAAATTCATCTCCCAACATAGCCTCAAGGAGGCTGTTTGGATGTTATAGTTCTTACGAGAACTAGGGGTAGTTTCAAGTGTCAGTTGTCTAATAAAGTTGTATTAAGACAACGTTGGTGCGAATGCGCAAGCAAAGGAACCGAGATCAGTAAACAGAAACAAGCATGTTCCTAGACTTATCATTTGATCCGAGAGATCGTAAGGATTGGAGAAATGGAATTAAAATGTATTCCCACATATTTAATTTGGAAGATCATTTCACCAAAGCACTGAGTGTTCATGTACACCCTAGACATTTGATGGTCTAAGGGTTAGACATGTAGGTGATTGACTCTAGTCCAAGTGGTAGATTATTAGTGTTAGTGTCCTAGAGACAATCTATTGTAAGGACATAATACTCGATGATATTCAGTTTGATTTAATATTATAGTTCACTTAATATTAATGTATGACAATACACTTGTTTGAATATTATGTTTGATTGTTTGCATTTATTCATGCAAGTGTTCCCATGAGTCATTGATGTCATTGAGGTTGTGAGAACTCAGATGACTTAAGCATGATTCTCAAATAGCCCCGATCAAGGATCATCAAGAATGGGATATTGATGATGCAATAGAGATTGGTGTGCGATCTGCATCATACTCTTAGAGAGTGTAGTAAGATCTCACTTACTACAAGATACTAGGTATCTCATGATGGATGCACAGATACCTTGGAGGGTATTGGTATATGTTGGTCCCGTGAAAAACCCATGAAATGCGTAAAATATCATGTAATGCATATAAAACAGGGGTGAGGAAATGGTGATTCCAAATTTTTGTTTTAAACTTATAACCAAATTCATATGGCAAGTAAGAACATAAAGCAGTAAAGAATACACAATTTTTATAGTGGTTCAGAGTCCAACTCTTACATCCACTCTTCCCTATCAGCAGTGGCACCAACTTAACCAACTGGACTTAAATTAATGTGTTAGTCTAACACAATACAACAAATGTTTAATGAGTTCTCACTCTCTCGAGACTTATCTCCCTTACAGGATTGCCTACCCTCCCTTGCGGGATTGCTTAGATGTTTATCGAGTTCTCACTCTCACCCAGAAAGTAAGCTAGTCCAACTAACTTACAATCCTTGCTTAACAAAACTTAACCTAACACTCGATTTGGGTAAAGATTGTTTGGTGTCCAACTAGGGTGAGATTTTCCCTTACATTTGTTTAGCCTCAATGCTAAGGATGAGAAAATCTCTCTAAGCTTAGGATATTACATTTGTGCTTAGATCTAGGATAGAACACTCTTGAATATATGCGTGTATTTCTTGCTCAGTGTTCTATGGTGGAAATGCTAGATGATTTGGCTCTGTAGCTCAATGGTGTTTTTCACGCATTTCACACACTTAATAATGAAGGAAGAACTTGTTTTTGTAGTGTGGATTTGAATGTTACCGTTGGGTGGAGTCACATTCAAATCCATACTATTCCGTAGCTTTTGCAACTTTTTCAGGCTGGTTGTCTTCCTCTCATTGGTCAACGTCAGCTGAATCTAACGGCTATATTCTTCAAGATTTTCTGAGTCTTCAGGGTTCTCTAAGTCTTCAGGATACTTTTACTCAGGATTCTTGATTCAGCAGACTTCTTTTCAGCGGACCTTGTCTGATCAGGTATACTGACACTCGGGCTAACTGAGTTCAGCTCTTCTGATTTCAAACATCCTGACCCTCAGGTCACTAGCACTCAGGCTATCTTATCATCAGTAACGTTCTGATTCTCAGTGAACATGTCTTCAGATGACTTGTCTTCTGATGACTTCTCTTCTGATTACTTCTCGCCTGATCTGATCAGCTCACCTGATCAGATCAGTATAGCATCAGGTCAGCATATTAGTTTATCTGCATCAGATTAGTACATCAGGTTAGCATATCAGGTTAGTTGCATCAGGTTATCTTATCTGATCTTGATCACGTCTGATCTTGATCACGTCTGATCTCGAACAGTCTCATCTACTCCTGTTCAGATCAGCAACTTCCTCTTCTGATCTGGTCTTCTGATCATCTGATCAACTTATCTTTTTTGGCCATCTGATCAGATCATTTCTGATCATCTGATCTTCTGATCTTAGGTCCATTTGATCAGGTAACTTCAAATTCTTCTGATCAGCTGGCTTAGCTTTTCTTTTCTTCTAATTTTGCTCAACTCATCAGTTAACTTAGGATTTCATTTCTTTTCAAAGCCACCTGGAAGCAGCTAAGCGGATTCTTAAGTATTTGAAGGGGACAGTAAACCTTGGTTTATTTTACCCATCAGATGATAATCTAGAGCTTAGTGGGTATTCTGATTCTGATTATAGAGGTTGTAGAATTGACAGGAAGTCAACCTCAGGTACATGTCAGTTTTTAGGTAGTAAACTGATCTCATGGTTTTCAAAGAAGCAGACATTAGTTGCGACATCTACTACTGAAGCAGAATATATGGTTGTAGGAAGCTGTTGCTCCCAACTGCTCTGGCTTAGTTAGCAGCTAAGGGATTATAACATTATAGCTACGAACGTACCTATATTCTGTGACAGTAATAGTGCTATTGCAATCACTCAGAATCCTGTTTTACATACAAGATGCAAGCATGTAGATGTCAGACATCATTTTATTAGAGATCATGTTGAAAAGAAGAATATCAGAATGGAAAAGATTCATACTGATAAGCAGAAAGCTGATATCTTAACCAAGCCACTAGCTGAAGTCAGATTCAAAGAACTCTGTAATGAGCTAGGGCTTCTGGATCTTAGAGAAAATGCACCAGAAATGTTTGGTGGACTAGTCTCCAGAACCAGCTGGTTGAGAGACTAACCAGGTTAAGAAGGATCAGTTGAGTAAGGGACCTTAACTGATCAGCAGATCAGTCATGGAACTGATCAGAGAAAGCCTTATCAGATCAGTCAAGGAACTGATCAGTTTGGTTGTTTCATACTTTGTAAGTCAATTAAGCTAATGTTCAACAAGCAAGTTACATAAGATTAAAGCTTCAATCGCATAAGGAAACAGAAAACGCACAACAATGAAATAATAGAAATTTTCATTAATAAAGACCCGGAGGTCGAATTTTCATTACAAGTTACAAGTACAAAAGGACCCGGAGGTCAGTACATAAAACCTAAACCATAAACCCTAAACCTAGAAGGGATGAGAGAGGGTTTAAAGATTTTAGAGCCAGATGCCCCTAAAAACCCCCAACCCTAAAAGGGGTGAGAGAGGCTTTGAAATAATCCTAAGCCACCCTTAGAGCTTCGGAGTGAAGAGCAAGAGCTGCATTGAAGGATTTCTAAGCCAGAAGCCCCTAGTCGTAAAATCAATGGGCTCTCCAGCTGTTAAATAGACATAAGTGCCAAAGATGTGGTGCAAAACCACATGGACACAAGTGTCGCATGTAAATATTGGGTTTAGTCTGATCAAGATCGATCATGTCTGATCAAGATCGTATAAACAAAACCCATGTTACATATTAGACTGAGTCTGTTGATGCTAATTCTGTCATCTCGATAGGCACACAAGGCGCATACGGTTAGGAGAAGTGTCTTCTCATTTGCGATAGCAGATCCGCCGCCTCGGTGGTAGAGAAGCTTGGCAATAATCGTATGAATATTCCTTGATGACGACGAAAGCAGTAATAAGGGATGCACAGGGTTGACTTGAGAAGCTGAAATCATTTGAAAAGGGTTGAAGGTTTTTACCGGAAGTTTCCCCGGAAATAAGGGTTCACCGGAAAACATGGAGTATAAGCTAATAGAAATGAAGGTGAATGGTTTATGTTGTGTGTATAAAACCCCAGTTCTATTTATAGAAGAAAAACAGGGGTAGAAGTGCAAATTTAATTTCTCAAGGACTTTTAGAGAAATTAGCACCGCCAGGACAGCGCGTTAGAAGAACGCGAATGATGGTTGGATGAGTTTACGGCGTGTGATATCACAAAGTATCCAGACCATCATTGAGAACTGTCACATCACGCCGACTTAGGGAATTGAGGCGACTTTTTGACTCCCCGCAGTTAAGGCTTTGGCGGGAGTGTGAACACAAATCCCAAGGAAAAGTGGCCTGAATGGAAGAAAACTGAAGTTCAATACAACTGAACATCAGAATGGCCTGAACGAGAAATCTGAAATCCTGAGTCCTAAAGTACTGAATTACTGAATGTTGAAGACGATCAGATAAGTGGATCAGATAAGTGGATCAGATACATAGAACAAATAAGTATCATATTAGATCAAAAAGGAATCTGATCAGTTGAGTGGAATATTGTTGGAAAATACTAAGGGATAGGCTACCATCAGTAAGGTCAACAATAATCAAGCCAACCAGATCAGATCAAAATGGTAACTAATTGATTAAAATATCAATCAGTCAGATACGTTTCTTATTTATCTCTTTTTGATCATTTTATATATGCCTTATTTAAATAAATTGGCTTTTACTACTGTTCTCTTAACTTTGTGACGATTGCACTGCAAAACATTAAATGCGGACATGGGAATATGTATTTAATGCGATTTATTGTGAGTTTTCGCGTCCAAAATACGAGAGGACTTCTTTTTTCAACCACTCGATTAAAATACTTTACGGCCGATTAATCTCAGTCATTGGTTTCAAAACACGGACACTTGAGTACTTATGGGAAGTTGTGCAAAGAGGTTTCCCTCGCATAATATAAACCCAAATCATTCTCTGAAAACCTCTTTCCACTCTTTCTTCTTATCAGTTTCTTAAAAGATCGAACTTTCAAAATCTTCAGAACTTATTTTCCAAAATTGATTGATTCTAGTTTCACGATTATTCAAACCCTCAAATCAATATCTGGTAATTTTTCTTTTAAGTACTTAATAAAATCACTCCTAGTGGTTATTAGGTTTACAAATCGTGTTGCTGTGTGTCTGTAATTCATATCTGTTATTAAATGCACTGATCTATATGCTTATTTTCTTAATTCATGTTTAGATTGTTTGTTTGACTGAGTTTATTGAAATATTTCACTCAAACTTATATCAGTTTACTTTTAATACAGAAATGGCACATCTTGTTGCACGAAAGGGCCAAGGCAAAACGATCCGCAATTTCGCATCAATGAAGAAGGATATCATTGATGAGAAATACGTAGTATTTTTGGTCACCTCAGATCCTGAATCATTAGAAATTCTTGAGTGCCTGCGAGCGTGTGGTCTTGATCAATACTGTTATAGACATCAAAGCGTAGTCCACACTCATGAAGCCCTAGAATTCCTATATAATCTACAGAAGAACGAGGATATTGATGCTGATATGATTTCTTCTGTTGGAGGAATGGAAATAAAAGTCACAAATGATGATCTTCAGAGAATCTTTGGTCTCCGTCGAGGAAGCATCAACCCAGAAACCTTCATAACTGTTGAGACTAGCAAATAAGGATCATACATTGAATGTCAAAGCTCCTTATCTGAAGATAAAATATTGCCTTCTCTTCAAGATTGTGCAGAAGATGATTCTGTGCTTGACCTACAGTCTTGATGTTGTCACCTCTTATAAGATCAGTGTCATGACTGCAATCATCAAGAAAGCATCTGATATGAATTGGTTGGGTATGTTCAAGACAAGACTGCGGAAAGAGACAGGGAAATTCGATCTGAATGAAAGGAATGAAGTGTTCTTATCATCCAAGTGCTCTTTCATACACAAAGTCTCGATCATTTTATCAGACAAGCTGCCAAACAATTATGAATGGAATGAGAATGGTACGAAGGTGTATCTAGCAAAGTACAAGGACATCTTGGGCAAGAACGAGTCTCTGCCTGGCCAAGCTGATGATGATCCTACTCCCTATGTGCCCAAACAAAAGGGGGAAGGGAAGAGAAAAGAAAAGGCAACTGCATCTTCCATACAATCAGAAGCGCAGGGAACGGCCATCCCAGAGAAGAGGTTGAAGAGGAAGGACCTGGCAAAGAAACCTGCTACTCAACAGAAACGTCAGAAGAGAGTCACTTCTCCTCTGAAGACTGTTTCTAGTCCTGCTCAGCAAGTTCACAGAACGGATGAGCTGATTCAGATTTAATCAGAAGAGGAGATTGCAGTCAGTTCTGAGCACACTGCAAGTAGAGGTAGGGACGAGCAGATGCTCGAAGGAGAGGGAGAAGGAGAAGGATAAGGAGAGAGAACTGTTGAAGGAACAGAAGTGGAGCACTCTAAGGGAGAATCACTATCTAATTCTCTGCCTCTCAGCAAAATCTTCCAAAAAGAAAGATCACCTACACCCACTTTCAAATCACCATCACCCTCTCCTCAAAAATATTTATCACCACCACCCTCTCCCCACAAAACATTCTCACCCTCACCCTCACCCTCACCCTCACCAGTTAGATCACACCCCTCAACCAAATCTCCCACTCCCTCAACCCTTGAACCTGAACTTACTGAACCCCCTCAGCCTCCAGTTTGTGAAACTGAACCCCCTCAACCTTCTGTTCAGGAAACTGAACCCCCTCAACCTATGGCAAACGAACCTGAACCTCAACAACCTATAGCCAGTGAACAACATATATCTCCACCTCACCCCCAATCTCCAGAAAAGATACCAGAACCTGAGAGATCTGACAAACGTATGTCCATCTCTCACAATCCTTTCAACACCAGAACCGTGCTTGCTTCACCTGAATTAGGAAGCCCTATTATAAATATCATGAAGCAACAAATAAAGGAGTATCTGCTGGACCTGTGCCTAGATTTGGATCAACACCCTGGCATCCAGCACCAGATAGAAGAGATTGTGTTCTGGAGAGATATCAGATTGAAAAGCATCGAGGAGTTTCTGTTCCTCATGGAATCTCTAGGCTCTGACTTTTTTGTGGATCTGGAGATGAAATGTTTGGAAAGTGCTGGGATTGAGAGTGTTGTTGAGTTAGCCTCTGATGATGATATCAGATGGTTAATTCATGATAGGTTTGGGATTGCTGAAGAAAATGAGGAGACTGAAGAACCTCCTTCTTATACAAATCTTTAGGGAGCTGCCGATGAACCAAGAGTGGGTGCTGCAGATGAGACCCAGCTTGGAAAGGCATCAACATCTGACCAGACTGCTATGCTGAGCTCTGATACCCTAGATCTTAGTTCTGCGAAAATTCAGGATGGGGTAAAGGCTGCCATTGAAGAAAAATTCACAGCTCTCACAGCAGATCTGATGAAGCATTTTGAAGAAGAGCAAAAGAATCTGGTTGATAGAGAACGGAAACTAACAGTTGAGAAGCTCACACACATGCATAATGCTATCCTCTCTGATGTGATGCAACTGGTTAATCCTCTTGCTGAGAAGCTCAATCTCCAGTCTAATAAACTCAAACTTCAGGCGGACATGCTTAGTGAAACATAGATTCTACTGGAAAGTGTCTGGGCATCCCTGGAGAAGACTGACACTCACATGGATCTGGGTTGGAAGCATTTTTTGGCTTATACAGAACGTGCCAGGAAGGATATTGAATTTGCTCTTAGAAGATTTCTGGCCCCCGCACCTTCTGCAACCGCTCAGATCACTCATCTTGCTGTTGAGGAACTCAGGGAGGAGATGACAAGGCAGTTTAGTGCTCTGAATAACAGGTTGTCCAAACGTTTTGATGCAACAAAAAAGGGGAAAGGATAAGAGAAAGAAGAAAAACAGATGCAGATGGTAATCATTGCGTCTTTACCAGAAGCCACTGTATCTGACTTGCCTGAAGCAACTCCATTTGTTGATCTTGCCATTCCACCTGATGTTGCTGTTCTAAAAGAGACTGTGGAGCAACATATCAAGGAGCTTAAGGATCAAAGGAAGGAGATCACTGAGCAAAAGATAGCCCTTTCAGATGTTACTGCCAGAGTGGATAAGATTGAAGACTTCTCTTCTTCTGTACAGCAAAGAATGGAATCTGATGATCAGGCCAAGAGCCTTGAACTTGCGAAGAAACTAGCAGAAGGAGACGAACAAGATGAACCTGAGCAAACTCTGAAGAGAAAGAAAGGCAAGGGCAAGATGGTAAGATCTACTGCTGAAGTTCAGGGACAAGGGCAAAAATCCTCTACCAAAAGCCAGATATCTCCTGAACAAATTAAAGAGCAAACCAGACAGAGAGTAAAAGAGGCTGCCATTAAGAAGCAGAAGATGGCAGAAGCCAGAGGTCTAAACATCGCATACATCCAAAAGCAAAGGAAGAAGGAAGCTGCTGCAGAAGATATTGCTTGGGAAGAGAAAGCTTTTCCGGTACCTGTTAAAGACATCCTCTGTGCCAGGACAGATCTGCTTCCAGAATGGGATCAGATCAGAGCAGAATGGTTATGTGATGTGTATATCTTGGAGAGAATTCTGATTCATCAAGACCAGGTTGCAAATGATGATGAATTCCGGAACTGGTTAGAAACGAAGTACCCAGACTTCTACTAGATTGTGATGAAGGAAGGGAAGATTATGACATTGATACCTGAAGCTCCTCCCTTCGAACAACTTCTCCCACCTATGCGTCCAGATAACAAGCTCGATACTCTCAAATTCAAGAATGCTTACTACGAATTTGCCGAGAAAGGAGGGATCAACAGAAGAGAAGATCTGGACAAGCTGATGCAAAGGATGTACAAGTTGTTTGGTATTCCCAAAGAACTTCAAAAGTTCAGGCACGTGTGAAGAAGACAACTTGGAATCAGATGATAGGTACTTTTTATGTAATCTGTAATGCTCATACCTATCTGAATAAAATATTCTATCTTTCTGATTCTAAGACAACATCTCATTATCTTCTGAACTGTGCACCGTTTTACATTATCTGCATTTCTATTTATGTTATCTGTTTTTCTGATTAAGTGTTTTGGTTCCATCAAAAATGGGGAAATTGTTGGGAAATTTGTATTAAGTTTTGATGGAAGTTTAAAAACAGGTTGTAATAGGACCAGTCAGATCTGTTTAGCTGACTGATGATTTAGAATCAGATTAAGATGACCGACTGAAATGTATAGATAGCTGATGTAAAAGATAGGTCACATACTGAGGGAAAACTCAATATGTATAGGTCAGGTCAAAATATCAGATGACCAGATAAGGTCAGATGATCAGAAGATTAAACAAGTCAGAAGACAAGAAGAAGTCAGATGATCAGGTGAAGACATAAAGCTCAAGTTCAGAAGACCTGAAGATCAGATGACTCAAGAAGACCAGAAGACCAGAAGACCTACATCAGCCGAGTCTGCAAGTTTTGCTAAGACAACGTGCATCAGAAGACTCTATCAGGTAGACTGATCAGTTAACTGATCAGGTCAGCTCACTCCCGGTGTTAACTAAATGTTACACCAGATCATACGTACCTGCAGGACAAGAAGAATGTCAACTTTAGTTGGTAGAACAAACGCTGAAATGTTGTACTTGTTAAACCAATAAGAGCGCGACACGTACGTAAAAAGGCTGACACTGCGGGATTCGGCGCGGAAAAGTCAAAACGGCTACAAAAGACATTATTCACGCTTTCGGCCATGCCGTCCTTGAGCACGTCAAATCAATCCTGCAAATCTACCAAATAGAGTCGGAATTTCAAATTGCTCTCCTACGACTCTTTGATTTCATGGTCTATAAATATGGAATTACTCTTCATAGTGAAAGTGCGACGGAAATTATCAAGAAGCTCATACTATAGCAAGATTTCCGCACGAAGAACACAACCTTGAAGATTATTTTCTAAGTGTTCATTCCATTGTTCTTAGCATAAAAATCTCATCCTCTAGCTTTAGGCTACACAAATACTAGGATAAATTTCTAGTTGGAACAACAACAAACCTTTACCAAAACCCAAAGTTAGGTTAAGTTTATTTTGCAAGATTTCAGACTAGGGTTTCAAGTGCTGATTTCTGGGATCGTTGAGTGAGAACTCAATAAATATCTGTTGGTGTAATGTGTTGGACTAACACAATAAACTAAGTCCAAGTTGGTTAAGTTGGTGCCCCTTGTGATAGGGAAGAGTGGACGTAGGACTAGTTGTCCGAACCACTATAAATCTTGTGTGCATTTACTTGTTTGATTAATTGCTTTACACTATTGCACACAACTTTGCTCAAATCTGCATACATATTCCGAGTTAGGATCAGTGTGCACCAAGCTACTGATCTGATCAGATTGACTCCATAGTCAGCTGATTGAAAACAGCTTCGGAATCTGATTTGTTATAAACTAGTTTTTCACACGGGTATAAACTAACTTCCGCCCAATCAGTTAAACTGATAGACACCGAACTGATCTGGCCATAGGCGATCAGTAAGTTGGATATCAGTCCAAACTGATTCACTTGCACTCTGATCAGGCAAACTGCAATCACACCTGATCTGCACGAAAAAGTTTTCAGAAGTCTATTCACCCCTCCCCTCTAGACTTTTGCCCTCACAAAACCCATTCGGGACCTACAGTATACCCATCAGAGAAACTGTTTGATGTAAGTCCACAATATGTGTCTACGGGTGTCTCGGTTAGTGGGAGCAATGCGATACTCCTTTGACTTGAGGTCAATACGCAAGACATGTATGGAGTGATAAACTTTGACCATGATCGACGCTTGCACCCGTCTATGGGTAGATATGACTTGGATTGGGTTCATCATGAAGTGCATGTGCGTGGTAGTTGAGCCAAGAATATGATTCATTCCTCAATGTGAATTTAGAGAGAATACTCATCTTCTCATCATAATTGGATCAAAGTCATCAGTCGATGCACGTCAACTTAGACTTTGTGGCTAAGTGTGACATACACTTCATCATGTTTAAGACTTAATCGAGTATTCGCGAATGAAAGGAGGAAATCGTAATAACCCATGTTTCAGTTACAGGTAGTTGCACGTTTATCGCAACGTACCTCATATATTAAGAATGTCTGATTTATTGTCTAGGGTTCAATTAAGACCGTTAGTTTGACTAATCGCTCGATATATGAGGGCATATGGGTCACACAACAAGTAATTCCTTTTACGAATTATAGTTGGTTGATTAAATGTTAAATTGGATTTAATATTTAATATATGGAGAATTAATTAATAATAGATTAATTTGAAATTAATTATTATTAATGTTTAATTAAATTGAATTTAATTAAATAGGATTCCCAATAATAATATATGGAATATTAATATAGGATTTAATATATATGGAATCAAATCCGTAGAGATTTGATATACATGGGAATTAAATCCGTAGAGATTTTATATGTGGGAAATAAATCTAAGAGATTTATTTAAATAAAGATTAGGGATTTTATTTCCCAATCAGGTTAGCTTAAGATTTAAGCTAGGTCTTCCCTATATATATGAGCTCTTGGGAATTCACAAACAACGTTAATTCATTATTCTCTCCATAAGATCTAGAGTTAGATTTTTCCTAGCAAATTCATCTCGGGATTCAACGTTGGCAAATCCGTTCAAGTCTGTGATTGGGGATTACGTGGATACCATAGTAGAGAAATATGCGTATGATTTACTGTAAGATTTCTCTTTATGTTTATACGTATTCAATTACGCAATTACGTGTTCGTTGTTGGTGAACTGTTTATTTCCGCTGCGCATGTATTACGTGTTTACGTGCCTCTAAATTCCAACAATCAGATGAATTGATAGTGGCATGTACAATGTCTTGTCTCTTTCCTTTTGGAATGACAGGCAATATCTGTCGAAAATCTCCCCCAAAAACAATTATTTTTCCACCAAATGGTATTTCACAGCGCGATGGATCAGACAACTGCATGATATCTCTCAATGATGTATCTAATGCTTCAATACAATGTCTGTGAGTCATTGGAGCTTCATCCCATATTATGAGCTTGCACTTAATCAAAAGTTCAGCAAGATAACTACCTTGTTTGATGTTACACGTAGAATCTTCCAGACAATTGATTGAAATGCAAATCTAGAATGCAATGTACGTCCACCAGGAAGTAAAAGTGATGTTATGCCACTCGATGCTACATTCAATACAATCTCACCTTTAGATCCTAATCTAGAAGATAGTGTCCTCCACAAAAATATTTTCCCAGTACCTCCATAACCATACACAAAAAACACTTCACCTAAATCCGACGACACAGATGTAATTATTTTATATAAAATAACACGCTACTCATCATTCAATCTCCCTAGCAAAACTTCATACTCCATTCTCAGGTCAGCTCTATTATACGATAACTCAGTCAAAATCATCATATTACGGGATGCTATATTGCTATCAGCAACTGCCACAGACATACCATCAAAGTCATACAAACTCTTACCAAGAGAACGTAACATATTATCGATTTCAAAAAGACAACAATTCTTAATCTCATCATCCGACATTCTCAACTCTAAAAATATAAGAAGAATAAAAAAAATCATAATTTAAAAAATCATACATAAATTATTAAATGATATTTTTTAATAATATATATATATGATTACATATAATATATATATGAAAATATACACACCAACAATATAAAAAGGATATTTTTTCTTTCAAAACACTTAATATAATATAATATAATTATATAATTATGATTGATTATATAAAACGCCTAAAAAATAAATCATGCAATAAACTTTGGTGCGGAAGAATTAGGAAATTGAGCGAGAAATAATGGGGCGGAGGGAATTAAATTGAAATAATTTATAATTAAAAAAAAAAGGCCTGGATACCGCATTATTTTTCTTCTCTTGTACAAAATATCATCAGACAAATATTTCCAACACTTATTCCATATTTCACCCGGATTATTTAAAGATCTGGAATTGAGAAGAGTAACAAAAAGAGATCTCATCGAAGATGCAGAGGCTCAAACGCTAGCCTTTTCTAGTTCATCAACATATTCTCTATCATCGTCCAACAACCCTCTAGCAAAGCAAGCATCAAGGAATGTGGAATAACTGTTCCTCTAAATTTTTTGATATCATCAAAACACGTAGGTCCAGTGACAACGTTCAGCAGAATCCTCAGATAATATGCCTCACCAGTACCAGGTGGTACATAAGAAATACGACCAACTGAAAATACCCTCTGCATTGGTTCCCACTTCCTTGTTTTTCTTTTAAAAATAAAAAACTGAGGAATTTGAGCATATGTCAACTTAGCAGCATCATCAAAATGCTTATTCAACTCAAACTAAACAAAAAACATGTTAGTCTTCTATTGGGAAATTTGTATTAAGTTTTGATGGAAGTTCCAAAACATGTTGTAATAGGACCAGTCAGATCTGTTAGCTGACTGATGATATAGAATCAGATTAGGATGACCAGTTGAAATGTATAGATAGCTGATGTAAAAGATGTTGGGGAACGTATTTCCTGGATCTATTCGGGATGAATATTTAAATACAAATTTAATTCTAACAATTATTACTAGCATGAATTAATCCTATATTAATTCAAATAATAATTTCAACAACAAATCATGCATATAAACAGTTCACGTAAATCCTACGCATGCAGAATTACTACGAGTTTACGTGAACTTACCTCTTGGAATGGCAGTGGACTCGTCGATGAAAACACACCAAAAAGCCTTCCCAAAGTATTCCCTAGTCCTTGCTCAACAATCCGGTGGAAGGATTCTCGCGAACAATTAACAAAAGGAAAAATAAATTTTGTTGCACCACTTTTGTGGATTTACTAATTTTTCCAGCACATGGAATTGTACTTGGGAATGAAAGAATCATCCCCTATTTATAGATGGGGTGGTGGTCGAAATTTTGGGGAAAAACAATGTGGAAAAATCTTTTCTTGATCTCCAAGAAATCTTGAATATATCTCCTATATTATTTTCCCCCATAATTAAAATATTCCACAAAAATCCCACCTCATCATGTTATGGAGATTTTCGAAAATTTAGGGACAAGATTCCAAGATTTGGATCTTCTTGAATTTATGAGATATACTTGTACTTCAAGAAATACATATCTTCCATAATATATTTTCAAGAAAATCAAGAAAATCTTTCTTTCCCTTAATTATCAAAATTTCGAAAATATCTAATATGAATAACCAAGTGGGAGATTTCTTGAATTTAATGAGATAATCTTGTATTCCAAGAATACATATCTTCATTCCATAACAAAATTCAAAGAAAATCTTTCTCCCCTTTTATCCATAATTTTCAAAAAACAAGGAAAAATAGGCAACAAGATTTATTTTATTTTTAAACACATTTTCCAGTTATTGGACTTTATGTTGGGCTACTTGGGGGGCCTTTAGGAGAATTAAGATTGGACCTTCCAATGGATCTTGAATTATCAATATTGAGTCACAATATTATTCAAGCCCATAAATATTAATTAATCCCACTACATAATTAATATTGCACCATCCATCTTAACCCATATTATAGTCAATATGGCTCCCGGTTATTATTTCCTGTGTTTAAGATTATCTAGCCCATTAATTAATTCAAGCCACTGAAATAGCATTCCATTAATTAATATCTTTTTATCCTTGGTAAAGGAACGGTTCAACATTATTACTCATACCGAAAACTAGTTCCACTTGCAAAATTTGATATGATAAAACTTATGAACCTCCCAAGGGGGCAAATCGAACAAGCGTACTTGCACACGATTCTCCGTATTAAATCTTAGCAACACATGTGACCAATAATATTGCCCAAGATATAAAGTATTGAATCTCATTGATTCTCTACCCGTAATAAGTCAAAGCAATACTGACTAACCACACGCGATCCTATTTAAGGGACGAAGATTAAGAAATAACGAACCATTGAGGTCTAATTCTTCCTAGTTCAGTTCTGAAGAATTTGTCCTCCTCAGAATCCTCTTCAAAGGCACTAGACATGCACTAGTGTAATCTCTTGGTCAAGACAAGCCAATCTGAGCGTTACACTTCAACCTTTCACGATGGATTATTCATTTCCATCTAGATCGTGAATGGTGTACTTTTGGTTACAAGGGACTGTTAATTTAATCTTCTGTGATCGGGTATCACTAAATTAACTACAATGTAACACGTACTATTTATTGAACATTTATGCAGTAAATATATGTAACATTCGATAATATTTAATGCATCAGTGATAAACAATTTATTTCAGTAAATAAGTCTGAAATTCAGTTTGATTATAAAAAGTAAAAACATACTTTTCAGTCTAATCCCAACAATCTCCCACTTATACTCAAAGTCTGCTTTTAAGTATACTACAACATGTCTCGTGTAGATCCGTGACATATAATGTCACCTACACGAACCTAATAATATCTCCCACTTATACTCAAAGCAGATTGGCAACGGTCTTGCCACCCATCTGTTGGAATATTTTAGTTTTGATGAATTATGCCAAAACATTATCAACTTGTGTTTTTTGAAGCTAATCTACAGATAACAAGTTGAGGGGGAACGAGAGAACAAATTGAGGGGGAACTCACGAAATCAGATGTAGATGATCGAGATCGATTTAGGTCGCAGATTTAGACCGACGAGATCGATGAGTTAGATGAGTTCCGAAGTTAATCGATGAAATCATGCAAAATCGTAAGAGAAGAAAAGCTAAGCCACCGATCGTAAGATCGGATGACTGAAATGCACTGATCGATGATCGGAAGAACGGTCGAAATGATATGGTGATCGGAAGAAGCGACAAGTTTATCGAAAAGAAACCGACGTAAGATCATAAGAGAAGGTTGCAGATCGTAAGAGGAGCGATGAGACCGACGAGATCGACGTGATCGAGATCGAGATATGAAGATGAAAGCGGATGATCAAGATCGGGACGTGATTGAGATCGGATGTGCTAAACCGATATGCTAAACCTAATGTCTTGACTGATGCTATCCCGGAGATATTGATCCGAAGAAGTGTTGATCGGATCGGTCGAAATGATCGGATCGTGCAAAGAAGAAATCGATAGCTCGAGTCAAAGTGACTGAAGGTCGATGTCTCGAATTCAGAGAACTGAACTCAACCGGCTGAAAATGTCGGTATGCTGATCGGACAAAAAGCCCAACAAGAGAAGTCTGCTGAATCAAGTATCCTGAGGCTCAGATAAACCTGAGGCTCAGATGAGAAATCTGAGACTCAGATAAACCTGAAGACTCAGATAGAACTGAAAACTCAGTATGTCTCTAAAGACACTGAGACTCAGAGAATTCTGAATGATTCCAAGGCGAGGAATCTGAGGAATATAGCCGTTAGAATCAGCTGACGTGGACCAATGAGAGGAAGACAATCAGCCTGAAGAAGCTGTTGTACTTACAAGAATAGTATGGATTTGAATGTGATTCTCTCCAACGGTAACATTCAAATCCACACTATAAATACAAGGTCTTTCATCATTCTAACGTGTGGATGCATGAAGATTATAGCACGAGATGCTACAGAGCCAAAGAGAGTTATACCCAAAGCATTCCCACCCTAGAACAGAAGTCTGTAGATATACAAATATGGTCAAGAGTGTTCTAGAACCCAATCTAAGCAACCCACGATGTATCCTAAGCTTAGAGAGATTTTCCCAACCTTAGCATTGAGGCTAAACAAATGTAAGGGAAAATCTCAACCTAGTTGGAAACCAAACAAACCTTACCCAAATCTGTCGATTAAGTTTGTAGGTGAGTATGAACTCGATAAACATCTAGCAATCCCGAAAGGGAGGGTAGGCAATCCCGAGTGAGGGTGATAAGTCCTGATTAGAGTGTGAACTCGGTAAACATCTAGCAATCCCGAAAGGGAGGGTAGGCAATCCCGAGTGAGGGTGATAAGTCCCGATTGGAGTGTGAACTCGTTAAACATCTAAGAGGCGAGCCCTAGAGGGTGATAAGTCCAGTTGGAAGGAATTTCCCTAAGAACAGGGAGAGTGGATGTAGGAGCTTGAGCCTCCGAACCACTATACTTTGTTGTGTTCTTTATTGCTTTATGTTCTTATATTGTCATATGCATTCGATTATAAGCAAAACACAACACATGAGCTTAAAACGAAAAATCTGTAATCACCATTCCTTCACCCCTGTTTTTATATGCATCGCTTGTCATGTTTGCTTCCGCACGCGCAAAATGGGTTTTTCACCGGGACCAACACCATCCCTTCCACATGTCTCTCGAATGTATTCTGAGGCAGACCCTTTGTGAATGGATCAGCTAGGTTGTCTTCTGATGCTATCTTTGCCACCTCTATATCTCCTCTCTTAACGATATCTCGTATAAGATGGTATTTCCTTTCAATGTGTTTGCTGGCCTTGTGGGCTCTTGGTTCCCTTGAATTTGCAACTGCTCCGGCATTGTCACAATAAATAGTGATTCTGCTTGGCAAATTTGGAACTACATCCAAGTCCACTAGGAAGTTCTTGAGCCAAACCGCTTCTTTCGCTGCCTCGCAAGCAGCTACATATTCAGCTTCCATGGTAGAATCTGTGACGCATTTCTGCTTAACGCTTCTCCATGTCATGGCTCCTCCCCCCATGCAAAACACACTACGGAGGCAGATTTTCTGGAATCTAAGTCTGATTGGAAATCCAAGTCCGTGTAGCCTATGGGGATTAGATTATCTGACTGATAAACCAACATTCTATCTCGAGTTCTTTTCAAATACTTCAGAATGTTTTTAACTATCGTCCAATGTTCTTTCCCCGGGTTACTTTGATATCTTGCCACCATGCCAACGGCAAAGCAGATATCCGGTCTCGTGCACAGCATTGCATACATAAGGCTTCCGACAGCCGAAGCATAAGGAATGCCTTTCATGTCATCTATCTCCCTTTGTGTCTTAGGGCACATTTCCTTGGATAGATGGATTCCATGTCTGAAAGGTACGAAGCCTTTCTTGGAATCCTGCATGCTGAATCGTTTCAAGACAGTGTCTATGTATGAAGCTTGCGATAAGCCTATCTTCCTTTTCTTGCGATCTCGAGTGATCTTGATCCCAAGGATGTGCCCGGCTTCCCCTAAGTCCTTCATATCAAACTATTTTGAAAGCTATGCCCTTACTTCTGATAACACCTTTACATCATTCCCGATGAGCAGAATGTCATCTATGTATAGTACTAAGAATACCAATGCAGTTCCGACACGCTTTTTGTAAACACAACTTTTGAACTCATTTTGATCAAACCCATAAGACTTTATAACATGATCAAAACATTGGTTCCAAGCTCTGGATGCATGTTTGAGTCCATAAATAGACTTCATGAGCTTACAAACTAGGTGTTCTTGGCCTTTTTTAATGAAGCCTTGGGGTTATTACATATAGATTTCCTCATCAAGACTTCCGTTAAGGAAAGCTGCCTTGACATCCATTTGTCAGATTTCAAAATCGAGATGTGCAGCAATCGACAAGAGAATCCGGATGGACTTGAGCATTGCTACAGGTGAAAAGGTTTCCTCATAGTCGATCCCTTCTTTCTGAGTATAACCTTTCGCCACAAGCCTTGCCTTGAAGGTTTCCACCTTCCCATCCAATCCCCTCTTTCTCTTGTATACCCACTTGCAACTAATATGTTTGATCCCATTAAGTGGTTCGACTAGCTCCCACACTCTGTTATGATCCATAGATTCCATTTCTGCTTTCATTGCCTTTTGCCAAGAAACCGCATCCTTGTCTTGGATTGCCTCATCATATGTCCATGGGTCTGATTCTTCTTGACCGGGGATCAAGTCCGAGGACTCTCCTATCCCCATAAATCTCTCGTGTTGTTTCACAACCCTCCCACTACGACGAGGTTCCGATTGTGTAAGTGTGTCGTTTGGTATGTAATCTTGTACAGTTGGCAACGAGGTTAGCCCCCTTAACTCATTTAAGGTAATCTCACTTCTGAGTCTTCTTTCGTTCATATAGTCTTCTTCCAAAAATCTAAAGTGGGTGCTTATTACAACCTTTTGATCTTCGGGACCGTAGAACATACACCCCTTTGTTCCCTCGGGGTATCCTATAAACAACATTAATTCTGATAGAGGATCCAATTTCCCGGCTTCCTTGTCCAGCACGTAGGCCGAACACCCCCAAATTCTCATGTGTCTCAAACTGGGCTTGCGCTCGGTCCACAATTCTTTGAGAGTTTTGGGAACCGATTTGGATGGCACCAAGTTCAGAATGTAAGCCGATGTTTCCAAGGCATAACCCCAGAACAACTTGGGAAGATCCGCATAACTCATCATTGATCTATCCATTTCCAAAAGAGTTCTATTTTTTCGCTCTGCAACCCCATTTTGTTGAGGGATTCCGGGTGCAGTCAGCTGGGATGCAATCCCTTCATCTGACAAGTAGTTCAAAAACTCATCGCTGAGGTACTCACCTCCACGATCGGATCGTAGAGACTTGATACATTTTTTCTATGATTCTCTGCTTGAGCCTTAAATTCTTTGAATTTTTCAAAGGTCTCAGATTTATGCTTCATATGGAAAATATAACCGTACCTCGAGTAGTCATTAATAAAAGTGACGAAATACTCGTAACCTCCTGCCATGGTTAACATTGGACCACATACGTCTGTGTGAACAATTTCTAACACTTCTTTGGCTCTATTCCCCTTGGCTCTGAATGCCCTCTTGGTCATTTTACCCTCCAAACATGATTCACAGGTTGGAATTGGTTCAACTTGGAGAAACTCTAGTGAACCGTCTTTCACCAACCTTTGGATCCTCTTTGGATTAATATGTCCCAATCTTAAATGCCATAGAAGTGTTTCGTTCACGTCTGATGAATGTTTTCTTTTACCGGAAACAGTTGATGTGTTATAGGATGCATTTCGTGAGTGGTGTGCACAGTTAATTGTATAGAGATCACCTGACCAATGTCACATAACAGATACACTCATCATTTGAATAAATGATGTCATTCTTATTAGAAGAAACTAAGTATCCGTTAATAGAATTTTAGAAACTGAAAGTGAATTCTTTCTAAAACTGGGAACATAAAGATAATCTAAAAAAAAACTTATCTCTAAAAGACAGGTGCACTTCTCCCACTGCTTTAACCACTACTCATGTAGCACTGCAATATCTGCTACTTACGTAGCATTGCAATAACCATTACTATCGTAGCATTGTAATATTTGCCACTTACGTAGCATTGCAATAACCGCTACTTTCGTAACATCGCCCAGTGTGATGAGGATCTCACTCCCACTAAGTTGTCGGATCAGTTTGAACCCGTGAAGCAAACATGATTAGTGGATCTCATATCAACCACCCACGAATGAGAAGTATACGCCGCTAAACAAGTTTCAATAACTAGTGCGTGAGAATTACCTTTCTTTCCGTCCCTTTTGGGGTTGGAACAGGCAAACCTCCATTGTCCTCTTTCACCGCAGCTTAAGCACTTCCTCTTTGGATTTTCCTTGACACCACAAGCATTCCTCATCTTACCATTGCCCTAGGCAACAGTTGAGTTTTATTGCTTATGGCTTTTTGGTCCTCTTCTTTTTCTTGCCTTCCCTTGGCCTAGAAAATGAAGACTTACCACTTGCCGTTAAAGCTTGAGTTTAGTGCCCCATCAACATCTCTGCCGAGACCAAAGCTTGCAACAAATCAGCTAGCGAGGCCAAAATGCTCAGAAACTTTGGGCAGAGAGTGAAGTACCAAATTCATCTGAGTCTCCAGATTATAATCTGCACTCAGAACCTCAAGTTTATTTAGATGGGCCATCATTTTGAGGACGTAATCCCTTACGGGTTTGTCCTCCACCATTTTCAGCGATGACATCTCTCGCAAGGTGATCTGACGGGTCCCGCATTTTTTACCCGTCAGTTGGCTCATCTGATTTTGGTGTGTCAAGAATCCACTTGTGCTTTTGTGCAGTTAGGACAATTTTAATTTTTCGTTTCCAATCAATATAGTTTCCATACATATTGTATTGACTTTAAGTATATTAATAGTGGATTAAAAAGTTGCGACATGATGAACTGAAATAAATAATAATATGCATAAGAACAAATATATCACAAGGTTCGATCACACGTTTCATATTAAAATCTCAAAAAAATATGAACATGCATCAGCCAACATCTCAAAACAGTTTAAATAAGCCACGTGGGGTGGGTCATTATTTAAACACATTCAAGCAAGTTACAAACAAGAACAGTTATTAAACCTTTAATATCCAGATTAATAGTTGGCTCCCACTTGACCAATATAAAATTGACAGGGACTTCGGGGAAGTATATGCATATCAATTTTATACCTAAGTAATAACCATGATTAAATACAGAATCATTATTTCGCTTTGAACGAGCCTCGTGGGGAGGGTCATCGTCGCCATTAGTAATAATCCACAATCATCCATTTGGAATTCATTCATGTGAAAGCTAACTTTTGACCGTCCCGTGGGGGAAATTTCTCCAAAAGAATTCACAAATAAATAAATCATAGAGGTCAAAATTAATTCAATTTTATTATTCATAAAATTGTCAATTAATTGTTTAAGCATACTTAGTAATTTTCGAAAGTGAGATTTTTCAAAACATTTTCTCATGCATTGCAAATTTAAACACAATTTAAATAAGCATAAAATAATGCATAACATGAAAACAAAAAATTAAACATATTGGGCAAATATATCCAATTGTCATGGTTAATTTTTGTCACGTCTCGATCTTGAAAAATTGTCTTCATAGTTCGTCTCGAAAAGATCCCACTTGACCGTCTTAAAAAATGCCTTGTCAAGCCATGTCATCGATCAGCTCGCGGGTCAGAGTGCCCGCCTAGCACTCCCCCGGCCGTGTCGAGTGGCATCCGTGCGCGTGCGCTAAAGCGCCCGGTGCACGTCGCCCGGCAGCTCACTCCCCGCTCGGCAACAAGCTTCGGCAGTTCTCGGTAGGCACCGCGCATCCCAGCGTATGCCCGCGCGGGCGCTCGCATGACCGCCCATACCGATCCATGCCGATGCTGCCTCGCCCGCATCCACCCCATCGCGCGCATCCGCGCACGATCGCCTGCGCCCGACCTCGATCCCGCGCACTCGGCCTGGCGGCCTCGCCCCACGCCCTCGCGCACCCACCAGCATCTGCGTCGCGCACGTGCCTCCTTTGGCACATTTCGCACGACGCACGCTGCCTACGCCCGGTTCCGGATCCCGTCTTATAATTCTTCATCTTCGCCTCCGTTTTCAATCCGGTTACAATTTATTTTACAAAAATAAATAAACCTAGATCTAGAGTAGTCTATTACATTGAACAAATCAAACAAATTCTAATCTACTCGTGAATTTTCTCAAGAGGCAAAACAAATTCAAACGAATCGAATTAAAAAAAAACAATTTATATGCATGCATAATTAAACACATTAAATTCCATGACAATTGGATACCTGCAAAAAAGATCTAGCAATTCTACTATCCAATTTTAAATTTAATGAAAGCGAATCAAATTACAATTTAAAGATCAGAGCCCAAAACCGAGGCTCTGATACCAATTGTTGGGGAACGTATTTTCTGGATCTATTCGGGATGAATATTTAAATACAAATTTAATTCTAGCAATTATTACTAGCATGAATTAATCCTATATTAATTCAAATAATAATTTCAACAACAAATCATGGATATAAACAGTTCACGTAAATCCTACGCATGCGGAATTACTACGAGTTTACGTGAACTTACCTCTTGGAATGACAGTGGACTCGTCGATGAAAACACACCAAAAAGCCTTCCCAAAGTATTTCCTAGTCCTTGCTCGACAATCCAGTGGAAGGATTCTCGCGAACAATTAACAAAAGGAAAAATAAACTTTGTTGCACCACTTTTGTGGATTTACTAATTTTTCCAGCACATGGAATTGTACTTGGCAATGAAAGAATCATCCCCTATTTATAGATGGGGTGGTGGTCGAAATTTTGGGGAAAAACAATGTGGAAATTTTTTTTCTTGATCTCCAAGAAATCTTGAATATATCTCATATATTCTTTTCCCCCATAATTAAAATATTCCACAAAAATCCCACCTCATCATGTTATGGAGATTTTCGAAAATTTAGGGACAAGATTCCAAGATTTGGATCTTCTTGAATTTATGAGATATTGATGGTCCCGATTAAAACCCAATTTTGCGTGTGCGGAAGCCAAACATGTCGTGTGATGCATATAAAAACAGGGATAAGGGAAAGGTGATACCAAATTTTTCGCTTTTAAGAACGATGTGTGTTGTTTTGCTTGTAATCGAATGCATATGGCAAGTATGAACATAAAGCAGTAAAGAACACACGATATTTTATAGTGGTTCGGACGAAACCCGTCCTACATCCACTCTTCCCTTAACACAGGGGCACCTTAACCGAACTTAACCTACGGGACTTATACCCCTCACGGGATGGCCGAGATGTTTACCGAGTTCGCACTCAAGCGGGACTTATCTCCCTTACGGGATTGCCGATAGATGTTTACCGAGTTCACACTCAAGCGGGACTTATCTCCCTCACGGGATTGCCGATAGATGTTTACCGAGTTCACACTCACCTACAAACTTATCCTATCAAACTGATTTGGGTAAGGTTTGTTTGGTTTCCAACTAGGTTGAGATTTTCCCTTACATTTGTTTAGCCTCAATGCTAAGGATGGGAAAATCGCTCTAAGCTTAGGATATAACATTTGTGCTTAGATCTATGGTAGAACACTCTTGAATATATGCGTGTATTTCTAGCTCTGTGTTCTATGGTGGGAATGCTTGAGTATATAGGATTGGGAGCAAAATTCCTGTTGAATGCCTTAGCCGTGCTACGATCAGGCCATATTTCAGGACTCGCATCATCTGGCACACGACCTTGGCTGGGAACTGCTGGAACCCATATCTTCTTAGCTCTGTAGCATCGTTTGCTACATTCTCCACACTCTTTCGCATTGATTCCACACTTGATAATGAAGGAAGAACTTATATTTATAGTGTGGATTTGAATGTTACCGTTGGAGAGAATCACATTCAAATCCATACTAGTCTGTAGCTTTTTGCAGCTTTTCAGGCTTGTCGTCTTCCTCTCATTGGTCCACGTCAGCTGAATCTAACGGCTATATACTTCAGTTTCTTCTGAGTCTCTAACGGCTATATTCTTCAGTTTCTTCTGAGTCTCTAACGGCTATATTCTTCAGGATCTTCTGAGTCTCAGGATCTTCAGTTCGATCTGAGCCTTCAGGTTATCTGAGCCTTCAGGTTCTTCAGTAGCTTACTGAGTCTCAGGTTCTTGATTCAGCAGACTTCTCTTCAGCGGACCTTGTCTGATCAGGCATACTGACACTCAGGCTTACTGAGCTCAGTTCTCTGAATTCAGACATCCTGACCCTCAGGTCACATTGACTCAGGCTATCTGATTTCTTCTTTGCCTGATCTGATCAGTTCGATTGATCAGATCAACATATCTTCAGGATCATCTCAGGATAGCATCAGGTCATCTGCATTAGGTTAGCATATCAGTTTATCATATCTGATCTCGATCGCGTCTGATCTCGATCAGTCTCATCTGCTCATCTTCATATCTGATCTCGATCACGTCTGATCTTGATCAGTCTCTTTTGCTCATCTTCTGATCTGCAACCTTCTCTTCTGATTTGCTGGCTTTAGCTTTTTCTTCACATCTGATTTGCACAGCTCATCAGTTGATTCCGAAACTCATCTGACTCATCTGATCTCGATCACGACTCGTCTGCAGCCTCGTCTGATCTCGATCATCTTCTTCTGATTTCTTGAGTTCCCCCTCAATTTGTTCTTGCGTTCCCCCTTAACTTGTTATCTGTAAATTAGCTTGAATAACACAAGTTAATAATGTTTTGGCATAAATTATCAAAACTAAAATATCCCAACATTTCGAAAATTTCTTTATTTCCCTTAATTATCAAAATTTCGAAAATATCTAATATGAATAACCAAGTGGGAGATTTCATGAATTTAATGAGATAATCTTGTATTCCAAGAATACATATCTTCATTCCATAACAAAATTCAAAGAAAATCTTTCTCCCCTTTTATCCATAATTTTCTAAAAACAAGGAAAAATAGGCAACATGATTTATTTTATTTTTAAACATCTTTTCCAGTTATTGGACTTTATGTTGGGCTACTTGGGGGGCCTTTAGGAGAATTAAGATTGGACCTTCCAATGGATCTTGAATTATCAATATTGAGCCACAATATTATTCAAGTCCATAAATATTAATTAATCCCACTACATAATTAATATTGCACTATCCATCTTAACCCATATTATAGTCAATATGACTCCCGGTTATTATTTCCCGTGTTTAAGATTATCTAGCCCATTAATTAATTCAAGCCACTGAAATAGCATTCCATTAATTAATATCTTTTTATCCTTGGTAAAGGAACGGTTCAACATTATTACTCATACCGGAAACTAGTTCCACTTGTAAGATTTGATATGATAAAACTTATGAACCTCCCAAGGGGGCAAATCAAACAAGCGTACTTGCACACGATTCTCCGTATTAAATCTTAGCAACACATGTGACCAATAATATTGCCCAAGATATAAAGTATTGAATCTCATTGATTCTCTACCCGTAATAAGTCAAAGAAATACTCACTAACTACACACGATCCTATTTAAGGGACGAAGATTAAGAAATAACGAACCATTGAGGTCTAATTCTTCCTAGTTCAGTTCTGAAGAATTTGTCCTCCTGTAGGTCCTCTTCAGTGCACTAGACATGCACTAGTGTAATCTCTTGGTCAAGACAAGCCAATCTGAGCGTTACACTTCAACATTTCACGATGGATTGTTCATTTCCATCTAGGTCGTGAATGGTGTACTTTTGGTTACAAGGGACTGTTAATTTAATCTTCTGTGATCTGGTATCACTAAATTAACTACAATGTAACACGTACTATTTATTGAACAGTTATGTAGTAAATATATGTAACATTCGATAATATTTAACGCATCAGTAATAAACAATTTATTTCAGTAAATAAGTCCAAAATTCAGTTTGATTATTCAAAGTAAAAGCATACTTTCCAGTATAATCCCAACAAAAGATAGGTCACATATTGAGGGAGAACTCAATATGTATAGGTCAGGTCAAATTATCAGATGACCAGATAAGATCAGATGATCAGAAGACTAAACAAGTCAGAAGACAAGAAGAAGTCAGATGATTAGATGAAGACATACAGCTCAAGTTCAGAAGACCTGAAGATCAGATGACTCAAGAAGACCAGAAGACCTACATCAGTCGAGTCTGCAAATTGTGCTAAGACAATCTGCATCAGAAGACTCTATCAGGTAGACTGATCAGTTAACTGATCAGGCACACCTGGTGTTAACCAAATGTTACACCAGATCATACGAATCTTCTACAAGAAGAATGTCAAACTTTAGTTGGTAGATCAAACGCTGAAGTGTTGTACTTGTGAAACCAATGAGAGAGTGACACGTACGCAAAAAAGGCTGACACTGCGGGATTCGGCGCTACAAAGTCAAAACGGCTACAAAAGACACTATTCACACTTTCGGCCATGCCGCCCCTGAGCACGTCAAATCAATCCTGTAATTCTACCAAATATAGCCAAAAATTCAAATTTCTCTCCAACGGCTCTTTGATTTCGAGGTCTATAAATATGGGATTACTCTTCAGAGTGAACAACGGAAATTATCAAGAAGCTCATACTATAGCCAAATTTCCGCACGAAGAACACAACCTTGAAGATTAATTTTTCTAAGTGTTCATCCCATAGTTCTTAGCACATAAATCTTATCCTCTAGCTGTTAGGCTACTTAAATACTAGGATAGATTTCAAAGTTGGAACAAACAACAAATCTTACCCAAAACCCAAAGTTAGGTTAAGTTTGTCTAGCAAGATTTCAGACTAGGGTTTCTAGTTCTGATTTCTGGGATTGGTTGAGTGAGAGCTCTATAAATATCTGTTGGTGTAATGTGTTGGACTAACACAATAATCTAAGTCAAGTTGGTTAAGTTGGTGCCCCTTGTGATAGGGAAGAGTGGACGTAGGACTGGTTGTCCGAACCACTATAAATCTTGTGTGCATTTACCTGATTGATTAACTGCTTTACACTATTAAACATAACTAGATTAAATCTGCATACATATTCTGAGTTAGGATCAGATAGCACCAAGCTACTAATCTGATTAGATTGACTCCATAGTCATCTGATTGAAAACAACTTCGAAATCTGATTTGTTATAAACCGGTTTTTCACACGGGTATAAACTAGCTTCCTCACAATCAGTTAAACTGATAGATACCAAACTGATCTGCCCTCAGGCTATCAGTAAGTTGGATATCAGTCCAAACCGATTCACTTGCACTCTGATCATTCAAACTGCAATCACACCTGATCTGCACGAAAAAAGTTTTCAGAAGTCTATTCACCCCTCCCCTCCAGACTTCTGCCCTCACGAAACCCGTTCGGGACCTACAAGTGGTATCAGAGCAGTGGTTCTACGGACCACTGGCTTTGAATATCATCGGTTCTTGAGGAAGAAACTTTGTGGTCACTTGAACTGATCTTAAAAAAAAAAACCTTTTTCTAATCTCATTTGTTTTCAAGCTCACAATCAGCATGGATAATACTTCGGGTATGTATCATGATTTCCCCAAATTTTCCATTGATGAGTATGCAGACTGGACGATATACATGAGCAACCATCAGGGATCAATAAGCAGCAGGATGATGGAAGTACTTGAAAGAGGACCCATCATCATCTACCATGACAACCCAGTTGTTGGAGGTGATCCAGATTTTGCAGTTGGAAGTCTTGTCAGAAAGAGTCCCGCCCTGATGGATGCTGAAGAGAGAAAGTTGTACACTCTGGATACGATAGCCAGGCACATAAACATGAAGACCATGGACAAGATAACCAGAGAAAAGATAAAGTATCTCAAGACAGTCAAACAGATGTGGGATACGCTCGCTAAAATGTGTGTAGGAAATGATCTGATTAAAGATAGCAGACTACAAGCTGAACTGGTGAAATTTGAAAAACTTAAGATGCTACCAAATGAAACCATCAATGAGCTCGATGGAAGAATCACCATGTCAGTCAACAAGTTACGGGAACTTGGACGAGAAATGTCAGATAAAGACATCAATTACCAGATCTTGAGATCTCTGACTAAGAAGTGGGATATGAAAGTCACTGTAATAAAGGATTGTCAAGATATTGCCAAGATGAAGCCAAGTAACCTGTTCCTGAGTCTTAAAGCCCATGAGTTCGATCTGATCGAAAGAGGGCAAGAAGAAAAAGACGAGTTGCCTGCTGAAGCCACACCTGCCACATCAAAATCTATTGCATTCAAAGCAGCCAGCAGCAACTCAAAGTCTACTGAACCTGTTGGAAATATTATAAGCCAAACTGAACAGATTGCTTTGCTAACCATAAAACTTGAAAAATCTAACATCCAACTTAGTAAGTATCGCAGATTTTACAGGGATTATCAAAACAACAGAGGAAGAGATAGGAGGCCAGCTGACAGATCTCCAGAAAGGACCAGATCTGATAATCGTAGGGAAGATCGCAGAGAAGATAAGAAAAGAGATGATCGGTCTGATGAAAGAAGAGACAACAGATCTAAGAGAAGAAACTCAGATTACAATCAGACAGGTAAGTCACCTGACAGATTCTACAGACTAAATGACTCACCTGGCAAAAGGAGTTCCGTGGATCGTGGAGCATGTTTCAACTGTGAGAAACCAGGTCACTACAGCGCAGATTGCCCGGACCTGACTCTAAAAGAAAGAGAAGACAAGCGGAACAGACGAGAACAAAGATACAGAGACAGAAAAACCATGGTTGCTGATACATCTGAGATCGATGATTCTTATCTGCCTTCTGAGGATTCTGGCTACTCATCACTAGAGGACTATTGTCTGATAAGAAACGCTGATGATTTCTATCACTACGATGATCTTATGTTCTCATCTGGTGAAGACATCTGTCTCATGGCTAAGGAGGAAGACCAATCTGAGGTAACCTCTAAACCTTCTGTTCTTTCAGTTTCCACACCAGCTATGATTAGCACACCTGCTGGAGAGATTGACTTGCAACTCTATTCTGAGCAATTGCTTGATGATCTCTCTAACGCAGTAGACACTTATATGATAGTGGAAGCCGAAAACGATAAGCTAAGGATTGAAAATACTCAGCTTGTTAAGGAAAACGCTGTCAGTAAAGCAGCTGAACTAAAATCAGCTGAAGCTGCTCAGAAGATAACTGAAGAACTGAAAGTTCTGAAAGATAATTCTTCTGATCAGGAGAAGCAGATTAAGGAACAGCTAGCTATCAATAAACAGCAAGCTGATGATTTTAAAATCTTACAAACTAAGTTTGATGAACTCTTCCGACTACATGAGAGTCTGAAATTAACTGAGGATAGTTTACGTAAGAAAATACAGGTTTTCAAGAAATCTTCTAAAACCGCTCAGGATATGAACAACTATTTTCGTATGACAACTAATAAGAAGGGTATTGGGTATGAAAACTCTTCTACATCCTCAAAAGCTCCGTCTGATTCACTTCAAAAAGGTGTAATCAAACGAGTTTCTGATATAGATACACGAAAAGTAAAATATGTATCTGATAAGGGAAAGAGACCTGCTGAACAAGTAAGACAAGTGCCTAATCAGAAAGGGAACAGAAATGGTCCCCAACTGAACAAGCATCAGCTGAGGAATCATCAGAATAACCTAGTTCTTCTGAAGAGACCTCAACCTGATCAGCAGATTAGGTATCAGAAAAGACAACCTCTCTGGGGGAAATCTAATCTGAAACCTAATCAGGGTCAGCTGCCTAACAAGCAAGCTAAAGGTAAACTGCTAAGATCATCCATGCTAAAAATATACGAGTCTTTTGATGGTAGTAGTCGTACCTACCCTTACAATCAGAAACCTAGGGCTGCTGCATCTGAGCCCCACTGGGTTAAAGAAGAGAAACAACAAAGAAAAATTCCAAGTCTTCTGATTCACTCAAGGCTCGCACAAATAATCATACTGATCAGAATGCATATGAAGAGATGTATGATTATGTAGATGTTTATGGGAGATAAATCAGGCCTTTTGATCTATCTGATTACAATAGAAGTGCCCTGTTCGTATGGATCCCTAAAACCAACTCTAACCCCTCAGGACCTAATCCTAAAGGGGTACCTAAAGCCTGATTTAATTGCAGGTTCGCGTGGGTTTGGCCAACAAAGGAGGTGTACAAGCAACTATCTGGTACATCGATAGTGGATGCTCAAGGCACATGACTGGAAGCAAACATCTCCTTAGCTCTTACACAGAACAAGAAGGCCCGCGTGTACTCGTTGGTGATGATAACTTTGGTTTTACAAGAGGATTCGGAACCTTAGAGAATGATGATGTACAGGTTACTGGAGTCTCGTATGTCGAAGGTTTAAAGCATAATCTGTTATCAGTTTCACAATTCTGTGACAATGGGTTCAGTGTTGAGTTCTCGACTGATCAGTGTACTATCAAGAATCGAGCTACTCAATAGATCTTGTTAACTGGTTCAAGAAAAGGTACGATTTATACAGCAGATTGGAACAGTTGTCCAAGAAATGCATGCCTGATTGTTAAGAGTTCAAAAGGTAGCAGTTGGCTCTGGCACAAAAGAATGAGTCATCTAAACTTTAAAACTCTTAACAAGATAGCAAGGATGTCTTTGGTTGAGGGTCTTCCGAATGAGGTATTCTCTAAGGATCAGACATCTGTCGCATGTCAGAAGGGAAAACAGGTTAAAACCTCATTCAAGGGAATCCCTGGACCAGCATCCAACAGAGTATTGCAACTGCTCCATATGGACTTATTTGGACCAGTTACACCAGTCAGTCTCAGCGGACGCAAATACACTCTGGTAATCGTGGATGATTATTCCAAGACTTGGGTTGTATTCTTGTATAAGAAGAATGAGACGACAACAAAGATACCCGAGCTGCTCAAGAAATTACAGAATGAGAAGGGTGTCAGTATAGTGAAAATCAGATCAGATAAAAGTACAGAATTTCCGAATTCTTTTATTACTGATTTTTGCACTAAGTTAGGTATACATCATGAGACATCAGCTGCAAGAACGCCACAACAGAATGGTGTAGCAGAACGGAGAAACAGAACACTCAAAGAAGCTGCTCGCACTATGATAGCTGAACATGCAACACCAAGCCGTTTCTGGGCAAAAGCCATCAATACTGCATGCCACACTCAGAACAGATGCTCTCTGACTAAGGCTCACTACAAAACACCCTATGAACTGTGGAAGGGCAGAAAACCTCGTGTTTCTTACTTCCATATTTTTGGGTGCAAGAGTTTCATACACAACAATGGGAAGAGTCAGTTGAAGACTTTTGAGGCCAAGTCAGATGAGGGTATATTCTTAAGATATTCCTCATCCAGCAAGGCGTTCAGGGTTTACAACAGGTGGAAGAAACACCTCATGTGGTCTTTGATGAGACATCTTCTGAACAAGAGAAATCTGCCTCAGAACAAGCAGTACCATATCAATCGGTACCTGATGCACAGAAAATGGATCAGCTACGTATCAAGGAAAAAGGATCAGAACAAGTAACAGTGTATATTCCAGAACTTGATCTTGCTGATTCTCCAGGTCAATCAGGCCCTAAGGTACGTACAACTGACAATGAAGAAGCTGGTACAGCTGAAATAATATCAACTAAACCATCTGGTTCAGGGGGAACACCTGAAGTTCCTACGGACAGACATCAGCACATGATGAGTCCAACATCAGCTGAGACTTGTCCATGTCAAGTGGATCATAATTCTGCACCACTCCCAATCACTAGTAATGAACTACTATCAGAGGAGGAGGATGTTCTCCAAACTGATGCAAATCAGAAAAGAAGGACCTGGGTAACAGTCATCCAACTGATCTGATCATTGGAGACCCATCTGAGAGTTAAAACTAGACATCAGATTGGTGAAAGTGCCATGTATTGTTGTTATCTGTCTTTGAAGGAACCAACTGAAGTAGAAGAAGCTCTACAAGATGCAAACTGGATTCTAGCCATGCAAGAGGAACTGGAACAGTTTGAGAGGAATCGGGTTTGGAAACTGGTTGACAGACCAACTCATCAAGATATGATTGGCACAAAGTGGGTATTCAAGAACAAGAGAGATGAGAATAATGTCATAACCAGAAATAAGGCAAGACTTGTTGCTAAGGGGTATTCACAATCAGAAGGAATTGATTATGATGAGACCTTTGCACCAGTCGCTCGTCTAGAAGCCATTCTGCTGTTTCTGGCATATGCTGCCCACAAAGGGTTTATTGTGTATCAGATGGATGTTAAGAGTGCATTCTTAAACGGGGTACTAGCTGAGAAAGTTTATGTTGAACAACCTCCAGGCTTTGAAAAAGGCGACCAGGTGTACCGTTTAAGAAAAGCTCTTTATGGCCTGAAACAAGCTCCTCGAGCTTGGTATGATACACTCTCTCAACTCTTGATAGACAGTGGATTCACTAAAGGAATAGTGGACAGAACCTTATTCAGAATAGAAGATGGAGAAGACATTCTGATAGTTCAGATTTATGTGGATGACATCATCTTCGGATCTCCCAACAAGAGTTTATGTGATAAATTCAGCAAGCTGATGCAAGGGAAGTTCGAGATGTCCATGATGGGTCAGATGAGTTACTTTCTGGGTTTACAAATTAAGCAAAGTACAGAAGGGATATTCATCTGCCAGGCGAAGTACACTAGGAGTTTATTGGTTAAGTTCGGAGTTCAAAACTGTAAGGAAGCCATAATTCCTATGATGACTGGATTCAAGATGGATCCAGATGAGAATGGTCAGAAAACTAATCAGAAAGAATATAGGGCTCTCATCGGTTCTCTACTATGCCTGACTGCCAGCAGACCAAATATCACCTTTGCAGTAGGTGTATGTGCCAGATTTCAGGCAAATCCAATGGAAAGCCACCTGGAAGCAGCCAAGCGGATTCTTAAGTATCTGAAGGGGACAGTAAACCTTGGTTTATTTTACCCATCAGATGATAATCTAGAGCTTAGTGGGTATTCTGATTCTGATTATGGAGGTTGCAGAATTGACAGGAAGTCAACCTTAGGTACATGTCAATTTTTAGGTAGTAAACTGATCTCTTGGTTTTCAAAAAGCGGACATCGATTCGTACATCTACTCTTGAAGCGAGAATATATGGCTCTGAGAAGCTCTTGCTCCCAACCGCTCTCGCTTAGTCGGCGGTGAGGATTATAACATTATAGCTACGAACGTACCTATATTCTGTGACAGTAATAGTGTTATTCCAATCACTCAGAATCCTGTTCTACATACATGATGCAAGCATGTGGATGTCAGACACCATTTTATAAGAGATCATGTTGAAAAGAAGAATATCAGAATGGAAAAGATCCATACTGATAAACAGAAAGCTGATATTTTAACCAAGCCACTAGCTGAGATCAGATTTAGAGAATTATGCAATGAGCTAGAGCTTCTGGATCTCGGAGAAAGTGCACCAGAAATGTTTGGTGGACTAGTCTCCAACACCAGTTGGTTAAGAGACTGACCAGATAGAAAGAGTCAGTTGAGGAAGGTACCTCAACTGATCAGATCTGATCAGAAAAGAATTATCGGATTAAGGGGGAACTAATCAGATTGTAAGGTTATACTTTGTAAGTCGATTAAGCTATGTTCAACAAGCGAGTTGTATAAAATTAAGGCTACAAATCGCATAAGAAAGTAGAAACAACACAACAATGGAATAATAGAAATTTTCATTGATAAAGACCCGGAGGTCAGATTTACATTACAAGTTACAAGTACGAAAGGACTCGGAGGTCAGTACATAAACCCTAAACCATAAACCTTAAGCCTAACCCTAGAAAGGGGGGAGAGAGGCTTTGAAGTTTTTAGAGTCTGATGCTCCCATTTTCCCCCAACCCTAAAAGGGGTGTGAGAGGATTTGAAATAATCCTAAAGCCACCCTCAGAGCTTCGGAGTGAGGAGCGAGAGCGGCATTAAAGGATTTATAAGCCAGGAGCCCCTAGTCCTAAAATCAATGGGCTCTCCAGCTGTTAAATGGGACACAAGTGCCAAAGATGTGGTCCAAAGACCATATGGCCACAAGTGTCACATGCAAATATTGAGTTTGATATACGATGATCAGTTGTTGTCTGATCAAGATCGAATACCAAACTCATTTTTTGTATCAGACTGAGTCTGTTGATGCTAATTTCGTCATCTTGATAGGCACACAAGGTGCATACGGTTAGGAGAAGTGTCTTCTCATTTGCGAGAGCAGATCCGCCGCCTCGGTGGCAGAGAAGCTTGGCAATAATCGTATGTGTAATCTTTGATGATGATGAAAGCAGTAATAAGGGACGCGCAGGGTTGATTTGAGAAGCTGAAATCATTTGAAAAGGGTTAAAGGTTTTTGCCGGAAGTTTCACCGGAAATAAGGGTTCATCGGTAAACATGGAGTATAAGCTAAATAAAGAAGATGAATGGTTTATGTTGTGTTGTTTGTCTAAAACCCCAGATCTATTTATAGAGGAAAACAGGGGTATAGGTGCAAATTTAATTTCTCAAGACCCTTAAGAGAAATTTGCACCGCAAGGACAGCGCGTAAGAAACACGCGACTGATGGTTGGATGAGTTGACAGTGTGAGTTATCACAACGTATCCATACCATCATTACACAGTGTCACATCACGATGACTTAGGGAATCAAGGTGACTTTTTTACTCCCCGAAGTCAAAGCTTTGGCGGGAGTATGACACAAATCCCTAGGAAACGTGGCCTGAATAGAAGAAGACTGAAGTTCAATTCAGCTGAACTTCAGAATGGCCTGAACAAGAAATCTGAAATCCTGAGTTCTGAAGTACTGAACTGCTAAATGTTGAAGAGGATCAGATAAGTTGATCAAATAAGAGGATCAGATAAATATCAGATTGAATCAAACAGGTATCTGATCAGATGAGTGAAATATTGTTGTGAAATGCTAAGGGATAGGCTACCATCAGTAAGGTCAACAGTAATCAAGCTAACCAGATCAGAACACAGTGGTAACTGATTGATTACAATATCAATCAGTCAAATACGCTTCTTATTTATCTCTTTCTGGTCATTTTATATGTCTTATTTAAATAAATTGGCTTTTACTACTGTTCTTTTAACTTTGTGACGAATGCACTGCAAAACATTAAAAACGGACATGGGAATATGTATTTAATGCGGTTGATTGCGAGTCTTCGTGTCCAAAATACGAGAAGACTACTTTTCTCAACCGTGCGATTAAAACACTTTACGGCCGACTAATCTCAGCCATTGATTTCAAAACACGGACACTTAAGTACTTATGGGAAGTTGTGCAAAGAGGTTTCCCTCGCATAATATAAACCCAAATCTTTCTCCGAAAACCTCTTTTCACTCCTTCTTCTTATCAGTTTCTTAAAAGATCAAACTCTCAAAATCTTCAGAAATTATTTTCCAAAATCGATTGATTCTATTTTCACGTTTATTCAAACCTACGAATCAATATCTGGTAATTTTTCTTTTACGTACTGTATAAATTCACTCATAGTGGTTATTAGGTTTACAAATCGTGTTGCTGTGTGTCTGTAATTTATATCTGTCATATGCACTAATCTATATGCTTATTTGCTTAATTCATGCTTAGATTGTTGGTTTGACTGAGTTTATTGAAATAGTTTACTCAAACTAATATCAATTTGCATATCATACAGAAATGGCACATCTTATTGCACGAAAGGGTCAAGGCAAAAAGATCTGCAATTTTGCATCAATGAAGAAGGATATCATTGATGAGAAATATGTGGTATTTCCGGTCACCTCAGATCCTGAATCGTTGGAAATTCTGGAGTGCCTGCAAGCGTGTGGTCTTGAACAATACTGCTACAAACATCAAAACATAGTCCACACTCATGAAGCCCTAGAGTTTTTATATAACCTACAGAAGGACGAGGATATTGATGCTGACTTGATTTCTTCCGTTGGAGGATTGGAAGTAAGAGTCATGAACGATGATCTTCAGAGAATCTTTGGTCTCACTAGAGGAAGCATCAACCCAGAAACCTTCACAACTGATGTAGGAGAGAAGGATTTTCTTGAAGCCGAGCTGTTGAGGCCAGCAAATAAGGATCATACACTGAATGTCAAAGCTCCTTACCTGAAGAGGAAACATCGCCTTTTTCTTGAGATTGTGCAGAAGGTGATTCTGTGCTCAACCTACAGTCTTGATGATGTCACCTCTTATAAGATCAGTGTCATGACTGCAATCATCAAGAAGGCATCTGATATGGATTGGTTGGGTATGTTCAAGTCAAGACTGCGGAAAGACTCAGGGAAGTTCGATCTGAACGAGAGGAATGAAGTGTACTTATCCTCCAAGTGCTCTTTCATGCACAAAGTATCAATCATTCTATCAGACAAGCTGCCGAACAATTATGAATGGAATGAGAATGGTACAAAGGTGTATTTAGCCAAGCACAAGGCCATCTTGGGCAGGAATGAGTCTCTGCCTGGCCAGTCTGATGAGGATCCTACTCCCTATGTGCCCAAACAAAAGGGAGAAAATAAGGCACCAGAAAAGGCAACTGCTTCTTCGATACAATCAGAAGCACAGGGAACGGCCATCCTAGAGAAGAGGAAGGACCTGGCCAAGAAACCAGCTGCTCAACAGAAACGTCAGAAGAGAGTCACTTCTCCTCTGAAGACTGTTCCTAGTCTTGCTCAGCAATTTCACAGAACGGAGGAGCTGATTCACGTTGAATCAGAAGAGGAGATTGCAGTCGGTTCTGAGCACACTGCAAGTGGAGTTAGGGACGAGCAGATGCTCGAAGGAGAAGGAGAAGGAGAGAGAACTGTTGAAGGAACTGAAGTGGAGCACTCTGAGGGAGAATCATCATCTAATTCTCGGCCTCTCAGCAAAATCTTCCAGAAAGAAAGATCACCTACACCCACTTCCAAATCACCATCACCCTCTCCTCAAAAATCATTATCACCACCACCCTCTCCCACAAAACATTCTCACCCTCACCCTCACCCTCACCAGTCAGACCACCCCCTTCACCCAAATCTCCCACTCCACCAACCATTGAACCTGAACAAACTGAACCCCCTCAACCTTCTGTTATTGAAACTGAACCCCCTCAATCAGTGGTAAACGAACCTAAACCACAACAATCTACAGCCAATGAACCACATATATCCCCACCTCACCCCCAATCTCCAGAAAAGATACCAGAACCTGAGAGATCTGACAAACGTATGTCCATCTCTCACAATCCTTTCAACACCAGAACCATGCTTGCTTCACCTGATTTAGAAAGCCCTATTATAAAAATCTTGAAGCAACACATAAAGGAGTATCTGCTGGACCTGTGCCCTGATTTGGATCAACACCCTGGCATCCAACACCAGATAGAAGAGATTTTGTTCTGAAGAGATATCAGATTGAAGAGTATCGAGGAGTTTCTGATCCTCATGAAATCTCTGGACTCTGACTTTTTTGTAGATCTGGAGATGAAGTGTTTGGAGAGTGCTGGGATTGATAGAGCTGTTGAGTTGGCCTCTGAAGATAATATCAGATGGTTAATTCATGATAGGTTTGGGATTGCTGAAAATAAGGAGGAGACTGTAGAACCTCCTTCTCATACAAATCTTGAGGGAGCTGCCGATGAACCAAGAGTGGGTGCTGCAGATGAGACCCAGCTTGGCAAGGCATCAACATCTGACCAGACTGCTATGCTAAGCTCCGATACCCTAGATCTTAGTTCTGAGAAAATTCAGGATGGGGTAAAGGCTGTCATTGAAGAGAAATTCACAGCTCTCACAGCAGATCTGATGAAGCATTTTGAAGAAGAGTAAACGAATCTGGTTGACAGAGAGCGGACGCTCACAGTTGAGAAGCTCACACAGATGCATAATACCATCCTTTCTGATGTGATGCAACTGGTTAACCCTCTTGCTGAGAAGCTCACTCTCAAGTCTGATAAACTCAAAATTCAGACGGACATGCTTAGTGAAACACAGATTCTACTGGAAAGTGTCTGGGCATCCCTGGAGAAGACTGACATTCACATGGATATGGGTTGGAAGCATTTTGTGGCTTCTACAGAACGTGCCAGGAAGGATATTGAATTTGCCCTTAGAAGATTTCTGGCTCCCGCACCTTCTGCAACCGCTCAGATCACTCCTCTTGTTGTTGAGGAACTCAGGGAGGAGAGGACAAGGCAGTTTAGTGCTCTGAATCACAGGCTGTCCAAACTTTTTGATGAAACCAAAAAGGGGGAAGGACAAGAGAAAGAAGAAAAACAGATACAGATGGTAACCATTGCGTCTTTACCAGAAGCCACTATATCTGACTTGCCTGAAGCCACTCCATCTACTGATCTTGTTACTCCACCTGATGTTGCTGAACTAAAAGAGACTGTGGAGCAACATAGCAAAGAGCTCAAGGATCAAAGAAAGGAGATCACTGAGCAGAAGATTGTTCTTTCTGATGTTACTGCCAGAGTGGATAAGATTGAAGACTTCTCTTCTTCTGTACAGCAAAGGATGGATTCTGATGATCAGGCCAAGAGCCTTGAACTTGCGAAGAAACTTGCAGAAGAGGATGAACCTGAGCAGACTCTGAAGAGAAATAAAGGTAAGGGCAAAATGACAAAATCTACTGCTGAAATTCAGAGACAAGGGAAAATATCCTCTACAAAGAGCCAGATGTCTCCTGAACAAATTCAAGAGCAAAACAGACTGAGAGTAAGAGAAGCTGCCATTAAGAAGCGGAAGTTGGCAGAAGCTAAAGGACTAAACATCGCATACATTTGAAGGAAGAGAAAGAAGGAAGCTGCAACAGAGGATATTGCTTGGGAAGAGAAAGCCTTTCCTGCACCAGTTAATGACATCCTCTGTGCCCGGCTAGATCTGCTTCCAGAATGGGATCAGGTCAGAGCAGAATGGTTATGTGACGTGTACATCTTGGAGATAATTCCGATTCATCAAGACCAGGCTAAAAATGATGATGAATTTCGGAACTGGTTAGAAACGAAGTACCCAGACTTCTACCAGATTGTGATGAAGGAAGGGAAGATCATGACATTGATACCTGAAGATCCTCCCTTCAAAAAAATTCTTCCACCTATGCGTCCAGATAACAAGCTCGATACTCTCAAATTCAAGGATGCTTACTATGGATTTGCCGACAAAGGAGGGATTCACAGAAGAGAAGATCTGGACAAGCTGATGCAAAGGATGTACAAGATGTTTGGTATTCCCAAAAGAACTTCAAAAGATCAAATACTCCTGAAGAAGACAACTAGGAATTAGATGATAGGTACATTTTATGTAATCTGTAATGCTCACACCTATCTGAATAAAATATTATATCTTTCTGATTCTAAGACAACATCTCATTGTCTTCTGAAGTATGCACTGTTTTACATTATCTGCATTTCTATTTATGTTATCTGTTTTTCTGATTAAGTGTTTTGGTTCCATCAAAAAGGGGGAAATTGTTGGGAAATTTGTATTAAGTTTTGATGGAAGTTCCAAAACAGGTTGTAATAGTATCAGTCAGATCTGTTAGCTGACTGATGATTTAGAATCAGATTAAGATGACCAACTGAAATGTATAGATAGCTGATGTAAAAGATAGGTCACATATTGAGGGGGAACTCAATATGTATAGGTCATGTCAAATTATCAGATGACCAGATAAGGTCAGATGATCAGAAGACTAAACAAGTCAGAAGACAAGAAGAAGTCAGATGATCAGGTGAAGACATAAAGCTCAAGTTCAGAAGACCTGAAGATCAGATGACTCAAGAAGACCAGAAGACCTACATCAGCCGAGTCTGCAAATTGTGCTAAGACAATCTGCATCAGAAGACTCTATTAGGTAGACTGATCAGTTAACTGATCAGGTCAGCTCACACCTGGTGTTAACCAAATGTTACACCAGATCATACGAATCTTCTACAAGAAGAATGTCAAACTTTAATTGGTAGATCAAACGTTGAAGTGTTGTACTTGTGAAACCAATGAGAGAGCGACACGTACGCAAAAAAGGCTGACACTGCGGGATTCGGCGCTGTAAAGTCAAAACGGCTACAAAAGACACTATTCACACTTTCGGCCATGCCGCCCCTGAGCACGTCAAATCAATCCTGCAATTCTACCAAATATAGCTGGAAATTCAAACTACTCTCCAATGGCTCTTTGATTTTGAGGTCTATAAATATGGGATTACTCTTCAGAGTGAACAACGAAAATTATCAAGAAGCTCATACTATAGCCAAATTTTCGCACGAAGAACACAACCTTGAAGATTAATTTTTCTAAGTGTTCATCCCATAGTTCTTAGCACATAAATCTTATCCTCTAACTGTTAGGCTACTTAAATACTAGGATAGATTTCAAAGTTGGAACAAACAACAAATCTTACCGAAAACCCAAAGTTAGGTTAAGTTTGTTTAGCAAGATTTCAGACTAGGGTTTCTAGTTCTGATTTATGAGATCGGTTGAGTGAGAGCTCTATAAATATCTGTTGGTGTAATGTGTTGGACTAACACAATAATCTAAGTCCAGTTGGTTCAGTGGGTTAAGTTGGTTAAGTTGGTGCCCCTTGTGATAGGGAAGAGAGGACGTAGGATTGGTTGTCCGAACCACTATAAATCTTGTGTTCATTTACCTAATTGATTAACTGCTTTACACTATTGCACACAACTTGGTTAAATCTACATATATATTCTGAGTTAGGATCAGATAACACCAAGCTACTGATCTGATCAGAGTGACTCCATAGTCATCTGATTGAAAACAGCTTCGGAATCTGATTTGTTATAAACTGGTTTTTCACACAGGTATAAACTAGCTTCCGCACAATCAGTTAAACTGATAGATACCAAACTGATCTGCCCTCAGGCGATCAGTAAGTTGGATATCAGTCCAAACTGATTCACTTGCACTCTGATCAGGCAAACTGCAATCACACCTGATCTGCACGAAAAAGTTTTTAGAAGTCTATTCACCCCTCCCCTCTAGACTTCTGCCCTCACGAAACTCATTCGGGACCTACATCTTCACACTCGGTCTGTCCAAAACAGAATGCAAAGAATCGGTGTCCCTGAACACAACATTATGTTGTTCTGGTAGATGGAATGCCAAACGTTCAACAGACAGATTCTTGTAGTTAATTTCAAAACCAAATAATCTCCAAGCAGCTTCATATGGCGAAATATACCTTCAATCATAATACATCTTGATCTCATCAACATCCGATGCGTGATTAGACTCCCCATTATTTTCAACAAAAGTAGCTATCACATGATCATGTCCCTTGTTGATAAACTTGAATAAGTATTTAGTGGCTCTGGATTGATTGCACCATTCAACATTAATATGTGCACCGTATTTCAGGAGAAGATATCTGTTATGAGGAACAACAAATCTGTTGTCCAAAACAACACCCTTTTTCTTCATGATTTTTCCATCGTCCCTCCGCCTATAAATAGGATATCCATCATCATCAAATGAACTCTCGGATGAAAATTTCTTTGGAAAGTGCTTTGTACATTCACCTTCTTCAGAGTAGCATGTAGAGTACTTAACAGTTGGACCACAAGGACCATGCATCATAAAATCACGGACAACTTCAAAGTACTACTTATCATTAGACTCATCTGGTAATTCAACTGAAATTATTCGATCAATATCATCACCTGAAGGAGCATCATTATACTTTTCCAGAAGAACCAAGATATGTGCATGAGGCAGTCCACGTTTTGAAACTCAATAGTATATAAAACTACAAAATAACGTATAAATTTTATTACAAATTTCTACATTTAATTTATGATTATATATTATTATAATATAATTTATTTATAAATAAAACTTTATACAAAAAAAAATGTACCTGCTTTAACGTTTCCAAATATTTTATTTTGTCGAATGTCACGAATCAGTGCATCCAATTTGACCTTAAAGATGCGACATACAATATCTGGTCGATCTTCGGATTTTGACCTCTATGCGACATATAACGAACAATTTCTGGCTATTTCACATTGCACGTAAATGTTATAAACAATTGTGGATAACCAGCCCAACGACAAATAGCCATAGCATCTTGATAATTCTGCATCATGTACCTCGGACCTCCAGTAAATGAAGGAGCCAAAACAATGCGTTTACCAATAGCTGTTCTTTCCCTCTCCCCATTCAAATAAACATCTTCAAGACCGACATACATATCACATCGAAGTTCCTTCGGATGATTTTTTATGTACAAAAGCCTTGCAGACTCAACCATCGTATATGCATCCACAATGAATTGTTGTGTCAACCTCTTGCAAGATAGTAGTGTAGACGGCTCCTCATTCCTTTCTTGAAGACGATATACAAAAAACTCTTTGATGCTAATATCAGTCCTTTGTCCAACCCTTCCCAATGAAGATTGAGAAAATGGTATATCTTCCCTGTACCCATCCTCACCATGAGGAAAAAAAAGAGGATATTGCAAAGCAAGATAAGACGGGTTCAACTCTGTAATACGTTGCAGTATACCAGAATATGTTTGAATTATAATGACCAGTAACCACAGCTACAACTTCTAAAACTGTAGGTAAGTTGTGAGTCCTTGGATCGTAGCCTCTACTTCCAATTAATTGCATAGTTACGTTTCTGTGATCAGAGCTGAATTTATCCCTAGCATATCTAAACCCCTGAACCAGAACATTGTTGTTATCCAACATCTCTTTTAAGTAGGATACAATCTCAGCTTGTATTGTATTTATATTTTTCGCTGACCTGAAAATATATATGTTAAATAATGGGATGTAACTAATTTGATTGAAGATAAAATAATATGTAGATAACATTTTTAAAAATTAAAAATATCTTACCTGACAGATCGAAACCTGTTATATATTTCATTATTTGTGTCGTATATGTAGATTTGGGCATACGCTGGGGGATCACGACCACTTGGAAGTAAACTACCCAATCTATGATAATTCTGACCATGCATTCGAAACACCGGGGGAGATTTACCTCTATTTAAATTTCTATCGATTTTTCCGCCTAAAGATGTAAAAGAAAACATATTGTTGAATGAATGAATGTTATCCAAAAAATGTTTGCTTCTATAACTTTGACCCCATATCAAATCTTGAAGAAGTAATGGAGGCTGAAGCATTAGAGGTAACTGAATTTTTCCTTGCATACTACACAGAAAATTTTGGAGCTAATTCTTTTTTTGTAGATTTTAATCATTCATCAAACCAAAACATAGCACCACAAAATTCACATCGATGTATAGGATCGCCAATATCCCAATATTCGATATCTGAATGTTGGGATTTTTTAGTTTTGATGAATTATGCCAAAACATTATCAACTTGTGTTATTTAAGTTAAATCTACAGATAACAAGTTGAGGAGGAACGAGAGATCAAGTTAAGGGGGAACTCACTAAATCAGAAGTAAATGATCGAGATCAGATGAGGCGGCAGAGGAGACTGATGAGATCAGATGAGTAAGATGTGTTCCGGAGTTAACTGATGAGCTGAGCAAAATCAGAAGAAAAGAAAAGCTAAGCCAGCAAATCTGTAGAAGGAGAATCAGCTGATCAGATGACCAAAAGACCTAATCAGATGACCAGAACAGATGACCAAGATTAGAAGAAGAGGTTGCTAATCAGAAGAGGAGCAGATGAGACTGATCGAGATCAGACGTGATCGAGATCAAATAAGATAACCTGATGCAACTAACCTGATATGCTAACCTGATGTACTAATCTGATGCAGATAAACTGATATGCTTAACTGATGCTGTACTGATCTGATCAAGTGAGCTGATCAGATCAGGCGAGAAGAAATCAGAAGACAAGTCATCTGAAGTCATGTTCACTGATAACCAGAATACTGATCAGATGGCCTTAGTGCTAGTGACCTGAGGGTCAGGATGTCTGAATTCAGAAGAGCTGAACTCAGTTAGCCTGAGTGTCAGTATACCTGATCAGACAAGGTCCGCTGAATCAAGAAACCTGAGTAAAAGTATCCTGAGACTCAGAAGAATCCTGGAGACTCGGAAGAATCCTGAAGACTCGGAGAAACCTGAAGACTCAGAGAAACCTGAAGACTCAGAGAAACCTGAAGACTCAGAAGATCCTGAAGAATATAGCCGTTAGATTCAGCTAACGTGGACCAATGAGAGGAAGACAACCAGCCTGAAAAAGCTGCAGAACTTGCAGAATAGTATGGATTTGAATGTGACTTTCAAATCCACACTATAAATACAAGCTCTTCCATCAAATTAAGTATGGAAAAATGCTATAGAGCTAAGAGCCATATACTCAAGCATTCCCACCATAGAACACAAATCTGTAGATATCCAAAATATATTCAAAGAGTGTTCTACCCTAGATCTAAGCACAAATGCAATATCCTAAGCTTAGAGAGATTGTCCCATCCTTAGCATTGAGGTTAAACAAATGTAAGGGAAAATCTCAACCTAGTTGGAAACCAAACAAACCTTACCCAAATCAGTTTGATAGGTTAAGTTTGTAGGTGAGTGAGAACTCGGTAAACATCTATAGGCGATCCCGTGAGGAAGATAAGTCCCGATTGAGTGAGAGCTCGTTAAATATTTGTTGGGTGTTGGACTAACACGTTAAACCAAGTCCAGTTGGTTAAGTTGGTTAAGTTGGTGCCCCATGAAGGGAAGAGTGGATGTAGGACAAGTTGTCCGAACCACTATAAAAATACGTGTGTTCTTATTTGCTTTCATATTAACTGTCATACATACTTTAGCAAATCTGCATAACACACATTCGAAGAAAAATTTTAAAGTCACCTCCCATTGAGATTTTACGAGTTACTAAATTGGGTTTTTCGGGACCAACACTGAAATAAATAAATTATAAAATAAGCATTTAATTTAAAAAACTAATAAAAATACAAATTTTAAAAAGAGATTCTATTTAAAAATAAAAACTTAATAAAAAAATATGAACAAATAAATAAAACAACTTACAATTAACTTCATTATCATAACAAATTGAATCGTCGGGATCTAAATCAATTATCTTTGGACTATCATCATTATCATGCGGCGGAACATCGTTAAATATTGGCTCTCTAGACCTTAATTCTTCAACATGAATATCATCTCTAGCTAAATGATCAGGAAAAGAAAATTTTCCAACATTCTGATCATTAATGTGTCGATTGCTAGATCCACTGTTGGGATATTTTAGTTTTGATAATTTATGTCAAAACATTATTAACTTGTGTTATTCAAGCTATTTTACAGATAACAAGTTAAGGGGGAATGAAAGAACAAATTGAGGGGGAACTCACGAAATCAGAAGAAGAAGATCGATATCAGACTAGGCTGCAGACGAGATAACCTGAAGGCTTAGATAACCTGAAGGCTCAGATAACCTGAAGGCTCAGATAGCTTAGATAACCTGAAGGCTCAGATAGCTCAGATAACCTGAAGGCTCAGATAGCTTAGTTAACCTGAAGGCTCAGACAGAACTGAAGATCCTGAGACTCAGAAGAAATTGAAGAATATAGCTGTTAGATTCAGCTGACGTGGACCAATGAGAGGAAGACGACAAGCCTGAAAAAGCTGCAAAAAGCTACAGCGTAGTATGGATTTGAATGTGATTCTCTCCAACGGTAACATTCAAATCCACACTATAAATACAAGTTCTTCCTTCATTATCAAGTGTGGATGAATGTGGAAGAGTGTGGATGCGTGAGGAAAGTGTGTGAAAAACACCATCGATGCTACAGAGCTAAGAAGATATGGGTTCCAGTAGTTCCCAGCCAAGGTCGTGTGCCAGATAATGCGAGTCCTGAAATATGGCCTGATCGTAGCACGGCTAAGGCATTCAACACAACTACAGAGCCAAATCATCGAGCATCTCCACCATAGAACACAGAGCGAGAGATACACGCATATCTTCAAGAGTGTTATACCTTAGATCTAAGCACAAATGCTATATCCTAAGCTTAGAGAGATTTTTCCATCCTTAACATTGAGGCTAAACAAATGTAAGGGAAAATCTCAAACTAGTTGGAAACCAAACAAACCTTACCCAAATCAGTTTGGTAGGATAAGTTTGTAGGTTAGTGTGAACTCAATAAACATCTAGCAATCCCAAAAGGGAGTGTAGGCAATCCCGTGAGGGAGATAAGTCCCGTTTGAGTGTGAACTCGGTAAACATCTATAGAGTGTGAACTCAATAAACATCTCGGTCATCCCGTGAGGGATATAAGTCCCGCAGGTTAAGTTCGGTTAAGTAGGTGCCCCTGTGTTAAGGGAAGAGTTGATGTAGGACGGGTTTCGTCCGATCTACTATAAAATCATGTGTTCTTTACTGCTTTATGTTATTACTTGCCATATGCATTTGTTTATAAGCAAAACAACACACATCGTTCTTAAAAGCAAAAAAAATGGAATCATTCTGCCCTCACCCCTGTTTTATATGCATCACATGTCATGTTTTGCTTCCACACGCGGAAAATTGGGTTTTCTCCACTTATAATCGGGACCATCATCCACTAACTGCATTTGACATAAAATAATAATTATATAACAAAACAAATGTAAAATAACTAATAATACTTATAAAAATATATAGTAATAATGAAATTTTTTAATAAACATAATAATATAATATGAGTACCATTGGTAACATCGGGATTTTGTTGTTTTGCATACATATCCTTGCTTGAATTATCAAATTTATCTCCAAATACATAATGAAAAATTGATGACAAAACGGTGTTTGTAAGTCCAATAATTTCAGAATCTTTATTGCCTACACAAAAAATTGAAATATAAAGTAAGTAAGTTAACATTTAAGCAAAAGAAATTATAAAAAATTTGTAAACTGCAAGTTTTTAAAAAAAATATCACTAAATAAACTTATAAAATAAATATAAAAAAAGTACTTTGTCCTATATAAATAATATTAAAATGCTACGTGAACAATATAATTATTTGCTTTAATTATTAACATAATGTAATATTTCAAAAAATCAGTATAATTAATAAATATAATATTTTTGGAAGGTGTATGTAAAACACAAATAAAGCAGTTATGGTCTTGAAAATAAGTCAGTCCAATGGAAAATCAATTACCAAAAAATATTAATTATAATGACATATATTAAAAAAGAAAAGACTTTGGACAAATTTCCAAAAATATGATATATTACATAATATATTACGTGGTCAAAATAACCTATGATGAGATATAATATATTATTTGGTATAAGTTAACAAATTAAAAATTGCACATTAAATTATTGGTCATATTAATAATAATTGTAATTTTAAGAACATTTATCCCAAACTTTATATTATCTTAATATAAAACTAATATTGATCTTGAACATGATTACCCCATTAACTAACATAGTTAATTATATTAATATAAAACTAGTATTGATCTTGAACATGATTACCCAATAACTAACATAGTTAATCAGTCAATAAATTATTGAAATAAAAGAAATGTTAACGAATAACCAGGAATAAATTATTATACATTTTAAAGTATAAAAAACATAAATTCATTTTTAATAAAAAAAAATATACCTTGAGCATTTTCCTGATTTGGAGATTGATTTCGGTTGATAATTTATGAACTTAGTAGCTTCCTCTTTATTCAATATAGCTAGAGCTGTCAAGACGGGCCGACGGTGCGGGGCGGGCCAAAACCCGCAAAAGTCCGCCTTTTGGCGGGGCGAGGCAGGGCGGACTAAAAATTTGGCGGGCTATAAAATCCCAACCCAACCCACTAATTGGCGGGTTGCGGGTTCAGGCGGACCAGTCCACTATTATATTTTTAATATTATTTTATATTTTAAAAAATTATAAATGTGTAATTTAAAAGCTCTAAATACATTAAATTCATCAAAGTCAAATGAAATCAAACAATTTATGTTGGTTATTATCACTACAAAAAAATTAAAATAAAATATTTCTCATAAACAAAATTAATCATTCATTACTCACAAATATAACTTCATATAAATTGAAATTTACCACTTATCAACCATAATAATTTATAAACATAATCTTCTACATATTAAATTTATCATCTACAAACATAGACTTACAAAATATCTAAAAAAAATAACGTTATAATTGCTAAAATATATAATAAAATAAAAAAATAAAAAATTATTTTAGGAGGCAGGCTGGCCCGCCTAGGCCCACACCCAACCCGCCAAAACCCGCGGCCCAAATGGGCCGGCCCATCTAGGCCCGCCTTCAAACGCTCTGAATTTTTTTTAACCCAACCCACCTCTTTAGCAGGGCGGGGCGGGCTGGCCCAAAGGGCCCAACCGGTTTTGACGGCTCTAAATATAGCTAAAAAATAACACAAAATAAAAAAAGTTAACAGTAAAATAAAATAATTTAAGATTATATTATTATTTATTTAAACATAACAAACAATCATGATTTGACGGTATGAGTAAAAAAATGTAATAACATATGTATAACAAATAAGAACCTTAATACTAAAAAATACACGTAGTTTTAAGAAAATATAACTTAATGTTATATATCAACATATAAAATTATTATTGATTTAGAAAATGATTATCTAAGACCTAATATAATTAATCAAATAATAAAATATTTATAAAAAAAGTGTCATTAAAGACATATCAGAAAAAAAAAAGATTTGATGGAATTAGAAATTGATGGTTTCACACAATTATATCAATAATTTTTTTTAATAATACATTAATATAAATAAATAAAATTTTACATATACAAAAAAAAAGCAATTTATATGAATGCAATATTTTTTCATAAACAACACAACTCCCGGCCTCTATTCTAGTAATAACATATTGGTCATCTATAATGTGTTCAATATTATTAAACTTGATAGTAACGTGTGAATTGAAAATTGGATAATGATCAATACCTTCTCTATCAGTGAAATATGTTGTCGTACAGAGATTTCGTTTATGCAGCAATTTACTGAGAAGAACTTGAAAGTGAACTGTTAAATATCTCATCCAACAATAATCTGCAAACATAACAATGAATATTCAAATACATAATACGTAATTGTAAAAATTCACTTAATGACTATTTGAATTCTAAGGAATATATCATCTAATCCAAACAATCATGAATAAATTATAATAAAATGCAGGTTAAAATAAAAAATAAGAAAAAGTGTATTATATAAAAAAAATATATGAATGAATAGACAATAACAATACTTAAACACATTATCGTCACTCACCTAAAATAATTTGATGATGAAGAACTTCAAAGTTATATTGATTTAATGGATTTGTGGAGTTTGAGGAATTATTTATACACAAGAAGATGATGTTGATTTAGAATTAAGAGAAAAATAATGCAAAGATTACTCAAATGATATACTATTCAATGCATATTAATGGAATTATTATTTTTCAATCAATTTATATCCTACATCCTACATTGAAATATGAAAGAGTGAAAAGAAGAATATAAAAGAGCATTAGAATACATTAAAATAAAGTAAATTAAGGACAAAAAAGTTGAATTTGTTAAACCTATTTTAGCTACTTTGATGATAAAATGATTGTACTTGGTAAACTTAAGGAAATATTTCTAAAGTTGAAAATATGTTAACATACTAAAATCAGAATTAGTGGTTAAAGAAAAAAAAAATTATACCATTTTTTAATAATGCATATGTACAATATATTTACATTTGTTATTCTAATTTTTTAACTAAATATATTTTTACTATAATATATACATAGTTGTATACGATGTTGGTTTAACGCGTGTTGTAAAATAATTAAATGAATATAGATATGTACACTAATTAGGAACTTTAATACATTGCACTAATTAATCAATAGATTTGTCTTAAGGGTCGGATCATAAGCAATAGAGTGTATTAGGAAATGTTCAATTTAATGTATTAATGGTCTATTTTGCTGTAATTACTTTTCAATTTTCTGCAAAATTTTAGCTACTTTGTCATGTATTTTTTCCAACTATTAGTTTAGAAATATGTATAGGATATGACAATGAAATTTATTTATCCAACCTAAAATAGAATGCAATTTCAGATTCTTAATGTCATAAATAATAATTGAATTTATACGGAAATTTATTATTTTTATTTATTGAAGACTTTGGTAAACAATAGATTATGTTAAAATCCAATAAGTATTATTGGAAAATATATAGGGAAGCAAGTTGGTGGAAAATATTATATCTTTGCATACTTACAATTAAATAATAAATTATATACACTTGATTTATGTTATATATTTATGATATATATATATATATATAACTTTCCTCTCTACAAATTAAAACATAAACAATAGATGTTTAAACAAATTACGTAAATACGTATAATTCATTAATATAAAGAGTATATGTAGGTCCCGAACGGGGTTTAGTGAGGCAGAAGTCTAAAGGGGAGGGGTGAATAGACTTCTGAAACTTTTTCGTGAGATCAGGTGTGAAAACAAGTTTCCTGATCAGAGTGCGAGTAAATCAGTATGGACTGATATCCAACTTACTGATCGCTTGAAAGCAGATCAGTTCGGTGTCTATCAGCTTAACTGATTGTGCGGAAGATAAAATTAATCCGTGTGAAAAATGAGTTTTTCAAATCAGATCCTAAGTTTTCTGAAATAGATCAGATGACGAAGTGCCAAACTGATCAGATCAGCTGCTTGATGTAAAACTAATCCATACTTAGAATATGCATGCAAGTTTGAATATCAGGTGTGTGTACAAGTGTAAAACAGATAAAACACACAAGATTTATAGTGGTTCAGACAACTTGTCATACGTCCACTCTTCCCTATCAGCAGGTGAACCAACTAAACCAACTGGACTTAGATTAATGTGTTAGTCCAACACAATACAACAGATGTTTCAAGAGTTCTCACTCAACCAATTCCAGAAATCAAGACTAGAAACCCTAGCTTGAGATCTTATTAAACAAACTTAACCTAACACTCGGTTTGGGTATAAGATTTGAGTTGTTCCAACTGGAATTCTATCCTATCTTCTGAATAGCCTAAAACTAAAGGATAAGAATTCTTGCTAAGAACTATGAGATGAACACTTAGAAATATTCTTGAGTTCTTGGTGTTCTTCGTGCGGAATAGCTTGTGTTTGAGCTTTGAATTATTTACATCCCATTACTCTGAAAGTTTGATCTCATATTTATAGACCTTGAAATCAAAGAGTCGTTGGAGAGCAATTTCAATTTTAGGCTATTTTTGGTAGACTTGCAGGGTAGATTTGATATGCTCATAGACGGTATGGCTAATTGCGTGCTACTTTGTCCTTTATAGCCGTTTAACTCTGAAGCACCATATCCTGCAATGTAAGTTCCGTACTTGAGTGTCTCGCTCTCATTGGTTGACAAGTACACTTATTCAAATAATTGTTTCACCAACTTAGGTTGTCATTCTTCTTGTCTGATGAACTTGTACGTTTCAGGTAAATACTAGGTTACACCTATTTGTACTGATCTGATAAGATGGAACTGATCAGTCTACCTGGTTGATTCTTCTGATGTAAGTTGTCTTAGCACAGCTTACTGACTCTTCTGGTGTTCTTCTAATGTAGGACTTCTGGTCTTATTTGTAAGCTAGTCATCTGATCTTCAAGTTTTCTTATCTTCTGTCTGATCTTCTGATCTTCATGTCTTCAACTGATCTATACCAGATTATCAGATATTTCTGATCTTCACTCTCCTGATACATATTGAGTTCCCCCTCAATATGTGACCAACCTTCCAACATTTTTCACCAACAAAAAAACTTAAAAACTCGAAAGATGCAATGTCGGATTTCTTATAATTCTTCCAGAAACACTTTGGAATAGTATATATATATATATATATATATATATATATATATATATATATTCTTGTAAAATTCAATTTTCAATTTATAATTAACATACTAATAATATTTAAATAAAATTACATTAAAAATATCTTACCAGTCGACCTTTATGAAAATTGGATTCACCAATCAAGCAGGAGAATGAGGTTGAATCATATGCAACACGAACCAAACCTTGAGCTCTACGACGATGCTTATTTCCATATTTCTCTTTAAAAAATACATTAAAAAATTCAATGAAAAAAAAAGATATTTAATTTAATACATCTAAATTTATTTAAAATTAAAACAATGATAATTAATATTATATTACAAAACAATAACTAATACATCACCTTGATCATACAATTTGCCTTTGTTTGCAAATATTGAAAGCAAACATCCATTCTGGGAATATATTTTAATCCAAATTGTAATAATTTCATCATAGTATATAGAAATATAAGCAGTGTTGTTAACATTGTTAGCATCAACAAATGCTTGCCAACCATCACCAAATGTATAACTTAGTATGTTTAAAATTTTTAGTTTTATAACCCAAAAATCTCCATTCGGCTTCTACAGATATATTAATTCTGGAAACTCTGAACCACGAATATCAAACATATTTGAAGAATTACCTATAAATAGAAATACGTTAGTAAAAATACATTTAAAAAAAAAGTATATATGAATAAAAAAAGACATAAAAGTCATACCAAATTATTATAAAAAAAATGGGAAAAAATCATAAATAAAATAATTCTTCATCAGCTCTCCTGCATAAAAAAAATTTATATATATATATATATATATATATATATATATATATATATATATATATATAAAATTTAGATTAATGGAACAAATACACTAACTAATATACTCACCATTTAAATTATAAGATTCTGATATAAGATTGAGATTACCAACATCTTTCAGGATACCATTTCGATGGTAGACCTTAATATATATCATGCACAAATCAAATTCAGAAAATGTTATGTAATCGCCAACAGACAGATTGTAATGCTCTTCAATTTCTTCTCATTCATCACTAAAGTACCAAAAACCTCCGATGATAGCAGTTTTTACAACCCATTTTTTGCCGCTCTGATTAACAAATGTGTACCTAGTATTTAAAGGCACTTCTCTCGATAAAATAATATCATCATGTATCCACTGAAAAATTACATAAATAAACAACAATCAATAAAAAAAATATAATTAACATAATAAATTGTTTGACGACATAAAACTAACCAATTTATGTCGCCCTTCAATGGAATTATTAGGCACGTAATGAAAGAAAAAATCCCATGAACTCTTTGAATAGTAATGTTCTCTGAACATCTTCAATTCATTATATTGCATTTCTAAATCTTCAACTGCATAAAAAAAAGATTATTAAATTTAAAATAAATACATACATATATAACAATCATATAAAACCAACAAATATGGTTCTTTATAAAATTTTAAACTTACGTGTAAGAAACTTTCTATCATGAAATTAAATAATCATGAATACATAATGATGCACATTATGATTAAGTTTAATTTAAAAATTAGGATTAATGATTCGGCTAATATATATATATATATATATATATATATACTCATATTATGCAAACACATAATTTATGCGATACACAATCAAAATAAACCATATAAATAAAACCACATATAGTCTGATTTGGAAAATTCAAACACAATTGAAAATGAAAAGTCTCCTTATAAAATGACAAAGAAAATCATAGGTTCAATATTATGAGCATCAATGTATACCACAATAAAAAAATCATATTATTAAAAATTGTCAAAACTTATTCTTAAAACATAATAAATATAAGAAAAGTAAACTTAGAAGTGGGTCGATCACTCATTCTATTTTGGGAATTATATGAGTATTTATAGAGTTTGAATGTAACAAAATAATTTAGGCTTATATATATAATGATAAATTATATACATATAATTAGGAATAATGTTAAGGCTTTTATATATATATATATATATATATTCGTAATCATATTATACAACAAATAATTTAGGCGATAAACAATCAAAATAAATCATATAAATAAAACCACATATAGTCTGATGTGGAAAATTCAAACATAATGGAAAATGCAAAATCTTCTTATAAAATGACAAAGAAAATTACAGGTTCACTACCATGCTCTTCTCCAACTATTTGTTTCCAAAACATCACTTTATTTAATTCGTTTAAACCAACACTTGTAGCAACCTTTTTCCAATCACCATTTAGGCGTCGATGAAATGACCTCCGACGACCTGAGATTTTTAGTCGATGTTCATACTGGACAATGTGAGATTCTCCGATGACAAAATTCTTCAATCCAACATTATAGTTAACTGTTCCAAATAATTGATCCGCAGACTTTGAAAGATACTGCATACACAGTTGGGAAATTATAAGGATTAGACAGAAAACTAAGATCAACAAGTGGTACAAACAGACTTCAAGTGGTATTGACTGATTACAATATCGACCAACCAGATATCGATTGTTTCTTTGTTTATTTTGCTACATATCTGAAATTATCTGATAATGTTTGCCTTTACTGTACACATACTTTTGTGACGTATACCCTGCAAAGTATTTAATGCGGACGTAGAGTATATGTATTAAATGCCATTAAATGTGTTTTTAAATCCAAAAGGCAATCGTGCGTGCATATCCTGACCACACGATCAAAACCGCTCAATCTGGATCGTTTATCCTTTTCAAACGTTTGATCTTCTAGTCTCGTTTTTCCCTCCTTCCTTTTATAAGCTTCATCAAAACCCTACCAGAATACTTTTCTCAAAATTCTTGCGATTTATTCTCTGCAAACTCACAATTACCTTTCTGCGCTTCAAAGTGTTTCTTGCGATTCAACCTATTTCAAAATCGAAAAGCAGAATCGGGTAATTTCTGGTTATTTGATGAATTACTTTCCTAAAATCCATTGATCATATAGATTACGTCTATTTATGTTATCCTGTGTTATGCCTTATCATCTCTTGGTATCTGAATGTATCCATCGGTTACTAGGTCTGATAATCAATATGTGATATCTTATAGTTATGGACAAATTTTAATCGAGTCTATCTTGTTGCAGATGGCTACTCACGGATTGGGAAAAATAATGTGTAACTATGCGGATTTGGCAACCAAAATTATTGAAGACAAATTTGTAAGGTTTGGTGTTACACGGGATCCAGAATCAATGGAGGTGGAACTGTTGGTCCCGGTGAAAACGAGTCTTACACGTGTATGGGGGGGGAATACACGTGTTCAGTGATTTTAAAACTTTTTCTTCTTCGAGGTCGACTTGGGTCGATAATCCTCAAGATTAGGTTACGAGAAGCCACGGATCGCTTCTGAGTCAAAGTCTCTTCGAGACAAAGGTGATCTTGAGTCGCTTTCGGATACCTCGAGATAATCCCAATCAATCCTCGAGTGTCGAGATCCCGAGTTGCTTGGATCGGATAACTAGCTTCTTGAATCCTCGGAAGAGAGTTCATTTTGATAACTATCTATTCTAGCTACTCGATTAAAATGCGAATGGTTGGCCCTTAGATTATACTCGTTTTAAGCTTTCTTGGAAAAACCGCCCCTTTATGAAATAGTGATTAGGTTGTGATTCACTTATGCAACTTCATGGGATTGATTCCAACGGAATATCGTTGAAAAGTATGCTTTCAAATTCGGTCAATGCAACAGATAAGCAAAGATAAGGAAAGCAATAAAGAACACGGCAATTATAGTGGTTCGAGACTCAAGCTCCTACGTCCACTCTCTCCCACTCTTCGGAGAAATTCACTATCAACTTCGAGCTTTACGACTACCTCGTAGTTTACTTACTCAACTTCGCCCTGAGTTTTCTCGACTACTCCACGTGGTTTACTTACTCAACCCGAACTTGAGTTTTTCACTACCTCTGTAGTTTACTTACTCAATCACACACAAGCTTTCGGACTACCTCTGCTTTACTAACTTCTCCTCTAGAGTTTTCTCGACTACTCCGCGTAGTTTACTAACTCTTTACAACTCTACTCACCAACAAACACACTCCAACTACCTTCTCAAGGGTTTGGGGTTTCTTGGTTGGTTTCCAACTAGGATGAGATATCCTTTACAATGAAGCACAATGCAAAGGTTTAGGATATCTCGACTAAGCTTTGGATAAATCTTATCAAGCTAGGCTTAGTAAAGTGAGCTCTCTTCAATATAGAAGCACTTGGGAAATTCAAGGTATTTTGAGTGCTTTTTTACTTTTTGCAAGAATAAGTTCGAGCTCTTGAGTTAAATATAAATTTCCCGTCACCTTACAATGTAGAGGGTCACCAGTATTTATAGGCATACACCAAGGTTACTCTTGAAAACTATCCGTTGGAGAGATAGCTTCGTGAGTTCCCTCTTATGGTGTGTGAAACGGCTATACTTAGGGTCTGAAACTCCCTAACATGTTTTAGGCAATAGCCTTTCATGTAGCCGGTCTTCACTTTTTGTAGTCTGGAACTTTCGTACATCTGACATCTTTTTCAGCGGCTTGTCACTGTCAGTGTCAGTATGGTACAGTGTCGTCTTCCTCTTTTTGACTTTTGTCTTCAGTTAAAGGTAGACACCTTCAACGGCTATTTTGGTTACAAACTCTGAGTTTGATATAACCTTAACAACACTTCTGACTTAGTTCCTTTTGTCTACATTTGAATGTCTTGGCAATATCTATCTTTCTAAGGCATTGCGTTTCTCTCAGTATTGCATCCTTCAGATAGATATATTCAGTGCCTCGGATCATTCAGGTTCATACTGAGCATTCAGTACATTACTGAGTCTTCAGTAATTACTGTGAAGTCAGTATTCTTGATCTTCAGTTTCTCAGTCTTCAGTCTTGCGTCTTCAGAGTCTTCTGAGTCTTCAGGGTCTTCTGAGTCTTTAGGTTTATACTGACTGATATACTGAGTCTTCATGCTGAGTCTTCAGTTCTCAGTTTCATACTGAATCTTCAGAGACTTCAGAACCTATCCTGAACTATATCTGCTGACTATACATTTTGCAGTTAACATCCTGAATACTCTAATAACTGAATCCTGACTCAACTATCAAGATCATTATGAACATGTCATACTTAGGGGTTTTGGGATCTTAATCAAAATCATATAATCTTTTATTAAATTCATCTCCCAACAATTTCCCCCTTTTTGATGATTCCAAAACCTATCTTGTTACAAATATATAACCTATACTCAGGTTTCAGTTTATCCTATTACAAGATTGATTGTCTCCCAACTATTTCTTAGATCAGAGAATCTCCCAACAATTTCAGAGTTTCTCAACAGTTTAATCATATATCAAATTTCTTAAGTAATGAATCTCTTTAACTAGTTCATTACCAAATACTTAAACAATTTCCCTCTTATCAGCATACAATCAGTTTAGAGACATTCATTCAGCATATCAAAATAAAGACATGTAAATAAGATAATGAGATATTATCTTTTGAGCTTCATTGATGATAAGATACCTTTACAGATTACAATGAATTTATCAAACAAAATCAAAAAGACAAAATTTTAAAGATTACAGAGTCTTCTAAGTTCTTCTGTCTTCAGTCTTCAGATTCAGCTCTTCAGTTTGCTTCATTTTCCACTTCATCAGCTGGTACCTCCAGGTTGAACATTCCGAAAAATCTTTTCTTGACTCATTCCTCTCTTTGATGATGTCCGGCCGTTCCATGTTAATCCTAACTCCGACCAAAGATAATCGATTTCTTGCGTAATGGCCTTCTCATTTACCAAGCCATTACCAAGTCTTGGAGGAGGATAGGAATATGGATCGGGGCTACTATTCAGACTCCACCTTCATCCGCAAGGTTAATCCAAATGGAGATACTTTGGATAGAAGGTTAAAAGATATTCAATGAAAGCTTCGTTCGATCCGAGCCTTCCCTCTCCATTCCACGAGAACATCGTAATTGAACCGAGCGTTCTCTTCACTTCTTCCCACATGTCGTTGAGTTTAATGGGCATCCATTTATCAACGTGGGGCCACCTCAAAGACTTTCGATGTTCCTTCCTCTTGCTCGCCAAATCTCCTCGAAATCACTCCTTCGCTTCGCTCTTCGTCTATCTTCTTTTCCGATCCAGACGCTCCCGAGATCGGCGGCGGCTTTTCTTAGCTTGTTCTTTTTTGGAGTGTCTTGAGCATCTCTGTGTTGAAGACTTTTTTTCCGAGGTTGAGACTCGGTTTTCTTACGCATCTTCTTCATCCAATCGACTTTTCTCTGGATTGGCTTAGAAGCCTTCAGACGCTTGCTTCTGAGTTGAACAACGCCCAAGGCTTTCCTCTTCATAAAGGCGATTCGGCTCGGCTGGCTTGTTCCAACCTTAGTTCTAGCACTTAGTTTCTCTCTTGCAACCTCAAGCATGGTTTGCTCAGAAACTCGAGTGTAGATGGGCTTCTCCACTTGAGCAAATTTCAATTTCTCAAGAACCGACTTCTTTTAAGGCTTTGGCTAGATTGTACATTTCAGCATCTTTCTGAGCCTTCTTTTCCAAGGTACGTGCCATGAACTTCCTGAGGTCTTCACCTTCCTTTTCCCCCTTCTTGGCACCGTAATTTGGAAGAAGTCTAGAGAGAGCTGTGTCCATGTGATACTGCTCTTTGCTCACACAGCGGATCTCTCCTGCTAACTTATCTTGCTCATCTTCCATTCTCCTGATGTGGTTCTTAGCCACAGATAGTTCTTCAGATATGTGGGCAAACTGGCCAGAGAGTGCATCTTTAAGCATCTCTGTCATCTTGGTCATGAGCATTGAGCTCATTTCCTCAACAGCAGATTTGATCAGCACCTCATTTTTCTCTGCTAGTTTCACCTCTAGAAATTCAGTCGATTCCTGGTGCTTCTGTTTCATTTCAGCACTTAACTCTGCGTTGACTCCCTCCAGCTTTGCATTCAGCTTTTCTTCCATGGAGGTCATCTGATTGGTCAGAGTGTTTTGTATCTGCACCAGTTCTGAAGAATGGCTAAAACCTTCCATTGTCTGAGCTTGATTGGCCAACGTTTCTTCCATCTGAGCAATTTTGATCGCCATTGGCTCAATCTTCTCAAGTTTCTCATTACGGGAGTGAGATCAATCTCAAAGACCTTTCGCATCTTCTCATCTTTGTTTGATCATCCCGAGTTCCAAATTCATCCTCGAGCTCCGGACTCCAATTGAGCCTCGATCATTTTATCGAGACAATTGAAATTAAAGATAGTACTTTTCAGTAACTTTGGCATATTTGTTAATAGTGCCAAAAGGTACCTGAAGAGTGCTAGCTTCAGTCTGAGGTTGATCAGCAACAGAGGTCTCTTTTTCCATTTGAGACTGATTCTCAGCATCTCCCTGTTGGTCCCCATCTCCATCTTTGGATTTGTCTCACCCGCCGGGGCACCAACTTCGATTGTTCTCTTCTCAGCTAACTTCCTCTGAACCCACTCATCAAAATCGAATTTTTCATCCCGAGCTTTGTTCTTGAACCCCGAGAAGTCGGTTAGGAAGGTCATCTCCTCATTCCACCCGGTCTTCCCCTCTGAATCTTGACAATGTCAAGCATCTCGGGAAGAGTCGATTGAGGATATACACTGTCGTCCTTAATCTGAAGAAAACATCTTGCAGATCAGGGTATGAGCTGAGCTCAGGGTATCGGTCAAGAATGAACCGTTCCCCCTTGCTCCTCCACTCGCCTTCTTCAGCCTCGCCCTTCTTCCCATCTCGGGCTCTCTGGTCGATGAAGCTTACGCTAAGGGGATCAAGCAGTAGATCACTCTCGGAGCTCTTGAGAATATTTTGCTCTGAGCCTCATTAGTGTCTCGGGTTTGTGCATTGAGTCCTCGGTTTGCATCTGAGTGGGTTACGAGGCTGGTGGCATATCCTCGATTTGAGTCTGAGTTGGCTCATTGTCGAGCTGCACATCTTCGGATCTACTCGAAATGGCTCTTCTTCGTCTCGAGCTGAGCACTTCGAGGTAGGTATCTCCGAGGTCTCGAGCTCCTTTAAAAATTTCTGAGAAATTTTATCTGACTTGAGTGATGTCTCGAGCACCTCGGAGAAGACACCGCTCCTCGGTCGATCCTCAGTCCTGGAGATAACTTTGAGCCAACACTTGTAATGGCGAACTTTGAGCGTTTTTGTCTTCGAGTTGTATCTCCTCGAGAATCATCGCTACCTTCGTCGGTGAGAACCACTAATCTTCTGCGTTTTGGAGCAAGATCCTTCCGCTTCATCAATTTTGCTCCTTGCTCCATTTTTGCCTCCAATAGAACCTTCCCCGTGGTTTGTTGGGTCTCTTTCTCAGCAGCCGCAGAAGGTGATTCTACCTTCTTTTCTCTTTTCCCTCGAATGGCCTTCTTCTTCCAAAGAATGGGTTTGAAGAGAATTTTGGTTTTAGGAATGGGTTTGAATTGGCGAAGATATCCTCCTCCTCTCTCGCACATCTCCAAAATATAAGCAATTTTGGTGGCATGGTGGATCTTGCCTTTCATCATGATTGTCCCATTGACCCTTTTTATGACCTTGGCTTGCTCCTTCACCATCTGAATTAAGAATTTCAGCCAGTTGAAGTCAGTGGTAGGAGATGCCTCGATCGCGACCATCAATCAATCTGAGCTTCGGGGTACTAATCTGCTCAAAACTCCCCGCAAGACTCATGATGCACTTGCTCACAATATCCATCAGCACACGATATTGTGGCTTTAGATGCCTCTTATTCAATGTCGTCTCAAATTTCACAGGATTCTCAGCAATCTTATCAAGGTACTCCTGCTCTCTACCCGACATATACATCATCGCAGATCCTTTCCTCTATCACGAGTTCAAACACATCGTTCGATTTTTTTTAATTATGCACAAATCCTCTCAAAAATGCGTATTTTGACCGAATGCTCTAAGTGTGATGTGGTAATCGAAGAATGCATACCATCTTCTTCATCTATTCTCAAATTACAGATGAATTCGATTACCTCTTTTGCGAACTCCTGGTCTGGTCGGCTTGCGACTAGATGGGTGAGTTTAGCCAGTCGGATCATATGTAGAGCCTCCTCTTCTGGCTTTGAGTTGTTTGTGTTTTCGAGTGAGACAACGAACTCGTACCAAGGCTTGTTGGTTATGGATAATTTCTCGAACAAGGTTGGGGCCATTTTAGAGATTGATTTAAGAATTTGAAGCTTTAGGGTTTGGAGATTTCTGGGCAAAGGGATTTTTGATTGCAGAGGATTTGGGAACGAAGGGTTTGATAAACCTTTAGCTTGAATGGCTTAAAGGGGTATATATAGCTTCGAGATCGTGGAGGATCGTGTGGGTTAGGTGAGAAACAATCGGTTGAGATTAATCTCCGATTAATCGGGTTATCTGAACCGACGATCTCTAAAAAGTAAGCCGCCAAAACATCCTCATTGGTCATTAATGTAGCGAGCATTAAATGATGACTGACCTTCTTCGAATATGAAACGATCCCGCCCAAAATTCCTCGGTGTTTTTGTATTTATTATGCGAATGATTCTTGAGTTTTACTTGAGCAATAAATGAGTCGCATGAGTCTTTACTTCTTGGACCAATTTCCTCTATCGACCGACCGAAAGTCTTGATCTTGATAAAATGTCGAGATAATCTTGAGTCTTGAATGGGTTCAAAGATACTACTCGAGTATTGTCCTTCAAGAAATCTGAGTTTCTTGAGACTCGATTCGGATTTCCATTTTATCCTGAGAAGCTCGAGAATTACGAGAAACCTTCATGCATCCGAAAATCTTCAAATTTTTCGGTTTTACTCTATACACCTTGTTCTAACATCCCTAATTCAACCGAAAGTTCACGAAATCTTGATTGACCAAAAGGTTTAGTTAAGATATCGGCTCTTTTGCCTATCAAGATGAATTTTCTCCATCCTTATGTCCTTTTTTTCTCGACATGATCTCGATGAAGTGATGTCGATATCCACATGCTTGCATCTCGGTGTGCAATAACGGATTTTGTGAAATAGCAATGGCACTATTGTTGTCACAAAATATTGGTACTTCATTGGCTTCAACTTTATAATCCCTCAATTGTTGTCTGAGCCAAAGAATGCGTGCCTGCAGCCTTCCTGCAGACCATGTATTCAAACTTCAAAAGATAGTCTTTGGTTACTACCGAGGTCTATTTCTTTGAAAACCAAGATATCGACTTGCTTCCTAGAAATTGACAAGTTCTGTTTATGGACTTCTGTCAATTCTACAACCTCCATAATCGACATCTCGAGTAACCCGGTTAATTCAAGGTTATCGTCACCGGATACCATAATCCTCTATTCATTTGTGCCCTTAAGATATCTTAGTATCTTTTTTGGCGACCTCCATGTGACTAGTCTTAGGATTAGCTTGGTATCTTGCACATATCCCAAACAAAGAAATGTTATATCCGGCCTACTTGCGTGAGATAGAGCAATGATCCAATGATTCCTCTATAATCCGTATGATTCACCGATTTGCCTTTCCGAATCAGGATCCATCTTGTAGTTAGTATTCATAGGAATCCTAACTGCATTGCAATTTTGTACACCATATTTGGGATCAGATCTCTGGTGTACTTTGCCTGGTTGATGAATATTCCTTCCTTTGATTGTTTCACTTGAAGTCCTAGAAAGAAATTCATCTCTCCCATCATTGACATCTCAAACTTGCTTTTCATCAGTGTTGAAAACTTTTCACACAGCTGATGGTTTGGAGATCCAAAAATGATGTCATCAACATATATCTCTGAACTAGTAAGATATCTTCCCCATCCTCTATCCCCAACAGAGTTCTATCAACATTCCCTTTGAAAAAAACCATGGTCGATGAAGAAACCGAGAAAGAGTATCATACCATGCTCGGGTGCTTGCTTAAGACCATACAAAGCTTTTCCGAGCACAGAAACTTGGTCATTCTGCTTGGAAACCGGAGGTTGTTCCACATAAACCTCTTCTTTAAGCACCACAGTTCGAGAAATGCACTTTTCACATCCATTTGATAGATCAGAACTTCATGTGGGCAAACATATGCAAGAAACAATCGATGGCTTCTAGTCTTGCAACAATGAAAAGGTTTCATCATAATCCAAGCCTTCTTCTTGGGAATAACCTTGTGCAACTAGCCTTGCCTTGTTTCTTACAATGTTGTTGTTTTCATCTCTTTTATTCTTGAAAACCCACTTGGTTCCAATGACATTGTGCCTTTCTGGTCTATCTACTAGCTCCCATACTTCATTCCTTGAGAATTGATTCAAATTTCATCTTGCATAGCAAGAATCCAATAAGAATCTTGTAGAGCTTCACCAATCTCAAAGGTTCTTTTTTCTCCGAAAGGAAGCGGCGAATAATAGTGCACTCTCACCATGGAACCTTCTTGTCTTAACACCTTCGGTTAGATCACCCACAATCTGATTTGTAGGATGACTATCTAACCATTTCCTTCTTGATGTTCCCCTTCAATAATATCCTCAACATTTGAAATGTTAGGTGCAGTTAAATCAACAAACTCGGGGAACAACGAAAAAGAAAAAGAATCATCTTCCTCGGGAAATTCTATTCGAGAACATTGTCGAGACATTTGTTCCCCTTTGGTCGATAGATTAGGAAATTGCCTCGATTGTGACCACATCTTCATTGGCATCACATACCGAAGTCCGAATCGGTGTCTGTTCAGATTGGTCACCTTTTGAGTGTTGGTTTTTCGAGGCTCACCATCCCGAGTTCCATTCTCGAACTTCCTTATCTCGAAGTCCGAGTCACTCCAATCATAGAATGTGACCTTCTTCTTTTTTCGTGTTCGATGGATGATTTATCTTTACGCTTTTGGGGCTTAATCTGGTGATCCTCTTAGTCAGTTCACTGCATCATGTTCTGTTTCTTCCGAACACAAATAGATTCATCAAAAAACAACATGAGGTGTTTCCTCCACAACAAGAGTCCTATAGTTGTAAACTCTGAAGGCTTTATGACTTGAAATATCCTAAGAATATTCCTTCATCGCCTTTACTATCAAAAGTTTTCAACCGATCTTTACCATTATTGTGTATGAAACACCGGCAACCAAACACACGAAAAGAAAGAAACAAGAGGCTTCCTTTCATTCCAAAGCTCATAAGGTGTTTTGCCTTGACTCTTGGTTAGCATGGATCTGTTTCGAGAGTAGCATGCAAAGGTGTTGGCGACTTTCAAATTTCAAAATCTTTTAGGAATATCGACCCGGTATCATAGTCCTTGCAACTTCTTTTCGTAGTCCTGTTCCTCCTTTCAAAGAACACCTTTACGTTGAGGGGTTCTTGCAAATGATGATGTTTCATGTGAAATTCCATTCTCTGCACAATAATCGATATGATATGATTTATGAATTCGGTTCCTTTGTCGATCGATTTTGACCACACTCGATTTTTTTCTCAATCTTGAGCTTTTTCAAGAAACTCTGGCGACTTTATCTCGAGTCTCTTTCTTCTTGAGTAAGAATATGACCCAAGTATATCTCGAGTAGTCATCAACTACTACCAATGTGTATTTCACGCCATTAGTGCTTCACGGTGTTATAGGACCAAAGAGATCCATATCTGCAAAAGTATTCTCTCGGTAGAAACTTCTACTTTTCTTTTAAATGATGCTTTAGCTTGTTTTCCTTTTTGACATGCATCACAAATGTGTTCCTTACTGAACACTTCATTAGGCAACCCTCTCACAAGAGCTAATCTTGCAAGCTTGTTCAGGTTTTTTTGAAATTTAGGTGATTCATTCTTTTATGCCATAACCAATTTGGTATCTGTGGAACTTTTAGCAACTAAACATGTATCTTTAGGAGTTGAACTCCAATCAATAAGATACACATTCCCTTTTCTTATACCCGGTCGAGAATATTTTACGTGATGTATCATCTTTCAAAAACATAAGTTCTTGGAGAACTCAACATTGAAACCCTTATCACGTAATTGGCTAATTGAAAGTAAATTATGCTTCAATCCAGATACATATGAAACACCATGGATATGAACTGAGTCGATCTCCAAAGTTCCATATCCTTCAGTCTGTCCCTTGGAGTTATCTCCAAAAGTGATCTGTGGGCCTCTTTGTTCAACATAGTCACTGAGCATCTTCTTGAATCCTGTCATATGTCTTGAGCATCCACTGTCAAGATACCATACTTCAGGAGCTTTTTCATCTCTGCTCATCAGTGCCATGTGATCTTTCATCAGTTTAGTGGCCTTGTTTTCCTCCTGAAAAACAGATCAATTCTTAGGTACCCATTTTGTGTAGGGTCCTACAAGGTTAGATGTACCTTCGAATCCAAATTTGCGACAACTCTAATCACTTTAGAGTGGCTAATTTATCTTCCTAAACATCAACATACTGATCTACTACTCTGGGTGCCTTAGCAACTTTCGTGTATGTGTCTTAGCTTTAGCATGAACATGGGCTTTTGAATTCTTCTTTGGTTCGGGCCTTTTGTTCGGATGCTTGGGCTTTTTAGCAAATTGGTCTAAATCTTTGTTGACTCGGGTTCGATAACCTTTTCCTTTAGGCAAGTGAGGTTCAGGTTATGCATCTTTCGAATCTGGGTCTTTCGGTGTACTTAGGACTTGGTCTCTTCATTGAGAATGTCTCTCTGGAGAGTGTTTCTCATCCGAGGATTCCTCTCGATGGTTCGATGTGGAGCCTTTCGGTTTGCATTCTTAGCCCGAGGCTTTGAAGTACTTGCTGAAACTTTCCAATCGACCGCTTTCGGTTTTCTTGCCTTCACCGAGGTTTTGTCTTTCTAACCGATCATTCGGTTTCTTTTGAGACCATAGGTCCTTTTCCCTTGTCTACAACCTTGGGCATTACTTGATTTGAAGTGTAGGTGCCCTTGGGTTTTACAAAGATAGTCTTCTTGCTACTTGACGCAAAGACATTTAGATGACCTTGTGAGGTTCCCCGAATGTATCCCAATCCGTTTTTATAGTCACAGAGATCTCTGGTAACTCAATTTCATCTATTACATTAGATGCATTATTCAATAGAGCTAACTTCTTCATGCACTATCATCACGATTCTGTAGAGTTTTATGCTTCTCGAGAGAGGTCATTGAACTTCGATTACGATTAGTCAATCTCTTCAATGGATTTCTCTAGCTTTTTCGATTAGGGACATTATCAACTTCTCTTTCTCGAGAGTTGTACTTTCGAAACATCCAGTTCATCAAGAGCTCCCATTAATTGAGAAGTGATCTCGGTTTTGCTAGAGTCTTTCCATTTTAGATTTTCAAATTTTCGATTCCTTTATTCGCTCTTGAGTTTTATTTAGCGATCCTTGCAAAAAAAAGATAGTCCTTCATCCATTCTCAAAAGAATCCATCGGTCAAAATGACTGTTTTTCGGTGGAACTTGAAAACTCTTGTGCTAGTGTAGGAGCAACAACGAGAGATGAAGAGTTTACCTCCTCAATGGCCATCGATGGATGTCATCACTTTCACTTTGTCGAGAATATCTCATCTCAAGAGCTAGATCCCTCCTCGAGTGTTCTTCTCCGCAACCATAGCCTTTTTTGCTTGAGAACTTCGGTCTCTTATAGCTTGTCTTTCTCTTCTCTCCTTAGCACTCAACTCGGACAATCATCTTTGAAGTGACCTTTCTTCCGGCGGTTATAGCATCTGTTGGCATCATCATCCCGATCATTTTCTTCTTTGGACTTGGAGTCCTTCTTTACGGATGAAGATCCTTCACTTTCGAGTCCTTCTTCTTCTCGGTTGATCATCCTCGGGTTTCTTCTCGGTACTGTGGTTCCTGTAATAGCTTTTGTATTTTCCAAATCTACTATTAAGTCCATCAAACCTCCTTGCCATCGGTCTTTAGCTTATCCTCAAGCTCATCCCGATGTTTGGCATGAGGGTTCTCGAACTCTCTAGTTTTGAGGTTTTATCTTTGGCTTTTAAAGCCACATTCTTACTCGATGAAGAATCATCTTTCTTTGTCGGCCTTTTTTAGATTTTTTTTATCAATTACAAATTCATAGGCTTTCATTTCGAGAGAAGACTTGTTGGTATGGCATTGAACTAATGTTCTTGGTGTTTTCAATCACCACTTTGCATGAATATCCCATTTCTTAGAAAGACCTCTAAGAATTTTCAATGTCACTTCTCTTTGTGGATATCTCTTTCCAAGTGCGTTTAGATCATTCATGATGCTAGTGAATCTGACTTCCAATTTGTCTATTGATTCACCATCATCCATTTCAAAAAACCGTCAAACTTTCCAATTGCCAATCGAAAAGTTTGTTTTCTTTTATATGATCTGTGCCTTGGCACAACAACTTAGTGTATCCCATATTTCCTTAGCAAGATATTCAAAGAGAGATCATTCCCATCACACCATCATCAATTGTCTTTGTATAGTGTGTCTTTTGCAATGTAGTCTAGATTGACTAACTTTCTCTCCTCGGGGAGTTAGTTGGTCATCAGACTTAGGAAATTCTGCTCTAGGATCAATTCTCTCTTCTTCATAATTCAGGGATTCACCACAGTAAATTTGAATGGTCCTTGAGAAACCACTCTCCACATATGCTCATGTTTGGAATACAGATGAGCCTGCATTCTCAGTCTCCATAGTTCTCTACTGAGAACATGGGAAGTTTTTTAGAAGACATTTTTCTGATCTTTTGAAAGGAAAAAAAATTTCAATAAATAAGATCAGTTCAGATAGACCACAAGTATTTTTGAAAGCAAAACTTTGGTCAACACAGCAGGTGGTCAAGTTGAACCACTGCTCTGATACCACTTGTTGGTCCCAAAGAAAAATTCAGTCTTACACGTGTATGGGGGAATACACGTGTTCGATGATTTTAAAACTTTTTCTTCGAGGTCACTTGGGTCGATAATCCGAAGATTAGGTTACGAGAAGCACAGATCGCTCTGAGTCAAAGTCTCATCGAGACGGTGATCCCGGAAATTTCAGATACCTCGAGATAATCCCAACCCCGAATCCTCGAGTGTCGAGATCCCGAGTTGCTTGGATCGGATAACTAGCTTTAATGAATCCTCGGAAGAGAGTTCGGTTTGATAACTATCTATTCTAGCTACTTTCGATTAAATGCGGAATGGTTGGCCCTTAGATTATACTCGTTTTAAGCTTTTTTGAAAAACCTTCCCTTTATGAAATAGTGATTAGGTTTGTGATTCACTTATGCAACTTCATGGATTGATTCCAACCAATATCGCTGAAAAGTATGCTTTCAAAATCGAGTCAATGCAACAGATAAGCAAAGATAAGGAAAGCAATAAAGAACCAAAGAATTATAGTGGTTCGAGACTCAAGCTCCTACGCCCACTCTCTCCAGACTCTTCGAGAAATTCACTATCAACTTCTGAGCTTTCTGACTACCTCGTAGTTTACTTACTCAACTCGGCCCTGAGTTTTCTGACTACTCCACGTAGTTTACTTACTCAACCCGACCTTGAGTTTTCTGACTACCTCCGTAGTTTACTTACTCAATCACACACAAGCTTTGAGACTACCTCTGTAGCTTACTAACTTCTCCTCTAGAGTTTTTACGACTACTCCGCCGTAGTTTACTAACTCTTTACAACTCTACTCACCAACAAACACACTCCAACTACCTTCTCAAGGGTTTGGGGTTTCTTGGTTGTTTTCAACTAGGATGAGATATCCTTTACAATGAAGCACAATGCAAAGGTTTAGGATATCTCGACTAAGCTTTGGATAAATCTTATCAAGCTAGGCTTAGTAAAGTGAGCTCTCTTCAATATAGAAGCACTTGGGAAATTCAAGGTATTTCGAGTGCTTTACTTTTGCAAGAATAAGTTCGAGCTCTTGAGTTGCGTATAAATTTCCCGTCACCTTACAATGTAGAGGGTCACCAGTATTTATAGGCATACACCAAGGTTACTCTTGAAAACTATCCGTTGGAGAGATAGCTTCGTGAGTTCCCTCTTATGGTGTGTGAAACGGTTATATTTAGGGTCTGAAACTCCCTAACATGTCTTAGGCAATAGCCTTTCATGTAGCCGGTCTTCACTTTTTGTAGTCTGGAACTTTCGTACATCTGACATCTTTTTTCAATGACTTGTCACCGTCGATTGTCGGTATGGCATGCGATGTCGTCTTTCCTCTTTTTGACTTTTGTCTTCAGTTAAAGGTAGACACCTTCAACGGCTCTTTTGGTTACAAACTCTGAGTTTGGTATAACCTTAACAACACTTCTGACTTAGTTCATTTTGTCTACATTTGAATGTCTTGGCAATATCTATCTTTCTAAGGCATTGCGTTTCTCTCAGTATTGCATCCTTCAGATAGATATATTCAGTGCCTCGGATCATTCAGGTTCATACTGAGCATTTAGTACATTACTGAGTCTTCTGTAATTACTGTGAAGTCAGTATTCTTGATCTTCAGTTTCTCAGTCTTTAGTCTTGCGTCTTCAGAGTCTTCTGAGTCTTCAGGGTCTTCTGAGTCTTTAGGTTTATCTTGGACCGATATAATTTGAGTCTTCATCTTTGAGTCTTTGATTCTCGATTTCATCTTGAATCTTCAGAGACTTCAGAACCTATCCTGAACTATATCTCTGGCGACTATACATTTTGCGAGATAACATCCTGAATACTCTAATAACTGAATCCTGACTCAACTATCAAGATCATTCTGAACATGTCATACTTAGGGGTTTTGGGATCTTAATCAAAATCATATAATCTTTTATTAAATTCATCTCCCAACAGAACAAATTCGAGAAGGTGCAATCTCGAAAAAATATTGTTGCTGCTCATTGCAATCCAGTAATGCAGTATTGAGACACTAGAATCTTGAGGAATTTGCAGGTGGACACGGAAAAATCACAGAGCGAACTAATTTCTTCAGTAAATGGAGAGGATATCAGACTTACAAATGCTAATATAACTCAACTGTTCAACCTGCCTAAAGGAAAAATCTCTCCTACTCACTACAGGGAGAGTGAAGACGAACTGATCAAAATGAACTCTTCAGAGAGGCTGATAAACACCATACCGTAGGCTTTGTCAGGCCTATGTTGAAAAGGAAATATCGTCTGTTGTTTGACATTCTGTCAAAAACAATGATGGGTATTTCTTTTCAAAATTTTATGGATTAACAAATTGTCAAAATGTATAGTATGGCCGCTATTATCGATGGAGCCAAAAATATTAATTGGCATGGTTTTCTGAAGGCTATTCTGCTCCAAGAACATGACAAATTTGGAGTTGGTGAACAGAGACAAGTCTATCTGAAGAAGAGAATCAGCAATCTCAACAAGGTTGCAGTCATTCTAAAGGACAAGATGCCCAATGCTGAATGGGATCAGAACGGACTGAAGTCCTACAAGGCCTTTCTCTCAACCACAACTGCCATCTATGGGCCGACAGATTATGATATGCGGCCCACTCCCCCTAAGGTTAAGAAAGGGAAGAACAAAGAGGCGGCTACGTTTGCAACTGATGCTCCTCAAAAGAAGAAGAGAAAATTGGTAAAGGCTCAGGAGAAGAGGCCAAAGAAAGTAAAACAGACCACCATGACTCTTTTTCTGGAAGACGAGTCGGATGAAGAAGGCGAGCGCCAGATCGACTGATCTTGCCCACAGAGATCAACTGAAAAATCGAGCAGACAGGCTTCCTAAGTTGAGAGCTCGCCAGAGCAATCGTCGAGGAGGAGCAAGGATGAAAGATCTCCATCACCCCGATCTCGCGCTAATTCACCACTCAGACTTCTAGCCTCTGAGCATATCTCTCCTTCTTCTTCACCTGCTCGCGAACCTGAAAGTTCACCTTTTCGCGAACAAGTAAGATCACTTTCTTCGCGTAACCCGATGCTTGAGTCGCTCTGGCGAGAATCAAGCCTGATTCCGGTAATCACCCAACATCCAACTACTCGACGCCACCAGAACCCTCTACATCTCATCAACTCAACTGGGTCGATCTGAACAGTTGATTCCTGAGTCCAGATCATCCAAGACCATCACCGGGAAAATGGTCAGAATGAGAATTGAACACGAAATTGATGAGTTGTACCCGGAGTTGGAAGCCCATCCTGTTATTCGGGAAGAAGTAATGGAGATCCTCACCTGGAAAGATCTTCGTTTGAAGAACTTCTCAGATTTCATGATCATTATTGAACAGATGGGAGGTGCTGATGCATTCGCAGATTTTGATTTCGACATGAAGAAATCTGCTCAGGTAGGATCACCAACTGAATTGATAACTGCTGAAGCGATCAAATCTCTGATCCACAGAAAGCTGGGAATAATGGAACAAGTTGAACTGGAGTCTGTTGCAGAAACTCCTAAGAAAGATGATCCTATGGAGGATGTGGGAGTTGCCGATGATAGTGGAAGTGGTGCTGCAGTTCATGACCAGCCACTGGAGGAACAAACAACTGGAAATGATCAGGTGATGCAAAATATTCCTGCAACACACATCACCACTGATCAACTTAAGGAGATCAGATCTTGTTTTAAATATCTTCTGAAAGAAGAAGTTGAGGGAGTGTTGGCTAATGAACTTAGCAACACAATAGCTGATAAGAGGCAGATTGGCCTCAAAGAAATAACGGATCAACGGGAATTTGCTATTTCCCAGATTGAAGCAATCAAAGATCAGTTCTCTCAAACCGTGACCAACCTGACTGTTGAATTTAAAAAGATAGTTGACGACAAGCTAGTCCAGGTTGATCAACAACAATTTTCTCTTCTGATGGTCACTGAAAAGCTTGAAATGACTGAAGAAAAACTTGATAAACTCATTCTTACCCTCTCTACTGCCGTTGAATCTGTCAAGATTGAGTTGATCTCAAAGATTCAAAATCTATCTACTCAAGCTCAAGGTTTATCTGTTGAAGATCTTAACAAAGCCATATCAGTCAGCTTTGGATCTCGGACTTCCCACCTCAAAGCTCTTTTTGATCAAACCAAAAAAAGGGGGAAGGACAGGTTGAGAAACCAACTGACTTCATCAAAACAACAGAAGAACTGATTCAGGCAGTTGAATCCTATGGCCAGAGACTAAACCATCTGGATCTGTTTGCTAATGAAGTTTCTGGAAAGATGGAAAAGTCAAAGGCAAGAAAGTTAGCGAGTGCTGGGACATCAAAACCTGTACCAGCCACTCAGACTAAGAGAGTCACGAGAAACACAGCTAGCCAGATACAGGCCGATAAGGAACAGGCTGAGAAACTGACTAAGGAGCAGATTGCTGAAGAAGCTCGTATTAGTGAAGAAGAAAGAAGGGCAGAAAAATTGGCAGAGGCAGAAGACCTGAAAAAGAAATACAGATCGAAGGCGAAGAAAGGCAGTGCCGGAAAATCTGGAGCAGAAACTCAATTACCAGCAAGAGTTGATGATATCATTCCGAAAACTGCTGCTCATGCTGATAGGTTCGAGGAATGGAATAAGATCAGAAGTGAATGGCTTCTGGATGCATTTGTTCTGGACCTAGTGCCACAAGAAGAATCACCAGATGCGGAATTTATCAACTGGTTGGAGAACAAGCACCCAGATTTTCTAAAATATCTGGAAACTGAGGCCAAAATAATCAATGTGAGAATATCTCGTCAAGAGTATGACGTGATGGACTACTCGAAGAAGGCAGATAGCTCATTTGACAGACTAGCATTTCAAAGGTTCTATTTTGACATCCTGAACAAAGCTTGCATAACTTATCCTCAGCAGATCAATGATGTCAAATGGAAGCTATACCGGATATTCAATGTCCCTCAGGATCAACGAGAAATGCCAGAGGGATATAAGCCAGAAGATTAAAAAAAATTAGAAGACTGTTTAGGATCAGCTGAATTTAAACTCAAATTCTGATGTAGCCTGTAATTGATAAATCTGCTGAATGAAAAGTTTATTCTTTTTCTGATCCTAAGACAAAATCTCATTGTCTTCTGATTATGTGTTCTTTACTGTTTTATACTTATCAACTGTGTTGGTTTCTCAAGTGTTTTGGGTTTCATCAAAAAGGGGGAAATTGTTGGGAAATTTAGAGTTTTGATAAAAGTTCCAAAACATATGTAATAGAACCAGTCAGACCTGTTAGCTGACTGATGGTTTTAAATACCAGTTATAAGATGACCAGTTGATACTTATTGTATAGAACAACTGATGTATAAGATAGGTCACATATTGAGGGGGAACTCAATATGTATAGGTCAGATCTAAAGATCAGCTGAGAACAAAAGACCAGCTGAAGTCAGAAGGCTAGAAGGCAAGGGAAAGACAGAAGATCAGATGATCTGATAAAGTCAGATAATCAGAGTGAAATCATGAAGCTCAAACTCAGAAGACCTGAAATCAGATAACTACCAGAAGATCAGACCAGAAGACCTACATCAGCCGAGTCTACTAGTTGAGCTAAGACAACTGGCACCAGAAGACTCTATCAGATAGACTGATCAGTTGTAACTGATCAAGTCAGCTCACACCAGGTGGTAACTGATGTTTCACCAAGTCATACGTTGTTGATCTGAACAAGAAGAATGTCAACTTTAGTTGGTAGAACAAACACTAAAAAGTGTTTTTTGTTAAACAATAAGAACAAGACACGTATGAACGGAGCAGACAATATGGGATTTGGTGATGCTTGGTCAAACGGCTATAAAATATAACTATCCATGCTTTCTGCCATATCGTCCCTGAAGCACGTCACATCAAATCCTACATATCTATCAAATATAGCTGGAAATTCAAATTGCTCTCCAACGGCTCTTTGATTTCGGGGTCTATAAAAATGGGATTCCTCTTCAGAGTGAAGAACGGAAATTATCAAGAAGCTCGTACTATAGCCAAATTTCCGCAAAAAGAACACAACCTTGAAGATTATTTTTCTAAGTGTTCATCCCATAGTTCTTAGCACAGAAATCTTATCCTCTAGTTGTTAGGCTACTTAAATACTAGGATAGATTTCAAAGTTGGAACAAATAACAAATCTTACCCAAAACCCAAAGTTAGGTTAAGTTTGTTTAGCAAGATTTCATACTAGGGTTTCTAGTTCTGATTTCTGGGATCTGTTGAGTGAGAGCTCTATAAATATCTGTTGGTGTAATGTGTTGGACTAACACAATAATCTAAGTCCAGATGGTTAAGTTGGTGACCCTTGTGATAGGGAAGAGTGGACGTAGGACTGGTTGTCCGAACACTATAAATCTTGTGTGCATTTACCTGATTGATTAACTGCTTTACATTAGTGCACACAACTTGATTAAATCTGCATACATATTCTGAGTTAGGATCAACTAGCACCAAGCTACTGATCTGATCAGATTGACTCCATAGTCATCTGATTGAAAACAGCTTTGGAATCTGATTTGTTATAAACTAGGTTTTTCACACGGGTATAAACTAGCTTCCGCACAATCAGTTAAACTGATAGATACCGAACTGATCTACCCTCAGGTGATCAGTAAGTTGGATATCAGTCCAAACTGATTCACTTGCACTCTGATCAGGCAAACTGCAATCACGCCTAATCTACACGAAAAAGTTTGCAGAAGTCTATTCACCCCACCCCTCTAGACTTCTGCCCTCACGAAACCCGTTCGGGACCTACAATATATATATATTTAAAATAATATAAAATAGAAGTTAGACATAATACAATTCATACCAGGTGCCTATCGAATTCAGACTGATTGCAATCAACAGTAAGCTCATAGGATTCATCCACAACAACATTCGATGAGTTTGGTCCAATACCTATGAAACATATATTAGTAAAAACATAACAAATTAATTTTTATAAATATTTAATACAAATCAGAGACAACACAAAAATATATTTACCTTCATTATCTAAATCAACCAATGTATGAACATCACCTTTGTCATCCAAGGAATTAGCTTGATGAAACTCTGGAGTTTGAAGTCCTAATTCAGCATACAATACATCCAAAGATGCACGAGTTCGAATTCCGAGTTTCTTGAAGTTCAATCCGTAATCATCTAAAAAATATTTTAGAGCAAAATTAAAAATAATTAATCAAAACTAAAAATACATCTTATAATTAATTATAACTATATAATACCTTCGTAAGAATCTACACCATTTTTAAAGCTGAACAACCATTAAATTTATATGGATGCATGACAAAGGTATAATCTCCATCGTAGAAAATGGTGAGCGAGAAAACACAAAGCAATAGAGAGAAAGGGGTAAAAAATTTCTCCCAATTACACGTCAGTACCCATTGTTCACCATCCTTGAAGCACCGACCATAAACTACTCTTCCGGTAGACGTTTTGAATCGACAACTTTCAGGAATTAAATTACACAAGGATTTGCCCCAACACTGAGGTATAGGCTTGATAAGAATAAAAAATAAATCATATTAGACTACAAATATATGTATACACAATTAAATTAAATCACTATTAATATTGTAATTTTAATATTGGTTTAAATCTAAATTTAATATTTTAATGAGATATATAATCAAGTTAAAAATATAACTTACTATTTTACTTTCAAAGGGGGCAGTAAATTCTGGAACATAATCGACCCATGGGAAAAAGGCTGCAACATCGTAAAAAACCTCAAGTTAAAAAATATTATTGTAAATATATAAGTAATATATATACATATATATATATAACATATGTTTAAATGTACAACGTTCAATAAAATTATGAGCTTGACGTAGATCACCATTCTTGTCAAACACTCGAACGAATAGATCAACAAATTCACAATGAAAAAACAATAAAAAGATCCTATCACCACATCCCAATTTATAAGAATCAATGAGATTTTCCCAATCCTGCCCATTAAAAAATTAACATCTGTATTCGATTCATAATTCACACGCCACAAACGCCGAAAATATTCTGTTATAGTATAATTTCTTTGAGGTGCAATGGCTAGAGGAAGACTCTGTGAAATAAGAAAAAAAAATCAGATCACTATAAAAAGTCACGATATAATATATTATTGTAAAACAATCCACCACAAAAAAAAAAAGTACATAGCTTACCATTCTATTAGAACCAATATATAATACAAAAGAAATTCATTATAAAAGGTTCCATTAGAAAATATATCTCAGATTTGACGAAGGCCTGTAAGATGGATCGTAATATAGCCACCTGAAAATATTTTTTAAACATTAAAAAAATAAAATAAATGAATATCTAATGGAAGAATATAATAATAACAGTAATGATATTAATAATGAGACCTAATTGTGAACATTATAAAAATGAACTAATTGGCAACTTGGTGCGTTCGATGCAGTGTTGAAACTTTCTTGTTGCAACTAAAATAGTGATCAATGTCTCACTAAATACGTTAGAAAATAAACTGAAACTATTAGACAATAAAAATCCACCAAAAATCTAACATGTAGAACACTATTACTTCTTAAATAATATTAAAAACCTTCTTTACTTTTAATCATAAACGGATGTTAAAACAAATCAAAACTCATTTATTTAACACAACCCTAAACCTCATATATATATTTTTAATCCCTAATTTTATGTACTAAATTGCCTCTCTTAAAAGGGAAAAATATAGTATTATTTACTAATTAATAATAGGATTAACTTCATAGTACACAACAAATTACTCTACCTTTATTATCATAATCAATTACCATACTATTTAATACACACTTATTCTGACAATCAACATAAAAATATAAACATAAATGGTAAGTCTAAAGTTACTTTATTAACTAAATAAATTGTGAATTCGCTTTCAAAAGACTTATGACCAGAGTCACTTCCTCCCTGCTCACCAGTTTGCTTTGCTTCTTCCTCCTCATCTGACTCCTTTTCCATAAACAGAGTCATAGGTGCCTGCTTCATCCTCTTCGGCCTCTTTGCCAGTTCCTTTGTTAGTGTCCTTCTCTTTTTGGGTTGAACTGCCTCAGGTTCTCCCTGTTCTTTCACAACTCTTTTCTTCCTCTCCGTTTTGGTCATATCATCGTCAGGTGGACCAAAAATGGTAGAAGTATCAGTGGGAAAAGCTTTGTAGGCTCTCAGTCCAGTCTGCTCCCAATCTGCTCTAGGAAACTTATCCCTCATAATGACGGCAACTTTATTCAGATTGTTGATCCTTTTGGTCAGAATAACCACCCAATTCACTTCCTGGAATTTATCCTTTTCTTGAACAAGGATTGCCTTCAGATATCCCAACCAGTTGATATTTGGAGCATTATCAACAATAGCGGCCATGTAGTGCAATTTGGCGTATGTTAAACCGTCTGGGCTGAAAGAAATCCCCATAATTGTTTTGGAGATGATGTCGAAGAGCAGCCTGTACTTGCGCTTAAGCATAGGCTTGATGAAATTGGCTGTCTGGGATTTATCTACATCTCGGAAGAGTTGTTCTCTTATCTGAGCCTCTTCATGTTCACGGTAGAGAACAGGTGAAATATTTCCCTTAGGAAGTCCAAAGAGTCGGATCAGATCAGCATCCGTGATGTCGAAGGTTTCACCATTCACCGTCGACTCAAGCTCATTATTAGATTTGAACCGCAACTTGTGTAGAAACACCAGGGCTTCAATCTGCATCACCGGATTGGCACGAGCAGAGCAGAACTTCTCCAGTTTACAAGCTTGAAGAAGATCTAATATCTCCCTGGATTCTAGATCCCTCGTTTTATTAAAGACCACATACTTGTCTTCGACAATTTGATTTGTAAGGGATGGATAATGACAGATAACTTTACTAGAACCATGGGCTGCCATTTCTGCAAATATATATGAAGTATTAGATCTATTTTTACATAACTCAATTGTAGGTCCCGAACGAGTTTTGTGAGGGTGGAAGTCTAGAGGGGAGGGGTGAATAGACTTCCAAAACTTTTCATGCGGATCAGGTGTGAACTGCAGATTACCCGATCAGAGTGCTAGTGTATCAGTTTAGACTGATGTTCAATCTTACTGAGTGCCTGAGGGCAGATCGGTTTGATATTTGTCAGCTTAACTGAATGGTGCGGAAGCTTGTTTTTACCCGTGTGAAAAACCAGTTTTATCAATCAGATTCTTAAGTCAGTTTTCAAACAGTTGACTGAAGTGTCAATCTAATCAGATCAGTTGCTTGGTGCAGACTGAGCTTAACTTTAGAAAATGTATGCAGTTTAAACTCTGTTGAGTGACTTGTGTAAAGCGATAAGAAAGCAAGTAAATGCACACAAGACTTTTTATAGTGGTTCAGACGAAACCCGTCCTACATCCACTCTTCCCTTAACACAGGGGAACCTTAACCTACTTTAACCTGCTGGACTTATATCCTTTTCAGGATGGCCGAGATGTTTACCGAGTTCCCACTCTTACAAACTTAACCTGCGGGACTTATATCCTTTTCAGGATAGCCGAGATGTTTACCGAGTTCCCACTCAAGCTTAACCTATGGGACTTATATCCTTTCAGGATAGCCGAGATGTTTATCGAGTTCCCACTCTACAAACGTAACCAGCGGAACTTATATCCTACAAAGAGGATAGCTGGGATGTTTAATGAGTTCTCACTCTACAGACTTGACCTAACTTGCGTTTGGGTAAAGAATGATTGAGGGTTCCAACTGGAAATCTATCCTGGTGCTTTAGGTAGCCAAAATGCTAGTGGATAGGATTTCTTGCTAAGAACTATGGGATGAACACTCTAAGAATAATCTTCAGATGTAGTGTTCTTTTGAGTGGAGATTTGTTGTAGCTTTAGCTTCTTTTGCGATGTCTCTGTGTTTGTTCTTGCGTTTTCACTTGTTGGTCCTTTTCTTCAAAATGAAGATCCATCCCATTTTATAGACCTCGAAATCAAAGAGCAGTTGGAGAGCAATTTGAATTTCGGGCTATATTAGGTAGGCTGTAGGATATGATTGTGAAGTGCTGCAATTTTTGGCGTGGCCGTAGGCATGATTAGCGTTGTTTTTGTCTGCAGTGTCGTATCCCGTATTGTCAGCTCTTTTTGCGCACGTGTCGCTTTCTCCTTGGCTTCGCGAGGCGGCACTTTAGAAATTTTCCCGTTAGATGATTGATATTCCTTTTGAAGAGGATTCGTCTTGTCTGGTGTATCTTGTTTATTGTCACCAGGTGTGAGCTGACTTGATCAAGTAACTGATCAGTCTACCATGTTGAGTCTTCAGTTGCACATTGTCTTAGCTTCAATATGCAGACTCTGCTGAAAGTAGGTCTTCAGGTCTTTTGATCTTCAGGTGTCTCTGAGCCTCAGTGTATTCAGTCGTACTGAGTCTTCAGGTTTGATGCTGAGTCTTCAGGTTATCTGAGTCTTCAGGTTCATCTGAGTCTTCAGTGTTATCTGAGTCTTCAGGTTCTTCTGAGTCTTCAGTGTCTTCTTGTCTTCACCTGATCTTCTGACTTCTTGTCTTCTGATTTGCGCTTAGTCTTCTGATCATCTGACCTTCTCTGGCATCTGATACTTCGACCTGACCTATACATATTGAGTTCCCCCTCAATATGTGACCTATCTTTTACATCAGCTATCTATACATTTCAGCTGGTCATCTTATTCTGATTCTAAGTCATCAGTCAGCTAACAGGTCTGACTGGTCATATTACAACCTGTTTTGGAACTTCCATCAAAACTAAATTACATATTTCCCAACAATTTCCTCCTTTTTGATGGAACCAAAACACTTAACCAAACTTGATCAGAAAAACAGATACCATGAATAGAAATGTAGATAATGCAAATAGTACATACCTCAGAAGACAACGAGATGATTGTCTTAGAATCAGTGGGATGGAAAGTTTTATTCAGATAGGTGTGTGCATTGTAGAATATGTGAAAAGTGTACCTATCATCTGATTCCAAGTTGTCTACTTCAGGTGTACTTGAACATTTGTAGTTCTTTGGGGATGCCAAACATCCTGTACATCCTTTGCATTAGCTTATCCAGCTCTTCTTTTCTATGGATTCCTCCTTTTTCAGCTAGTCCATAGTAGATGTTCTTGAATTTAACGGGATCTAGCTTGTTGTCTGGACGCAAAGGTGGAAGGAGTAGTTCAAAGGGTGGAGCTTCTGGTATCAGTGACATGATCTTGCCTTCTGTCATCACTGTCTGGTAGAAGTCTGGATACTTTGTTTCTAACCAGTTCCGAAATTCATCATCATTTTCAGTCTGATCTTGATGAATTGGAATCTTCTCCAGGATGTGGACGTCACATAACCATTCTCCTCTGATCTGATCCCATTCTGGAAGCAAATCTTGTCGTGCACAGAGAATGTCTTTAACAGGTGCTGGAAGGGCATTTTTCTCCCAAGCAATCTCCTCTGCTGCAGCTTCGGTCTTCCTCTTCCTTCGGATGTAGGCAATGTTCAGCCCCTTTGCCTCTGCTAACTTCTACTTCTTGATTGCGGCCTCTCTTATTCTCTGTCTTGTTTGCTCTTGAACTTGTTCAGGAGTCATCTGGCTTTTGGTGGAGAATATCTGGCCTTGTCTCTGATCTTCCGCAGTTGCTTTCATCATCTTGCCTTTGCCTTTCTTCCTCCTCAGAGTCTGCTCAGGTTCATCTTGTTCATCTTTTTCAGCTAATTTCTTAGCGAGTTCAAGGCTCTTGGCCTGATCATCAGCTTCCATTCTTTTCTGAACGGATGAAGAGAAGTCTTCAATTTTGTCGACTCTGGCAGTAATCTCTGAAAGAGTACTTTTCTGCTCAGCGATCTCTTTACTGTGTTGCTCCACAGTTTCTTTTATTTCAGCAACGAGATCGGTAGATGGAGTGGCTGGCAAGTTAGATACAGTGGTTTTTGGTAGAGATGAAAATTTTACCAACTGTGTCTGAGTCTGTTTTTCTTCCTTCTCTTTGGTCTCTTTTTCTTGAGTTTATTTTCCTGTATTCTCTTTTCTTTCAGACTCTTTTCCAGACTATTTTCCTTCCCCATTTTTGGTTGCATCAAAGAGGTTGGACATCTTGCGGTTCAGAGTTGTTAATTGCCGTGAGTTCTCCTCTCTAAGTTCCTCGACAACAAGAGGAGTGATCTGGACGGTGGCAGAAGGTGCAGGTGTGTAGAAGCGTCTGAGAGCAGTTTCGATTTCCTGTCTTGCCTTTTCTGTAGAAGCTAGAAAATGTTTCCAACCCATATCCAAGTGATTGTTAGTTTTGTCCAGGGATGCCCAGACACTCTCCAAAAGTACATGTGCCTGATTGAGCATCTCTGTCTGAACTGAGAGTTTGTCAGACTGGAGCTTGAGCTTCTCAGCAAGAGGGTATACTAGTTGCATTACTTCAGCAAGGATGGCATTGTGCATCCCAACAGTGTGACTTCGTTCCTTGTCAACTAGTTTCGCTTGCTCATCTTCAAACCGCTTCATCAGATCTGCTGTGAGCGCTGCGAATTTGTCTTCAAATGCAGCCTGGATCCCATCCTGAATCTTCTTAGAGTGATGATCTAGGGTATCAGAGCTCATTTTAGCAGTCTGTTCAGATGTTGAGGCCTTGCCAAATTGGGTCTCATCTGCAGCACCCATTCTTGGTTCATTGGCAGCTCCCTCATGATCTGTAGGAGGTTGAACGGTTTCCTCCCTGTTATCAGCAATTCCGAACCTTTCGTGAATCAGCCATTGGATATCGTCGTCTGATGCCAATTCAACAGCACTTTCAATCCCAGCATTGTGTAGACATTTCATCTCTAAGTCTACAAAGAAGTCTGATCCCAGAGTTGTCATTAGAATCAGAAGTTCTTCAATGCTCTTTAGTCTGATATCCCTCTGCAGAATGTAAAGAAACTCCAGGGCTTCATGGGTGTGAACGATGTTCTGATGAGTAGAGCAATATCGTTCCAGTCCACACGCTCTTAAGCACTCCAGAATTTCCAGCGATTCCGAATCTGAGGTGATGTTGAAGACTACGTACTTTTCATCAATGATGTCTTTCTTCATCGATGCAAAATTGCAGTACTTTTTCCCTTGTCCCGGTCTTGAAACAAGATGTGCCGTTTCTGTAAGATATGCAGATTGATGTTTAGTTTGAGTAAGATATTTCAATAAATTCATCCAAACTAGCAAAATTAAGCATCAATTTAGCAAATAGGCGTTTAGATCGAATAAATTACAGAAATACAACTTGAAAACCTAGGTACCATAGAGAAATCTAGATCATTCAATTAATTTAAAACAAGAAATTACCAGTAATTGATTCGAAAGATTTTGAAATCGGAAGTGTAGAATCAAATGATTTCGAAGGTAATTCTTAGAGAATTTTAAACGAAATATGATTTTTTCAGAATTTTGAGAAGACAAAGTAGTGGAAAGCGGTTTTCTAAGAAAAAAAATTTGGATTTTGTAGAATACGAGGGAAAACCTTTTTGCACAACTTTCCAAAGTACTCAAGTATCCGTGTTTTGAAATCGATGGCTGAGATTAGTCTGCCAAAAAGTATTTTGATCGCACGGTTGAGAAAAACAGTCTTCTCATTTTCCGGACTCGAAAAATCGCAATAAAACATTTTGAAAACATTTTCAGGTCCGCATTAAAAGCTTTGCAGAGCATGCGTCATGAATAGTGTAAAATAAATCAATTAAAATAAATAACGCATATAAAGATATTCAGAAAGAGATAAATAAGGGAGCGTATCTGACTGATTGATATTGTAATCAATCAGTTACCACGGTGATCTGATCTGGTACTCTGTTGACTTATCTGATGTTTGCCTCATGCATTTCCCAACAATATCTCGCTTATCTGATCAGATTCTTTGCTTGAAACGTTTCGCCACTTATCTGAACCTCTTTTCTGAAAAACTTCATCCTTCAGTTTTCTTCTATAATCTCGCATTAACTGAAGTCAACTCCCGCCAAAACTTTTACTTCGGGGAGTCCAAAAGTCGCATCGATTCCCAAATCGGCGCGATTTGACATTCCGTAATAATGGCATAGATACGCTGTGATTTAATCACACCGTTAACTCATCCAACCATTAGCCGCGTGTTCCTAACGCATTGTCAATGCAAATTTCTCTTAAGATTTTCTGAGACAATAAAATTTACATTTATACCCTTAATTTCCTTCTATAAATAGCCTGGGGTGTTAGGCGAACAACACAATCATAAACCATTTCATCTTCTTTAGCATATCCTTCATGCTTTTTTTCGATGAGTTCCTTATTTCCGTGAAAATTTCCGGTGGGAACCTTTAGCCCTTTTCTAATGAAATCGGCTTCTCGGATCGATACATGTGTTCCTTCACACTTGCTTTAAATCGTCATCTAAGATTTCACATACGATCAATGCTAAGCTTCTTTACCACCATGGAGGCGGATCTGTTAAAACAAATGAGAAGGCACTTCTCCTAACCGTATGCACCTTGTGTGCGCTTTATCGAGATAATGAGATTAGCATCAACGAGACTTCGATCGAAACAAAACATGAGTTTGGTATATGGTCCGCATCGATCAACGGTGATCTCCATATATCAAGCTCAATTTTTTGCATCTTGACACAAGTGTCTGTTTGGTCCTTGTGACCACACCTTTGTACTTCGCGCCCCCATTTAACAAATTGGAAGTCCTGTTGATTTTACGTCTGGAGGGCTTCCGGCTTGGACATCCTTCAAAGCCTCTCTTGCTCCTCCTTCTGAAGCTTTGAGATTGGCTCAGGATTCTTGAAGCCTCTCTGACGCCTCTTCTAGGACCGAGGGAAAATGAGAGCGTCATACCTTGAACTCTCTCTCGCGTTCCCTGCCTAGGGTTGTCTTAGGGTTTGTGGTTTATGTATCGACCTCCCTTCTTCTTGTACTTGTAATACCACTTGAAGATAGATGTAGCATTTGTAGCTTGTGATATCACTTGTAACTTGTAAAACTGACCTCCGGGTCTTTATCATTGAAAAACTTTGTTTATTCCATTGTTGTGTTGTTTTCTTCTGACTTATGCGATCTGTAGCTTTAAACTTGACTTTTTTTTGTTAACTGTAGCTTTAATCGACTTATAAAGTAATCTTTCCAATCTGATCAGTTCCCCCTTAATCTGATATATCTTGAACTGATCTGCCTTTTGTCTGAACTTCAGATTGGCTACCTTCGACTTTACGATCTACTCTATCCGAACTTGATTGGCTCCTCGTCTGAGTCGTCTCGATCGGTTGAGATTCCTAACTCAACCGATTCCACTTATCCTTGGTTAGTCTTTTAACCAATCAATCGAGATCAATCCTTCACCATATCTCGGTGCATTTTCTCCAAGATCCAGAAGCCCTAGCTCGTTGTATAACTCTCTGAATCTGATCTCAGCTAGTGGCTTGGTTAAGATATCAGCTTTCTGCTTGTCAGTATGGATCTTTTCCATCCTGATATTCTTCTTTTCAACATGATCTCTGATAAAATGGTGTCTGACATCCACATGCTTGCATCTTGTATGTAGAACAGGATTATGAGTGATTGCAATAGCACTATTACAGTCACAGAATATAGGTACATTCTTAGCTACGATGTTGTAATCCTCACCGCCGACTTAGCGAGGCGATTGGGAACAACAAATTCCCTCGCAGCCATATATTACGCTTTTAGTAGTAGATGTCGCAACTGATGTCTGCTTCTTCGAAAACCAAGAGATCGGTTTATTTCCCGAAAACCGATATGAACACGAGGTTGACTTCACATCGATTCTGCAACCTCCGTGTCCAATCGAGAATACCCACTAAGCTCTAGATTGTCATCCGATGGGTAAAATAAACCAAGGTTTACATTCCCCTTCAGATATTTGAGAATCCGCTTAGCTGCTTCTAGATGGCTTTGCATTGGATTTGCTTGAAATCTGGCACATACACCTACTGCAAAAGTAATGTATGGTCTGCTGGCAGTCAGGTGTAGTAGAGATCCAATTAGAGCTCTATACTCCTTCTGATTCGTTTTCTGACCATCTTCGTCTGGATCCATCTTGAATCCAGTCATCATTGGAATTTTGGCTTCCTTGCGGTGTTGAACTTGAACTTTGCCAAGAGATTCCTTGTGTATTACGCTGGCGATGAATATTCATTCAGACTACCTTGACTTGTAATCCCATAAAGTAATTCATCGACCCATCATGGACATCTCAAATTTCCCTTGCATCAACTTCTGTGAACTTCTCCACATAGCTTCTTGTTGGGAGATCCGAAGATGATGTCGTCCACGTAGATCTGAACCATCAGAATATCTTCTCCATCTTCTATTCTGAATAAGGTTCTGTCCACTGTTCCTTTAGTGAACCTCATACCAAGCTCGAGGAGCTTGTTTCAGGCCGTTAAGAGCTTTCCTTAAACTGTACACTTGGTTTCCTTTATCAAAGCCTGGAGGTTGTTCCACATAAACTTCCTCTGCTAGTACCCCATTTAAGAATGCACTTTTTACATCCATCTGATACACAGTGAACCCTCTGTGGGAAGCATATGCGAAAATAAATAATGGCTTCTAAAGCGGCGGCCCAGTGCAAAGGTCTCATCATAATCAATTCCTTCTGATTGTGAATACCCCTTAGCAGCAAGTCTTGCCTTATTCCTGGTTATGACATTTTTCTCATCTCTCTTGTTCTTGAATACCCACTTTGTGCCAATTACGTCTTGATGAGTTGGTCTATCCACCAATTTCCAAACTTGATTTCTCTCAAACTGTTCCAGTTCCTCCTGCATGGCTAGAATCCAGCTTGCGTCTTGTAGAGATTCCTCTACTGTAGTTGGTTCCTTCATAGATAGATAACAACAGTATATGGCACTTTCACCAATCGATGTCTAGTTTTGACTCTATCAGATGGGTCTCCGATAATCGGTCGGTTGGATGGTAGTAATCCAGTCCTTCGTTACGATGTCGTCTGTTTGGAGAACATCATCCATATCTGATAGTTCATTACTAGTGATTGGGAGTGGTGCGGAATTATGATCCACTTGATAAGAACATGTCTCAGCCGATGTTGGACTCGTCATGTGCTGAAGTCTGTTCATAGGAAATTCAGAAGTTCCCCCTGAACCAGATGGTTTAGTTGATACTGTCTTAGCTGTAACAACTTCTTCAACGGCGATTATGCATACCTTTGGATTCGATTGACTGTTGAATCGATAAGATCAAGTTACGGGATGTGCCTTTATTACGTGTTCGGGTTCTTTAGTGATTCATTTTCTGCGTGTCGTAATAGCAGTTGATCCGCACGGCTTGTTCCGAGGCGCCTTTTCTCTTGTTCAGAGGATGTCTCATCAAAGACCACATGGGGTGTTTCTTCCACAACTAGAGTTCGTTTATTGTAAACTCTGAAAACCTTGCTGGATGAGGAATATCCTAAGAATATGCCCTCATCGACTTGGCCTCAAAAGTCTTCAACCCGACTTTTCCCATTGTTGTGAATGAAACACTTGCACCCAAAAACATGGAAGTATGAAACACGAGGTTTTCTGTCTTTCCACAGTTCATAAGGTGTTTTGAAGTGAGTCTTAGTCAGAGAACATTTGTTCTGAGTATGACATGTTGTGTTTATTGCTTCTGCCCAGAAATGGCTTGGTGTGGCATGTTCAGCTAACATAGTGCGAGCAGCTTCCTTGAGAGTTCTGTTTCTCCGTTCTGCTACTCCATTTTGTTGTGGCGTTCTTGAAGCTGACGTTTCATGTTGTATTCCAAACTCAGTGCAAAAATCAGTAATAAAGGAATTCAGGAACTCTGTACCTTTATCTGATCTGATCTTTACTATGCTGACACCCTTCTCATTTTGTAGCTTTTTGAGCAGTTCGGGTATCTTAGTCGTTGTCTCGTTCTTCTTGTATAAGAATACAACCCAAGTAAACTTGGAATAATCATCCATGATTACAAGAGTATATTTCCGTCCACTGAGACTGACTGGTGTAACTGGTTCGAATAGATCCATATGGAGCAGTTGCAATACTCTACTGGATGCTGGTCCTGGTATTCCCTTGAATGAGGCTTTAACTTGTTTTCCCTTCTGACATGCGGCACATGTCTGATCTTTGGAGAATATCTCATTCGGAAGTCCCTCAACCAAAGACATCCTAGCGATCTTGTTAAGAGTCTTGAAGTTCAGATGACTCAATCTTTTGTGCCAGAGCCAACTGCTACTTTTAGAACTCTTAACAATTAAGCATGTATTCTTCGGGCAACTATTCCAATCTGCTATGTAGATCGTGCCTTTCCTTGAACTAGTTAGCAAGATTTGTTGAGTGGCTCGATTCCTTATCGTACACTTGTCGCTCGAGAACTCAACGCTGAATCCGTTGTCGCTGAATTGTGATACTGATAGTAGATTGTGCTTCAATCCTTCGACATACGAGACTCCAGTTACTTGTACATCATCATTCTCTAAGGTTCTGAATCCCTTGGTAAAACCAAAGTTATCATCACCGAAGAGTACATGTGGGCCTTCTTGTTCTTTGTAAGATCTAAGTAGATGTTTGCTTCCAGTCATGTGCCTTGAGCATCCACTATCGATGTACCAGATAGTTCCTTGTGCACCTCCTTTGTTGGCCAGTCCCAAGCGAACCTGCAATCAAATCAGGCTTTAGGTACCCCTTTGGAATTGGGTCCTGGGGGTTAGTGGTGGATTTAGGGATCCACACAAACAGAGCACTTCTATGAAAATCTGAAAGATTAGAAGGTCTGATTTGTCTCCCATACATATCAACATAATCATACGTCTCTTTATATGCTTTCTGATTAGTATGATTATTAGTGTGAGCCTTGGATGACTTAGAAGACTTGGTATTTTTCTTTATATTTTGTCTTCTTTTAATCCAGTGTGGCTCAGGTGCAGTAGCCCTAGATCTCATATTATAAGGGTAGGTACGACTGCTACCATCAAAAGATTCATATCTTTTTGGCATAGGTGGTCTTTGCAGTTTACCTATAGCTTGCTTAATAGGCAGCTGACCTTGATTGGGTCTCAGATTAGATTTCCTTCTCATGGGTTGTCTCTTCTGATACCTAATCTGATGATCAGGTTGAGGTCTCTTCAGAAGAACTGGGTTCTTCTGTTGATTCCTCGGCTGATGCTTTATCAGTTGGGATCCATTTATGTTCCCTTTCTGATTAGGCACCTGCCTTACTTGCTCAGCAGGTCTTTTTCCCTTATTAGATACAAGTTTTGCTTTTAGTGTATCTTTGTCAGAGACTCGTTTGATTACACCCTTCTGAAGTGAATCAAATGGGGCTTTTGACGATGTAGAAGGGTTCTCATACCCAATTCCCTTCTTGTTAGTCGGCGTTCGAAAATAGGTGTTCATTTCTTGAACAGTTTTAGATGACTTCGTGAAAACCTCTATTTTCTTCCACAGACTATCCTCAGTAGATTTAAGACTCTCATGTAGTCGGAATAGCTCATCAAATTTAGCTTGAAGGATTTTGAAATCATCAGCTTGCTGTTTGTTGATTGTTAGTTGATCATTGATCTGTTTCTCCTGATCAGAAGATTTAACCTTCAGAACGTTAAGTTCCTCAGTTACCTTTTGAGCAGTTTCAGCAGATTTTAGTTCAGTAGCTTTACTGAGAGCGTTCTCTTTAACGAGCTGATTATTTACGATCCTTAGCTTGTCATTTTCAAACTTCCACTATTGTATAAGTGTCTCTTGCTTGGAGAGATCATCAAGCGATTTGCTCGAGTAGAGTTTTTGCAAGTCAATCTCTCCAACAGTGTGCTAATAATAGCGGTGTGGAAATTGAAAAAAGCGAAAGGTTTGGAGGTTACCTCGTTGGTCCTCCTTGGCCATCGTGAACTTCATTGTCATCTGAAGAGAATATCGAGATCTTCATGCTCGTGGAAGTCAACAGCACTGCTTATCAGACATAAGTCTTCTACAGATGAGTACCCAGAGTCCTCAGAAGGCAGATAGGAATCATCAATTCCGGATGTGTATCCGACTACCGGGGCTTTCCTATCTCTCGAGGCGTTGCTCTCTTTTTGTTCCGTTTTTCTTCTCTTTCTCTGGGAGTCGGTCGAGGCGTCCGGTCTTTGTAGTGACTGGTTTCTCCCGATTGAAGCATGATCCTCGATCTACGGAACTTCCTCTACCAGGTGAGTCACTCCATCTGTAGGATCTGTTAGGTGACTTCCCTTTCTGATAATAATCAGAACTTCTTCTGTCAGATCTGTTATCTCTTCTCTCATCTGTCAGATCATCTCTTTTCTTTTCTTCTCTGTGATCTCTTCGATCATCAGATCTGGTTCTTTCTCGTGATCTGTCAGTTGGCCTCCTGTTTCTTTGATAGTCACTGTAGAATCTCCGATACTTACCAAAAGCCGAGTATTTGTTCTTTCAAGTTTCTTGGTAAGCGGAAGCGTCTGCTACCTTGACTTATGATGTTTCCAACAGGTTCAGTGGCCTTCGATCTGCTGCTGGTTGCTTTAAAAGCAACTGATTTAGACGTTGAGGCTTCAGCAGGCGTCTCGTCTTCATCTGCTTATCCTCTTTCGATTAAGTCGAACTCGTGAGCTTTAAGGCTTAAGAACAAGCTACTCGGCTTCATCTTTGAAATGTCTTGGCAATCCTTGATTACCTGACTTTCATGTCCCATTTCTTCGTGAGAGATCTTAAGATCTTGAAGTTGATATCTTTGTCTGACATCTCTCTACCAAGTTCTTGTAGCTTATTGACTGACATGGTGATCCTCCCATCGAGCTCGTTGATGGTCTCGTTGGGCAACATCTTTAACTTTTCGAACTTCACCAGTTCAGCTTGTAGGCGGCTGTCTTTGATCTGATCATTTCCTTTGCATATCTCAGCAAGAGTATCCCACATTGATTTTGCGGTTTTGAGATACTTTATCTTCTCTTTGGTGACTTTATCCATTGTCTTCATGATTATATGTCTGGCGATTGTATCTAGATGTCGTGGTATATGATGATGGGTCCTCGTTCGATGACTTCCATCATTCTGCCGCTTATCAATCCTAGATGGTTGCACATATATATAGCCCAATCTGCATACTCATCAATTGAAAATTTTGGCAAATCATGATACATACCAGAGGTATTATCCATGCTGAGTGATTTTTAAAACGAATGAGTTTTAAAAACGTTTTTTCAAGATCAGTTCAAATGACCACAAAGATTCTTCCTCAAGAATCGATGATATTCAAAGCCAGTGGTCTGTAGAACCACTGCTTTGATACCACTTGTAGGTCCCGAACGGGTTTTGTGAGGGTGAAAGTCTAGAGGGGAGGGGTGAATAGACTTCCAAAACTTTTCGTGCGGATCAGGTGTGAACTGCAGCTTACCCGATCAGAGTTCTAGTGTATCAGTTTAGACTGATGTTCAATCTTACTGAGTGCCTGAGGGCAGATCAGTTTGATATCTGTCAGCTTAACTGAATGGTGCGGAAGCTTGTTTTTACCCGTGTGAAAAACCAGTTTTATCAATCAGATTCTTAAGTCAATTTTCAACCAGTTGACTGAAGTGTCAATCTGATCAGATCAATTGCTTGGTGCAGACTGAGCTTAACTTTAGAAAACGTATGCAGTTTAAACTCAGTTGAGTGACTTGTGTAAACCGATAAGAAAGCAAGTAAATGCACACAAAACTTTTTATAGTGGTTCAGACGAAACCCGTCCTACGTCCACTCTTCCCTTAACACAGGGGAACCTTAGCCTACTTTAACCTGCTGGACTTATATCCTTTTCAGGATGGCCGAGATGTTTACCGAGTTCCCACTCTTACAAACTTAACCTGCGGGACTTATATCCGTTTCAGGATGGCCGAGATGTTTACCGAGTTCCCACTCAAGCTTAACCTACGGGACTTATATCCTTTTCAGGATAACCAAGATGTTTATCGAGTTCCCACTCTACAAACGTATCCAGCGGGACTTATATCCTACAAAAAGGATAGCCGAGATGTTTAATGAGTTCTCACTCTACAGACTTGACCTAACATGCGTTTGGGTAAAGAATGATTGAGGGTTCTAACTGGAAATCTATCCTGGTGCTTTAGGTAGCCAAAATGCTAGTGGATAGGATTTCTTGCTAAGAACTATGGGATGAACACTCTAAGAATAATCTTCAGTTGTAGTGTTCTTTTGAGTGGAGATTTGCTGTAGCTTTAGCTTCTTTTGCGATGTCTCCGTGTTTGTTCTTGCGTTTTCACTTGTTGGTCCTTTTCTTCAAAATGAAGATCGATCCCATTTAATAGACCTCGAAATCACAGAGCCCTTGGAGAGCAATTTGAATTTCGGGCTATATTAGGTAGGTTGTAGGATATGATTGTGATGTGCTGCGATTTTCGGCGTGGCCGTAGGCATGATTAGCTTTGTTTTTGTCTGCAGCGTCGTATCTCGTATTGTCAGCTCTTTTTGTGCACGTGTCGCTTTCTCCTTGGCTTCGCGAGGCGGCACTTTAGAAATTTGCCCGTTACACGATTGATATTCCTTTTGAAAAGGATTCGTCTTGTCTGGTGTATCTTTTTTATTGTCACCAGGTGTGAGCTGACTTGATCAAGTAACTGATCAGTCTACCATGTTGAGTCTTCAGTTGCACATTGTCTTAGCTTCAATATGCAGACTCTGCTGAAAGTAGGTCTTCAAGTCTTTTGATCTTCAGGTGTCTCTGAGCCTCAGTGTATTCAGTCGTACTGAGTCTTTAGGTTTGATGCTGAGTCTTCAGGTTTATCTGAGTCTTCAGGTTCATCTAAGTCTTCAGTGTTATCTGAGTCTTCAGGTTCATCTGAGTCTTCAGGTGATCTTCTGGCTTCTTGTCTTCTGATTTGAACTTAGCCTTCTGATCATCTGACCTTCTCTGGGTCATCTGATACTTTGACCTGACCTATACATATTGAGTTCCCCCTCAATATGTGACCTATATTTTACATCAGATATCTATACATTTCAGCTGGTCATCTTATTCTGATTCTAAGTCATCAGTCAGCTAACAGGTCTGACTGGTCCTATTACAACCTGTTTTGGAACTTCCATCAAAACTAAATTACGTATTTCTCAACACTTAATAGTGTAGATAAAGCACTAAATAACACGTGGATCAACCTATATTGTGCATACACATATGAACTCACTGAGTATAGTGTCAATAAAATCGTGATACATCAAACACAAGATATGCACACATAGAGTCAAAAAGCATTTGCAGCAATTTTATTATTTAACATATGATCAGTAAATACCCCAAAAACATTTTAGAAGACATAATCTAAAACACACGCAATTACCAGAGATTTGCAAAGAAGGAGATAAATGTAGAAATCGTGTTTGAATAGTTCACAAAAATGCAGAGTAAATGCAGAATTTTGTTAAGAGTATTCAGAAAATTTAGGGCTAGAAGGATTTCAAAGTGTGTGACCATGTCTATATATAGAATTGGAGGGACAGTGCCTTTTAGAAAATCGAGATTGGAAACCAAAGAGTCTAATCAAGATGGGCGGTCGAGATTAGGTGGTTTATTTTAAATAAAATCGTGTGGTCAGGGATTTCAGACACGATAGCTTTTGGATTTAAAAACGCAATAAATAGCAATTAATACATATTCCCCACATCCGCATTAAAATGCTTTGCAGGGCGTGCGTCATAAAAATACGTGTACAGTAAAAGAAAATATTTCAGATAATTACATATGAATACACAGAAAGACAAAGGAACAGAAATGCGTATCTGATTTACTGATATTGTAATCAGTCAATACCACATGTAGTTTGTTCAGATCTGACTGATTTTTGTTGATCTTATTTTCTGCCTATTCCTTGACAAATTTTCCCAACAATGTTTCCTTTCATTATCAGTTTCCAACTGATCTTGTCTTATCAGTTGAAGTTACCCCTTCAACTGATCTCTCTAGTTTGATCATTCTTAACCAACTTGTCTTGGAGACCAGTTCACCAAAGATTTCTGATGGACTTTCTCCTATGTCCAGAAGTCCTATCTCATTACATAGGTCTCTGAATCTGATTTTAGCTAGTGGCTTTGTTAAGATATCAGCTCTCTGCTTATCAGTATGGATCTTTTCCATTCTGATATTCTTCTTTTCCACATGATCTCTTATGAAATGATGTCTGACATCCACATGCTTGCATCTTATATGTAGAACAGGGTTCTGAGTGATTGCAATAGCACTATTACTGTCACAGAATATGGGCACGTTCATAGCTACAATGTTATAATCCCTCAGCTGCTGACTAAGCCAGACCAGTTGGGAGCAACAGCTTCCTGCAGCCATGTATTCTGCTTCAGTAGTAGATGTGGCAACAGATGTCTGTTTCTTTGAAAACCAAGAGATCAGTTTGCTTCCTAAGAACTAACATGTACCTGAGGTTGACTTTCGGTCTATTCTGCAACCTCCATAACCAAAATCAGAATATCCACTAAGCTTTAGATTATCATCTGATGGGTAAAATAAACCGAGGTTTACTGTCCCCTTCAGATACTTAAGAATCCGCTTAGCTGCTTTTAGGTGGCTTTGCATTGGGTTTGCCTGAAATCTGGCACATACTGCGAAGGTTATGTCTGGTCTGCTGGCAGTCAGGTATAGCAATGATCCAATGAGAGCCCTATACTCTTTCTGATTAATTTTCTAAACATTTTCATCTTGATCCATCTTGAATCCAGTCATCATAGGAATTTTGGCTACCTTACTGTTCTGTACTCCAAACTTAGCCAACAAATTCCTAGTATATTTTGCCTGACAGATGAATATTCCTTCTGTACTTTGTTTGACATGGAGACCTAGGAAGTAATTCATCTGACCCATCATGGACATCTCGAACTTTCCTTGCATCAGTTTGCAAAATCTATCACACAAGCTCTTGTTGGGAGATCCAAAGATGATATTATCCACATAGATCTGAATCATCAAAATGCATTCACCATCATTTATTCTGAACAAGGTTTTGTCTATGACTCTTTTAGTGAATCCACTGTCTATCAAGAACTGGGATACTGTATCATACCAAGCTCGGGGAGCTTGTTTCAGTCCGTAAAGAGCTTTTCTTAGACGGTACACCTGGTTGCCTTTTTCAAAGCCAGGAGGTTGTTTGACATAGACTTCCTCCGCTAGTACCCCATTTAAGAATGCACTCTTTACATCCATCTGATACATAGTAAACCCTCTGTGGGCAGCATAAGCCAGAAATAGCCAAATGGCTTCCAGGCGTGCGACTGGTGCAAAGGTCTCATCATAATCAATCTCTTCTGATTGTGAATACCTCTTCACAACAAATCTTGTCTTATTTCTGGTGATGACATTATTCTCATCCCTCTTGTTCTTGAATACCCACTTGGTATCAATCACATCTTGGTGAGTTGGCCTGTTTACAAGTTCTCAAACTTGATTCCTCTCGAACTGCTCTAGTTGTTCTTGCATAGCTAGAATCCAGCTGGCATCTTGTATAGCTTCTTCTATTGTGGAAGGTTCCTTCAAAGACCGATAGCAACAATACATAGCACTTTCACCAACCTGATGTCTAGTTTGGACTCGGGCATTAGGATTGCCGATTATCTGGTCAGTTGGATGGTTTTTCAACCAAGTCCTTCTTCCCTGATGTATATCAGTTTGGACATTGTCATCCTCATCTGATATTGAGTCACTAGAGGTTGGGAGAAGTATATTAATAGAATCCACTTGGCATGGACATGTCGCAGCTGATGTTGGAATCATCATGTGCTGAAGTCTGTCCGCCGGAACATCAGGTGTTCCCCCTGAACCAGATGCTTCAATTGTTACTGTCTCAGCTGTACCAGCTTCCTCGTCGACAGTTTTACGTACCTTAGGGTCTGACTGACCTAGTGAATCATTAAGATCAAGGTTAGGAATATACACTGTTACGTGATCTGATTCCTTTTCTTTGATACCTAACTGATCCATTTTCTGAGCATCAGGTACACCTTGTTCTGGTACGGCTCGTTCTGAGGCAGATTTCTCCTGATCAGATGTTGACTCATCAAAGACCACATGAGGTGTTTCTTCCACAACTAGAGTTCTTCTGTTGAACACCCTGAAAGCCTTACTGGTTGAGGAATATCCTAAGAATATACCCTCATCTGACTTCATAGTAAGAGACACGTGCACCCAAAAAACATGGAAGTAAGAGACACAAGGTTTTCTGCCCTTTCACAGTTCATAGGGTGTTTTGAAGTGAATCTTAGTCAGAGAACATCTGTTCTGAGTGTGACATGCAGTGTTGATAGCTTCTGCCCAAAAACGGTTTGGAGTTGCATGTTCAGCCAACATTGTGCGAGCAACTTCTTTGAGTGTTCTGTTTCTCCGTTCTGCTACACCATTCTGTTGTGGTGTTCTGGCGACTGATGTTTCAGGTTGTATACCAAACTTAGTGCAAAAATTAGTTATAAAGGAGTTCATAAACTCTGTACCTTTATATGATCTGATTTTCACAATACTGACACCCTTCTCATTCTGTAATCTCTTGAGCAGCTCAAGTATCTTTGTTCTAGTTTCATTCTTCTTATACAAGAATACAACCCAGGTAAACTTGGAATAATCATCCACGATCACCAGAGTCTATTTGCGTCCGCTGAAACTAAGGGGCGTAACTGGTCCAAAAAAGATCCATGTGAAGCAGTTGCAATACTTTGCTGGATGCTGGTCCTGGGATCCCCTTAAATGAGGCTTTAACCTATTTTCCCTTCTGACATGCCACACATGTCTGATCCTTAGAGAATACCTCATTCGGGAGACCCTCAACCAGTGACATCCTTGTTATCTTGTTAAGAGTTTTAAACTGCAGATGACTCATTCTCTTGTGCAAGAGCCAACTGCTACTTTTAGAACTCTTAACAATCAGGCATGCATTTCTTGGACAACTGTTCCAATCTGCAGTGTAGATCGTTTCTTTTCTGGAACCAGTTAGCAATATCTGTTGAGTAGCTCAATTTCTGATAGTGCACCGATCAGTTGAGAACTCAACACTGAATTTTTTTATCGCATAATTATGAAATCGATAACAGATTATGCTTTAATCCATCGACATACGAGACTCCAGAAACTTGTACATCATCATTGTTGGGAGATGAATTTAAATAAGATTTTGATTAGATCCCAAAACCCCTGAGTATACATGTTCAGGATGATCTTGATAGTCTGAGAGTCAGGTTTTAGTATAGAATAGTTCAGGAGATAACTGCACCGTGTATAGTCAGCATATATTACTCAGGTTAATGTTAGAAACAAAATTTTATCTGAAGACTCAGAAGATACTAAAGACTCAGAAGATACTGAAGACTCAGAAGACACTGAAGCCTCAGAAGACACTAAAGACTCAGGTATCACTGAATACTCAGAAGACACTGAAGACTCAGGTATCACTGAATACTCAGAGGGACTCTGAAAACTATCTACCTGAGGACATACAAAACTGAGGAAGAAGCACATTTATAAGGAAATAAATGTTGACCAGATATTCAATTGCAGACAAAAGGAACTAAAAATAAGTGTTGTTTAAAGTTGTCTCATTCAGAAAGGTTGACCTAAAAGAGACGTTTTGTTTGTCTATATTCACTGAAGATAAGAACCAATCAAAGAGAGACAACACTGTACTTCACTGACACTGAAAGTGACAGGGCACTAAATATGTCAATAGTACTATGTTCCAGACTGCAAAACTTGGTGATTGGCTGCATTGGTTACTTGTTACCCAAACCATGCAAGGGTGTTTTCAAACCCTAAAATAGTCGTTCATCAATAACAAAAAGAGGAAACCCTTGATGCTATCTCTTCCAACGGATAGTTTTTCAAGAGTGACCTTATAGAGTTGCCTATAAATACCAGTGACCTTCACCATTGCAAGGTTACGGGAAATCCAAGCAACTCCAGAGCTCATTCGTATTCTTGCAAATTGAAGCACTCGAAAAACCTAAGATTTTCCAAGTGTTTCACATTGAAGAGATCTCATTCACTAAGCCTAGTATTGTTATATATATCCAAAGCTTAGTAGAGATATCCTAGCCTTTGAATTTGTTCTTATTTATCAAATGATATCTCACCCTAGGTGGAAACCAACCCAAACCTAAACCCTATTGTTAGGTAGTTTGAGTGTATGATTGTTGGAGAGAAAGAGTTGTAAAGAGTGAGTAAGCTGCAGTTGGGTTCAGCCAAAAAACTCTAGAGAGGAAGTTAGTAAGTTGTTTGAGACAATCTGAAAGCTTGTGTGTGTTGAGTTAGTAAGCTGTAGTAGTCAGCCAGAAAACTCAGTGTAGAAAAGTTAGTAAGCTGCTGAGTTCAGACTGAAAGCTTTAGGAAGTAGTAGTAGAAGAGTGTTAAGGAATTTCTCTAAAGATCAGAGAGAGTGGACGTAGGAGCTTTGCCTCTGAACCACTATAACTTGCTGTGTTGATTTGCTTTCTGTTTTGCATTTTAACTGCTGCATATTTTCACTGAAAGCATCCTGATCTTCCTGATATTCAGTTGGAAACAATCCACTGAACTTGCATTAAACTGATCACAACCTTAACCACTGTTTTACTAAGGAAAAGATTTTCAGCAAGATAAAACGAGTATAAACTTAGGGCCAACATATTATGCACCCTTGATTAGCTAGAACAGATAATTACCAAACTGAACCAACTCTACTGAGTATTCAGTAAGATAATTATTTGTTCCAAGCTTCTCAGAACTCTGATAAACTTCAGAATCAGTTGGGCTAATATGAAGCTACTGAAAGCTGCTCAGGATCACTGTCTCAGTAGACTTTGACTCAGGGCAATTTGTGCTTCTCAGGGCAAAATCTCAGGACATCCTGGCCCTACTGATAGTAAAAGAAAAGTTTTAAAAATCACTGAACACTTGTATTCCCCCCCATACACGTGTAAGACTCGTTACACCGGGACCAATAATTATTTACTAAGGTTCCGAATCCTCTGGTAAAACCAAAGTTATCATCAGCAAAGAGTACACGTGGGCCTTCTTGTTCTATGTATGAACTGAAGAGATGTTTGTTGTCGGTCATGTGCCTTGAGCATCCACTATCGATGTACCAGATAGTTGCTTGTACACCTCCTTTATTGGCCAAACCCACGCAAACCTACAATCAGATCAGGCTTCAGGTAGCCCAGTTGGATTGGGTCCTGAGGGGTTAGTGTTACCTTTCGGGATCCAAACAAACAGGGCACTTCTATGATAATCATCAAGACTAGAAGGCCTGATTTGTCTCCCATAAGCATCTACATAATCATACATCTCTTCATGTGCTTTCTGGTCAGTATGATTACGAGTGTGAACCTTGGATGAATCAGAAGACTTGGGATTTTTCTGATTGGTCTGTCTTCTTTTAATCCAGTGGGGTTCAGGTGCAGTTGTCCTGGATTTCTGGTTAAAGGGATAGGTATGACTGCTACCATCAAAAGATTCATATCTCTTTTGCACAAATGGTTTTAGCAGATTACCCTTAGTTTGCTTGTTAGGCAGCTTAACCTGATTAGATTTCAGATGGGACTGTCTCTTGTGAGATGGTCCAGGCTGATACCTAGTCTGTTGATTAGGTTGAGGTCTCTTCAGAAGAACAGGGTTCTTCTGTTGATTCCTCGGTTGTTGCTTAATTAGTTGGGGTCCATTTTTGTTCCCTTTCTGATTAGGCTTTGGCCTTACCTGATCAACTAGTTTCTTTCCCTTATCAGATGCAGATTTAGCATGATATGCATCTTTACCAGAAACTTTCTTTGATTCACCTTTTGAAGATGAACCAATTGGGACATGTGATGATCCAAAAGGATCTTCAAACCCAATACCCTTCTTATCAGTTAGCTTGCGATAGTAGTTGTTCAGATTTTGAACAGTCTTAGATGAGTTTGTGAAGACTTCTACTTTCTTTTGCAAATTGTCCTCACTAATTTTTAGACTCTCATGCAGTCGGAAGAGTTCATAAAACTTAGCTTGTAGGACCTTGAGATCATCAGCTTGTTGTAGGTTGAGAGCCTGTTGTTCTTTGATCAGTTTACCTTGATCAGAAGTACTGACTTTCAAAAACTCTAGTTCTGTAGTCATCTTCTGAACAGTCTCAACTGATCTTAGTTCAGCAGTTCTGCTTGCCTCTTTTTCCTTGACAAGCTGAATATTCTCAGCCCTTAGCTTATCTTTCTCAGCTTCCACTATTGTATAAGTATCTACTGCATTAGAGAGATCATCAAGCAATTGCTCATTGTAGAGCTGCAGGTCAATCTCTCCAGCAGGTGTGCTTAGCACAACAAGTGTGGAAACACAAAACATAAAAGGTTTAGAAAATACCTCATTTTGATCAGCATCTTTAGCCATGAGACAGATATCGTCATCAGATGAGAATATCAGATCGTCAAAATCATCAGTCGTTGTCATCAGGCAGAAGTCCTCAACAGATGAGTATCCAGAATCATCTGATGGCAGGTAGGAGTCATCGATACCTGATGTATCAGCAACCGTGGCTTTTCTGCCTCTGTACCTTTGCTCTCTTCTATTCCGCTTATCTTCTCTCTCTTTGGGAGTCAGGTCAGGGTAATCTGCGCTATAGTGACCTGGTTTCTGAGAATTGAAACATGCTCCAGGTTCCACGGAATTTCTTCTCCCAAGTGAGTCTCTTCTCATGTATGATCTGTCAGGAGACTTACCATCTTGCTTGTAATCAGAATTTCTTCTATCTGATCTTTTCTCTCGTCGGTCATCATTTCGATCATCTCTTTTCTCTTCTCTGCGATCGTCTCTTCGATCATCTCTTCTGTCATCAGAATGATTTCTCTCTTGCAATCTGTCAGTTGATCTCCTATCTCTTCCTCTACTTTGTCTGTAGTCATGATAGAATTTCTGATACTTGCCCTGTTGAACATTGGATCGTTCAAGCTTTCTGGCTAGCAAAGTAATCTGTTTAGCCTGACTCGTGATGTTTGCTATTGGTTCAGTAGACCTCGAACTGCTACTAGCTGCCTTGAATGCAACTGCTTTTGATGTGGCAGGTGTAGCTTCAGCAGGTGACTAGTCTTCTTCTTGACCTCTTTCAATTAGGTCGAATTCATGAGCTTTTAGACTCAGAAACAGGTTGCTCGGCTTCATCTTCGCAATATCTTGGCAATCTTTTATTACAGTTACTTTCATGTCCCATTTCTTGGTCAGGGACCTCAAGATCTTGTAGTTGATGTCCTTATCTGACATTTCTCGTCCTAGTTCACGAAGCTTGTTAACTGACATGGTGATTCTTCCATCATGTTGATTTATAGTTTCATCTGGTAGAATCTTGAGTTTCTCAAACTTCACCAGTTCAGCTTGCAATCTGTTGTCCTTAATCAAATCGTTTCCCACACATATCTCAGCCAGAGTATCCCACATCTGCTTAGGAGTCTTAAGATACTTGATCTTCTCGTGTGTTGTCTTGTCCACCGTCTTCATGATGATATGTCTGGCTACAGTATCCATATTAGACAGTTTCCTTTCTTCAGCATCCATTAATGAAGGACTCTTTCTGATTCTAGCTCCAGTTGGATGTGCTGGATCACCTCCTTTAGCTGGATTGTTGTGATAGATGATGATAGGTCCTTGTTCAAGAACTTCTATCATTTTGTTGCTTATAACACCCAGATGGTTGCTCATGAGAATGGTCCAGTAGGTAGGGGTGAAAACGGATCGAATACGGACGGATAGTGCTTATACCGTATCCTAAACCATATTTTTTTCTCGAATTCGGAATTAGATACGGAAAAGCCAAATTCGGATACGAATTCGGAATATTCGGTATAAGGATACGGGATGGATATCGGACGAATCCGGGCCGGATTCGAATAACTATAATCGCCTAATCGGATAATATGAAAACTAAAAACTATATCATTTCTAACTATCACCACTCCAGCACAACATAACGCCTAAGAAAACATATATAATATTATACCCAAGCATGAATAAAGCAATCAACAAACTACTCCTAAGCCAAAGAATTATCCACTCATGAAAATATTAAACCATACGCAACATACATACGTTTCTTTTAACTAATGCTAATGAAGAATAAAGCACACCATCAAACACAAGTCTAGAACATAATTCCTTAATAAAAAACAAAGCAGGGAACATAAATTGGTTGAATGAAAACTTAAGAGGGACAGCGGAAAAACATAGTTATTGAACATCAAATGGAGGCCTCAACTCTCGGATCCTCATCAATCCTCATCACTGTCCATTTCTTCTTCAACCTACATTGTTTTTGTATAAGCAGAGTTAGTATTTCAAGTTGCAACAAACCCAAAACGTATATAATTACCATGCCAAAGTTCATTTCATTGAAATTCACAAGTTGCATCAAGTGCCAATAGTAAATGCCACAAAAAGCTAGAAGAACTGCATCCTTGCTTCCGCGGCTTCTACATGTCAACTTCATTTAAACAAATTAAAAGCAAAACAAGACCTACAAAAACGTAGAAGTGCCTATGTACATCTATCTATAGGTTAAAGTTCACTTTTTATAATTCACTCAAACAAGTGTTCATACAGCCATACTATAAATTCACTCAAACAAGCCTGAAGTGTCGAAGTGCAGCCTCTTAATCTCCTTGGTTATACTATAAATTGACCAAGCTGGTCACTTAAGAGCTAAGCTAGCCATATAAACCACAAACTGTATCATGAAACTCTTTCCCATATGATAGAAAAAAAGATGTCTCTTTGGTCTAAAAAACACTCTCAAGTAATATGTGTAAAGTGGAAGAACATCCAAATGAATAACTGTTAAGAGCCATTACCCTTTCTTTCACCAAATCTGCGAAAGTTAGATATTATCATTGACTAATTCAACCCCTCACTAAATATTAACAATGCATAAATTATTTCCCTCCTACTGAAGCACTGAACCATCTTCGATTCATCAAAACCCAGCAATATAACCTCACGAAATCACTAAATTGAATTCTAATTCTTTAACTAACATGTCAAACTTATGAAATTCATACGTGAAGCTCGGAATATACGCAGAAATATTAACGAGAAAAGCTATAACTGAATTCTGAGAAGCTCGGGACCCAGCACACATTATTATCAATGAGTAAGAGAAAGCTTTAAATTAATTTTGAGAGCAAGAATTTGAAAGAATTTCAGGAAATGAAAACCCTAACCTTGTGAAGGATGATAGTAGCTGGTGGCAATTGCTTAACGAGATTGGAGTGTTACGACTACCAAAAGAAGGTTACTCGTTAGTCAGATCGGCAAACCAGTTCAAACAGAGCCTGAACGTCCGGTTCGAAAAGGGAAGGGAGAAGGAGAGGGGCGGCCGGTCGACGACGGGGCTAGCCGGCTGGGGGTGCAGTGGCCGGCCGGTGAAAAGTGAAAACGAAAGGGAGAAGGAAAGCTGAGTGGCGGCCGAGCGTAGACTAGGGAAGGCCAGAAAGGGTTTTGGGAAGGATCTGGAATTCTGGATATCAATTCAAATGTCTTAATAAAATTAATATTAAAAAAAATTAAAAAAATTCGGATATCCGAATAATATATCCTGATACTATCCGATAAAATATGGTAAAACTCGAATACGGTCGGATATTATGTATTCCAAATCCGATTCCGTATCCGAAGTCAACTATCCGTATCCGAATCTGTATCCTCCCGGATACCAATTTTTTATACCGAATTCGATACCGACCGGATTCGGCTCCGGATCGGTCGGGAAATATCCGATCTGTTTTCACCCCTACCAGTAGGCATACTCATCAATAGAGAACTTCAGCAGATCATGATACATTCCAGATGTGTTATCTATGCTGAATAAGTGAGTTTAAAACAGATGAGCTTTAAAAACAGGTTTTTCAAAGATCTGTTCAAGTGACCACAATGGTTCTTCCTCAAGAACCGATGATACTCAAAGCCAGTGGTCCTTAGAACCACTGCTCTGATACCACTTGTAGGTCCTGAACGGGTTTTAGTGAGGCAGAAGTCTAGAGGGGGGGGGTGAATAGACTTCTGAAACTTTTTCGTGGGATCAGGTGTGAATAGCAAGTTGCCTGATCAGAGTGTGTATGAATCAGTTTGGACTGATATCCAACTTACTGATCGCCTGAGAGCAGATCAGTTCAGTGTCTATCAGTTTAACTGATGTGCAGAAGATAAGTTTAACCCGTGTGAAAAACCAGTTTACTAAATCAGGTTCTAAGTTATCTGAATTGGATCAGATGACAAACTGTCAAACTGATCAGATCAGTTGCTTGGTGAAAATCTGATCCAGACTTAGAATATGCATGCAATTGTTAAATAGGTGTGTGCAGATTGTGTAAAACAGGTAAATCAGATTAAGGCACACAAGATTTATATAGTGGTTCAGACAACATGTCCTACATCCACTCTTCCCTATCAGCAGGGGCACCAACTTAACCAACTGGACTTAGATTAATGTGTTAGTCCAACACAATACAACAGATGTTTTAAGAGTTCTCACTCAACCAATCCCAGAAATCAAGACTAGAAACCCTAGCTTGAAATCTTGCTAAACAAAACTTAACCTAACACTTTGATTTGGGTATAAGATTTGAGTTGTTCCAACTGGAAATCTATCCTATTATTTGGATAGCCTAAAGCTAAAGGATAAAATTTATGTGCTAAGAACTATGGGATGAACACTTAGAAAATATTCTTGATTTTGTGTTCTTCGTGCGGAAATTTAGAGTGGCTTGAGCTTGATAATAATTTCCGTAACCTTACTCTGAAGGTTTGATCCCATATTTATAGACCTTCAAATCAAAGAGTCGTTGGAGAGCAATTTAAATTTCAGGATATTTTTGGTAGGTTTGCAGGATGGATTTGATGTGCGCAGAGGCGGCATGGCCGAAAGCATGCAAGTTTGTCCTTTCTAGCCATTTGACTGTGATGTGCCAAATCCCGCACGGTCATCTTCGTACATACGAGTCTTGCTCTCATTGGTTATCAAGTACACTTGTTCAGTGTTTGATTTACCAACTTAGTTTGACATTCTTCTTGTCTGATGAACTCGTATGACTTTGGTGAACCTTTGTTTATCACCTGATTGAGCTGAGCTGATCAGTCCAAACTGATCTGTCTACCTGGTTGAGTCTTTTGATGTAAGTTATCTTAGCTCAACTTACTGACTCATCGGATGTTGTCTATATAGTAGGTCATCAGGTTTTGAAACTTCTTACATGATCTTCTTTCTCTTCTTCAGATTAATTCTGATCTGGTAGAAACTGATGAATCAGTTTCTAGATTTCTGGATGTCGAAGTTCTGATCTTCATGTCTTCACCTGATAAATACCAGTTCATTAGGTATTTCTGATCTTCAATCTTGCCTGATACATATTGAGTTCCCCCTCAATATGTGACCTATACTATTACATCAGTTGTTCTATACAGTCATTATCAACTGATCACCTTAACCTGATTTCTAGATCATCAGTCAGCTAACAGGTCTGACTGGTCCTATTACAAGTGTTTTTTTAAACTTTCATCAAAACTATAAATTTCCCAACAAAAGAAATAAAATGATTTGCAAATAAATAGTAAAAGAGATTGATCATCACCAGTATAATGGAGAGTTGTGTGAAAAAAAATGTGAAATTCATATATTTATTGGTAGATGACATGTACTCCACATTTAGAAAGTGAATAATGTGTGCAAAAAATAATAATAATTAACTAAATAAACTTATAATGTTAATAAAAAAAATTATTAAAAATACCATTTTTTTTCTTCTTAATCAATTTACAAAAGAATCTATCTATATAAGTATAGAATCAAGTAACATAACAAATATGAGAACATATCAAATGGAACTGCCATAATTAAAACATAGTAAAAAATTGGCATTCAATTGGCACGTAATAACCATAAGAAGGCAATACCTTATTATTGGGCACATTCTAGATTTTAGATGTAATTCAGCCGATGTAATTGATTTCAATTGGTAAATTTTATTTACTAAAATTCAGCCGATGTAATTGATTTCAATTGGTATGTTTCAATTACTAAATTCAATTTCAATGGCTGCTTGATCTTGAATTTAATAGGACGGATTTTATGGAGTAATTTTAGGCGTAAGTGTATATGATAATTTCAGCCAAACGACATAAATTTCATGCGACTTAAGGAATATTTGTCATAAATTGATCTTGACATAATTCATCCTTAAGGAATATTTCAATAGCACTTTCAGTGGAATTTTCATGGGAAAGCCATGAATATGGATTAATCAATACACATCCGTTACAGAGTTCATTTGAATCCCCTCTTTCTCAAATCGGTCAACCATTAACGAAATGGGTCGGGCCGGATGGGCCAGGCCAGAAATCCCAAACAACATGGGCGATAAAATAGTTCTCAGCTCTGTACAAATCAGCTTTTGAAATCCCTTTCAACTATTGCTATCTGATTATATTGTCTATGTCATCATGAAATCAATTATTCATGTGATGCTACAATGGTTTTGTTAAGAAGTTGTGGTGGTAGAGTGAAGGCCAATGACATAGTTCATGATGAGGATTTGGCTACCAAAAAACCCGAATGTGAGAATGTTTTCTTGATGGTAATTTACGGAGTCTCAAGCTGCTCAACGAAGGTTTTTGTATTTACTTTTGTATTTGGATCCAAATTAGCGTGTTAAATTCAGAGTTATTTAGTAGCTGAATTTTCAATACATTTTATTTGCAGAAAATAATTAATTTTATTGAATATTCTGGACAACTAAGAAGTTTTAATATATAAACCACAAATATAATCTTGACCAAAACCACAAAGTTGTAAGAGTATCACTACACGAAAAAAAAAATCATCAAAAAAAGATCAATAGGATCTGTATATGAGATATTGTAGAATCAAGAAAAAAAATTGTAGCCATCAATATGATCTGCAAAAAAAAAATTGTTTTCAGATAATTTTTTAGTAACATAATAATACTGCATATGATTTTGGAAAATGTTTAGGGTTTTTTTGTTGAAGGATGTGTATGATGATATGATGCTAGATGTGGTGAAAGATTTATATTTTTTTGCTTTTGGATTGACATACTGAATTCCATAAAAAAATAATAATATTTCTTTTTTTATATAATTGGCAGAAAATTTAAAACCTAATCTATTACACAAATTAGTAGAAGAACCACAAGATCGCTAGCTTAAACATCTCCAATCTAAAAGCTCAACATGAGAACGATTCGAACTTTTGGATTGACATAGTGAATTCACATAAAAAAAACTATATTAATATTTCTTTCTTTTTTATCCAATTGGCAGGAAACTTAAAACCTAATTTGTTACACAACTCAGTAGAAGAACCACAAGATTGTTCGCTTAAATATCTCTGATCCAAATGCTCAACATGAGGACGATCCAAATCGTGAAGTGGTATAGCTATGAATTCCACCATGATTCGATTAATGGTAGATGGAAATTATATGAGTATTTATAGAGTTTGAATGTGGAGGTAATGAGCAATAATTATGGTGTGAATTAATTATAATTATAAAAAGGGTAAAAAGTAAAAAGAAGAAGGAGTGATTGGTGCAAGGGATTGGACGATCAAGATCAATTTAGAAAAAATGATCAATGGTCAAGGTAGTTTGGAGCCAAAACCAAGAGTGATAAAATAGGTGCTATTATATATTTATGATATATGGAATACTTTACAACATAGTTGGAGTTTGCAACTTACTAAAATAGTTAATAAATGTTTCATTTGTGTGGAAAATTGCGAAATGTTTTAGAGAATATTCTCAACTATTAAATTAAAGTATTCTTCACCATTCATCAAAGATGTGATCTTCTATATAGGAATAATGATTTCATTAGTAAATTATCAGAAAAGTATTAATGTAATAAGTATACAGTGAAACTATCATTCATAAATTTTAAAGTATAATAAATTGTCATGGTCAATTATAAGTCAATTTTTTTAATTAATTATAAATAATTTTTAGTTTTATTTAGTCTTCAAGTTTATGCTGGACAAAAATAATGAATTCATCATGATAATATTTCCATATTCAGAATCTATAATTTCTCTACCTTACATATAGTAAATAATTTATTAATAAATTCATATGAATTACCCATTATAAATGTATACTCCCTCCATAATCTATAAATTCTCTATCTCATGTATAGTAAATAATTTATTGATAAATTCATATGAACAACCAACCCCACGTTAGTTTTCGCACTCAAAAAAGAAAACTTTATTCATAGCCCTTACCCTCTCACTTATTTATACTATATGTCATTACTTTTTCTAACACAAATTGTTGGGAAATTTAGAGTTTTGATGAAAGTTCTAAAACACATGTAATAGGACCAGTCAGACCTGTTAGCTGACTGATGTTTTTAATACCAGTTATAAGATGACCAGTTGATAATTATTATATAGAACAACTGATGTATAAGATAGGTCACATATTGAGAGGGAACCTCAATATGTATAGGTCAGATCTAAAGATCAGAAGAACAAAAGATCAACTGAAGTCCGACAAGCCAAAAGGCAAGGGAAGGACAGAAGATCAGACGATCTTATAAAGTCAGATAATCAGGTGAAGTCATGAAACACAAATTCAGAAGACCTGAAGATCAGATGACTACCAGAAGATCAGACCAGAAGACCTATATCAGCCGAGTCTGCTAGTTGAGCTAAGACAACTGGCACCAGAAGACTCTATCAGGTAGAATGATCAGTTGTAACTGATCAGGTTAGCTCACACCAGGTAGTAACTGATGTTTCACCAAATCATACGTTGTTGATCTGAACAAGAAGAATGTCAACTTTAGTTGGTAGAACAAACACTGAAAAGTGTTTGTGTTAACCAATAAGAACAAGACACATATGAACGGAGCCGACAATACGGGATTTGGTGCTGCTTGGTCAAACGGCTATAAAAAATGACATACACGCTTTCGGCCATGCCGTACCTAGAAGCACGTCACATCAAATCCTACATATCTACTAAATATAGCCAAAAATTCAAATTTCTCTCCAACGACTCTTTGATTTCGAGGTCTATAAATATGGGATTACTCTTCAGAGTGAAGACACTAAAATTATCAAGAAGCTCATACTATAGCCAAATTTCCGCACGAAGAACACAACCTTGAAGATTATTTTTCTAAGTGTTCATCCCATAGTTCTTAGCACAGAAATCTTATCATCTAGCTGTTAGGCTACTTAAATACTAGGAAAGATTTCATAGTTGGAACAAACAACAAATCTTATCCAAAACCCAAAGTTATGTTAAGTATGTTTAGCAAGATTTCAGACTAGGGTTTCTAGTTCTGATTTCTGGGATCGGTTGAGTGAGAGCTCTATAAATATCTGTTGGTGTAATGTGTTGGACTAACACAATAATCTAAGTCCAGTTGGTTAAGTTGGTGCCCCTTGTGATAGGGAAGAGTGGACGTAGGACTGGTTGTCCGAACCACTACAAATCTTGTGTGCATTTACATGTTTGATTAATTGCTTTACACTATTGCACACAACTTGATTAAATCTGCATACATATTCTGAGTTAGGATCAGCTAGCACCAAGCTACTGATCTGATCAGATTGACTCCATAGTCATCTGATTGAAAACAGCTTCAGAATCTGATTTGTTATAAACTGGTTTTTCACACGGGTATAAACTAGCTTCCGCACAATTAGTTAAGCTGATAGATACCAAACTGATCTGCCCTCAGGCGACCAGTAAGTTGGATATCAGTCCAAACTGATTCACTTGCACTCTGATCAGGCAATCTGCAATCACACCTGATCTACACGAAAAAGTTTTCAGAAGTCTATTCACCCCTCCCCTCTAGACTTCTGCCCTCACGAAACCCATTCGGGACCTACAAGTGGTATCTGAGTAGTGGTTCTACGGACCACTGGCTTTGAATATCATCGGTTCTTGAGGAAGAACCTTTGTGGTCACTTGAACTGATCTTGGAAAATCTTTTCAAATCTCATATGTTTTCAAACACACGATCAGCATGGATAATACTTCAGGTATGTATCATGATTTGCCTAAATTTTCCATTGATGAGTATGCAGACTGGACGATATACATGAGCAACCATCTGGGATCAATAAGCAACAGGATGATGGAAGTTCTTGAACGAGGACCCATCATCATCTATCATGACAACCCAGCTGTTGGAGGTGATCCAGATTTTGCAGTTGGAAGTTTTGTCAGAAAGAGTCCCACCCTGATGGATGCTGAAGAGAGAAAGTTGTACACTCTGGATACGATAGCCAGGCACATAATCATGAAGACCATGGACAAGATAACCAGACAAAAGATAAAGTATCTCAAGACAGCCAAACAGATGTGGGATACGCTTGCTGAAATGTGTGTAGGAAATGATCTAATTAAAGATAGCAGACTGCAAGCTGAACTGGTGAAATTCGAGAAACTTAAGATGTTACCAAATGAAACCATCAATGAGCTCGATGGAAGAATCACCATGTTAGTTTACAAGCTTCGGGAACTTGGACGAGAGATGTCAGATAAAGACATAAATTACAAGATCTTGAGATCTCTGACTAAGAAGTGGGATATGAAAGTCACCGTAATAAAGGATTGTCAAGATATTGCCAAGATGAAGCCAAGCAACCTGTTCCTGAGTCTTAAAGCCCATGAGTTCGATCTGATCGAAAGAAGGCAAGAAGAAGAAGATGAGTCGCCTGCTGAAGCCACACCTGCCACATCAAAATCAGTTGCATTCAAAGCAGCCAGCAGCAACTCAAAGTCTACTGAACCAGTTGGAAATATTATAAGCCAAACTGAACAGATTGCTTTGCTAACCAGAAAACTTGAAAAATCTAACATTCAACTTGGCAAGTATCGTAGATTCTACAGGGATTATCAAAACAGCAGAGAAAGAGATAGGAGGCCAGCTGACAGATCTCCAGAAAGGAACAGATCTGATGACCGAAGAGATGATCACAGAAAGGATCACAGAGAAGATAAGAAAAGAGATGATCGATCTGATGAAAGAAGAGACAACAGATCTGAGAGAAGAAATTTTGATTACAATCAGACAGGTAAGTTACCTGACAGATTCTATAGACGGAATGACTCACCTGACAGAAGAAGTTCTGTGGATCGTGGAGCATGTTTCAACTGTGAGAAACCAGGTCATTACAGCGCAGATTACCCGGACCTGACTCCAAAAGAAAGAGAAGACAAGCGGAACAGACGAGAATAAAGATACAGAGATAGAAAAGCCGTAGTTGCTGATACATCTGAGATCGATGATTCTTATCTGCCTTCTGAGGATTTTGGCTACTCAACAGTAGAGGACTTTTATCTGATAAGCAACGCTGATGATTTCTATCACTATGATGATCTGATGTTCTCATCTGATGAAGACATCTGTCTCATGGCTAAGGAGGAAGACCAATCTGAGGTAACCTCTAAACCTTCTGCTCTTTCAGTTTCCACATCAGCTATGATTAGCACACCTGCTAGAGAGATTAACTTGCAGCTCTATTCTGAGCAATTGCTTGATGATCTCTCTAACGCAGTAGACATTTATACGATAGTGGAAGCCGAAAATGATAAGCTAAGGATTGAAAATACTCAACTTGTTAAGGAAAATGCTGTCAGTAAAGCAGCTGAACTAAATTCAGCTGAAGCTGCTCGGAAGAAAACTGAAGAACTGAAAGTTCTTAAAGTTAATTCTTCTGATCAGGAGAAGCAGATTAAGGAACAGCTAGCTATCAATAAACAGCAAGCTGGTGATTTTAAAATCCTACAAGCCAAGTTTGTTGATCTCTTCCGACTACATGAGAGTCTGAAATTAACTGAGGATAGTTTACGTAAGAAAATACAGGTTTTCACGAAATCTTTGAAAACTGTTCAGGATATGAACAACTATTTTCGAACGACAACTAATAAGAAGGGAATTGGGTATGAAAACCCTTCTACATCCTCAAAAGCCCCGTCTGGTTCACTTCAAAAAGGTGTAATTAAACGAGTTTCTGAGATAGATACACAAAAAGTAAAATATGTATCTGATAAGGGAAAGAGACCTGCTGAACAAGTAAGGCAAATGCCCAATCAGAAAGGGAAATGTAAAATGGACCTAATCGATTAACCATCACCGAGGAATCAACAAAGAACCCATCTTCCAAGAGACCTCAACTCGATCTCGATCAATGATTAGGTATCGAGAAAAGACAACTGTCAAAGGGAAATCTAATCAAACCTAATCGGGTCACCGCCTAACAAGCAAGCTAAAGGTAAACCGCTAAGACCATTTATGCCAAAAAATATGAATCTTTTAATGGTAGCAATCGTACCTACCCTTACAATCGAAACCTAGGGTCAGCCAGACCGAGAGCCCCACCGGGTTAAAAAGAAGACAAACAAAGAAAGAAAAAATCCCAAGTCTTCGATTCACTCAAAGCTAAAGCACAAATAATCATACTGATCGAAATGCAATTGAAAGAATTTTTGGATTTTTAAAATATTTTTGGGAAACAATCAGCATTCTTGATCTATCGATTACAATAGAAATGGCCCTGTTTGTATGGATCCCTAAAACCAACTCTAACCCCTCGGACCCAATCCAAAAAGGGGGTACCTAAAGCCTAATTTGATTGCAGGTTCACGTGGGTTTGGCCAACAAAGGAGGTGAACAAGCAACTATCTGGTACATCGATAGTGGATGCTCAAGGCATATGACAGGAAGCAAACATCTCCTTAACTCTTACACAGTACAAGAAGGCCCGCGTGTACTCTTTGGTGATGATAACTTTGGTTGTACGGAGGATTCGAACCTTAGAGAATGATGATGTACAAATTCTTTGGAGTCTCAGATGTCGAAGGTTTAAAGCATAACCTGTTATCAGTTTCACAATTTTGCGACAACGGATTCAGTGTTGAGTTCTCGACTGATCAGTGTACTATCAAGAATCGAGCTACTCAATAGATCTTGTTAACTGGTTCAAGGAAAGGTACGATTTATACAAATGGATTGGAAATGTTTATCCAAGAAATGCATGCACAGTTGTTAAGAGTTCCAAAAGTAGCGGTTGGCTCGCACAAAAAGAATGAGTCATCCTAACTTTAAAACTCTTAACAAGATAAAAGGATGTCTTTGGTTGAGGGACTTCCGAATGAGGTACTCTCTAAGGATCGGACATGTGTCGCATGTCGGCGTGAAAACAAAGTTAAAGCCTCATTCAAGGGAATCCCCGACCAAAGATCCAAAGAGAGTATTGCAAATCGCTCCATATGGACTTATTTGGACCATTACACGGTCGATCTCGATGAACGCAAAATACACTCGGTAATCGTGGATGATTATTCCAAGTTTACAGGTTGTTTCTTGTTCTTGTATAAGAAGAATGAGACAACAACAAAGATACCTGAGCTGCTCAAGAAACTACAAAACGAAAGGGTGTCAGTATAGTGAAAATCAGATCAGATAAAGGTACATAATTTCTGAACTCTTTAATTACTGATTTTTGAACTAAGTTTGATATACAGCATGAGACATCAGCTACAAGAACGCCACAACAGAATGGTGTAGCAGAACGGAGAAACAGAACACTCAAGGAAGCTGCTCGCACTATGTTAGTTGAACATGCAACACCAAGCCGTTTCTGGGCAGAAGTCATCAATACTGCATGCCACACTAAGAACAGATGCTCTCTGACTAAGGCTCACTACAAAACACCCTATGAACTGTGGAAGGGCAGAAAACCTCGTGTTTCTTACTTCCATGTTTTGGGTACAAGTGTTTCATACACAACAATGGGAAGAGTCAGTTGAAGACTTTTGAGGCCAAGTCAGATGAGGGTATATTCTTAGGATATTCCTCATCCAGCAAGGCTTTCAGGGTTTACAAAAGGCAAACCCTAGTTGTGGAAGAAACACCTCATGTGATCTTTGATGAAACATCTTCTGAACAAGAGAAATCTGCCTCAGAACAAGAAGTACTAGATCAACCGGTACCTGATGCACAGAAAATGGATCAACTAAGTATCAAGGAAAAAGGATCAGAACACGTAACAGTTTATATTCCAGATCCTGCTGATTCACCAGGTCAATCAGACCCTAAGGTACGTACAATTGTCAATAAAGAAGGTGTGCATACCGAGATAAAGATCAATCGAACCATCTGGTTCAGGGGGAACACCTGAAGTTCCAACGGACAGACATCAGCACATGATGAGTCCAACATCAGCTGAGACTTGTCCATGTCAAGTGGATCATAATTCTGCACCACTCCCAATCACTAGTAATGAACTACTATCAGAAGAGGATGATGTTCTCCAAATGGATGCAAATCGAAAAAAGAAGGACACGGGTAACCAACCATCCAACCGATCGATCATCGGAGACCCATCCGATAGAGTCAAAACTAGACATCGACAGTGAAAGTGCCATGTATTGTTGTTATCGTCTTTTGAAGGAACCAACCAAGTAGAGGAAGCTCTACAAGATGCAAATCGGATTCTAGCCATGCAAGAAGAAGAATCGAACAGGTTTGAAAGGAATCGGTTTGGAAATCAGGATAGACCAACCCATCAAGATGTGATTGGCATAAAGTGGGTATTCAAGAACAAGAGAGATGAGAATAATGTCATAACCGTAAATAAGGCAAAACTTGTTGCTAAGGGGTATTCACAATCGGAAGGAATTGATTATGATGAGACCTTTGCACCGACCGCCGCCTTTGAAGTCATTCGGTTTGTTTTTGGCATATCTTTGCCTACGAGGGGTTTATTGTGTATCAGATGGATGTAAAGAGTGCATTCTTAAATGGGGTACTAGCTGAGGAAGTTTATGTTGAACAACCTCCAGGCTTTGAAAAAGGCGACCAGGTGTACCGTTTAAGAAAAGCTCTTTATGGCCTGAAACAAGCACCTCGAGCTTGGTATGATACACTCTCTCGATTCGTGATACCAAATGGTTTCACTAAAGGAATAGTGGATGTAACCTTATTCGAGAATAGAAGATGGAGAAGATATTCTGATGGTTCAGATTTATGTGGACGACATCATCTTCGGATCTCCCAACAAGAGTTTATGTGAAAAATTTAGCAAGCTGATGCAAGGGAAGCTCGAGATGTCCATGATGGATCAGATGAGTTACTTTCTGGGTCTACAAGTTAAGCAAAGTACAGAAGGGATATTCATCTCGCCAAAGTAAAGTACACTAGGAGTTTATTGCCTAAGTTTGGAGTTCAAAACTGTAAGGAAGCCAGAATTCCTATGATGATTGGATTCAAGATGGATCCAGATGAGGATGGTCAGAAAACTAATCAGAAAGAATATAGGGCTCTCATTGGATCTTTACTATACCTGACTACCAGCAGACCACATATCACTTTTGCAGTAGGTGTATGTGCCAGATTTCAGGCAAATCTAATGCAAAGCCACCTGGAAGCAGCTAAGCAGATTCTTAAGTATCTGAAGGGGACAGTAAACCTTGGTTTATTTTACCCATCAGATGATAATCTAGAGCTTAGTGGGTATTCTGATTCTGATTATGGAGGTTGCAGAATTGACAGGAAGTCAACCTCAGGTAATGTTTGTTTTTAGGTAGTAAGCTGATCTCGTGGTTTTCAAATAAGCAGACATCAGTTGCGACATCTACTACTGAAGCAGAATATATGGCTGCAGGAAGCTGTTGCTCCCAACTGCTCTGGCTTAGTCAGCAGCTGAGGGATTATAACATTCTAGCTAAGAACGTACCTATATTTTGTGACAGTAATAGTGCTATTGCAATCACTCAGAATCCTGTTCTACATACAAGATGCAAGCATGTGGATGTCAGACACCATTTTATAAGAGATCATGTTGAAAAGAATAATATCAGAATGGAAAAGATCCATACTGATAAACAGAAAGCTGATATTTTAACCAAGCCACTAGCTGAGATCAGATTCGGAGAATTATGCAATGAGCTAGGGCTTCTGGATCTTGGAGAAAAAGCACCAGAAATGTTTGGTGGACTGATCTCCAGAACCAGTTGGTTAAGAGACTAATCAGGCTAAGAGGAATCAGTTGAGTTAGGTATCTCAACTGATCAGAAGATCAGTCAAGAAACTGATATGAGAAGGCTTTATCATATTAAAAAGGAACTGATCAGATTAAAGAATTATCAGATTAAAGGAATTGATCAGTTTGGTTGTTTCATACTTTGTAAGTCGATTAAGCTAATGTTCAACAAGCAAGTTGCATAAGATTAAAGGTTCAATCGCATAAGGAAACAGAAAATACACAACAATGGAATAATAGAAATTTTCATAAATAAAGACCCGGAGGTCAGATTTACATTACAAGTTACAAGTACGAAAGGACCCGGAGGTCAGTACATAAACCATAAACCGAAAACCCTAAGCCTAACCCTAGAAGGGGGGGAGAGAGGCTTTAAAGTTTTTAAAGCTTGATGCTCCCATTTCCCCCCACTTAACCCTAAAAGGGGTGTGAGAGGCTTTGAAATAATCCTAAAGCCACCCTCAGAGCTTCGGAGTTAGGAGGGAGAGCGGCATTGAAGGATTTCTAAGCCAGGAGCCCCTAGTCCTAAAATCAATGGGCTCTCCAGCTGTTAAATGGGACACAAGTGCCAAAGATGTGGTCCAAAGACCATATGGCCACAAGTGTCGCATGCAAATATTGAGTTTGATATACGATGATCAGTTGTTATCAGATCAAGATCGAATACCAAACTCATGTTTTGTATCAGACTAAGTCTGTTGATGCTAATTCCGTCATCTCGATAGGCACACAAGGTGCATACGGTTAGGAGAAGTGTCTTCTCACTTGCGATAGCAGATCCGCCGCCTCGGTGGTAGAGAAGCTTGGTAATAATTGTATGTGTAATATTCGATGAAGACGAAAGCAGTAATAAGGGACGCACAGGGTTGATTTGAGAAGCTAAAATCATTTGAAAAGGGTTAAAGGTTTTTGCCGGAAGTTTCACCGGAAATAAGGGTTCACCGGAATACATGGTTTACAACACTTAAAGAAGATAAGTATGGTGAATGGGTTTTGTTGTGTAAATCATTGGTCCAATTTATAGAGGCCGAGCAGGGGTGCAAATGCAAATTTGATTTCTCAAAACCTTTTAGAGAAATTGGCACCACAAGGACAGCGCGTAGGAAACAGGCGACTGATGATTGGATAAGCTTACGGTGATTGATATCCCAAAGTATCCAGACTATTATTACGAATGTCAAATCGTGCCGACTTAGGGAATCGAGATGACTATCCGATTTTCAAGACTAAGTTTTGGCGGTAACACTTATCCCAAGAATTGACTTGGTCTGAGTAGAATCAGATTAGGTCAACTAAAATCTGATTAGATAAGAGACTGATCAGATGAGGAAGATCAGTTGAGTATGATACCTCTACAAATCAGATAAATCAGTCAATAAGTAATCAAAAATAACAATTGAAGGGGGAACTTCAACTGATCAGGGAGGATCAGAAAAGGGAATATCAGACGCAAAGTGGAGCGGATCAGTTGAATGGGACAGTTGGGAAATTATATGGATTAGGCAGAAAACTAAGATCAACAAGTGGTACAGACAGACTTCAAGTGGTATTGACTGATTACAATATCAGTCAACCAGATACGCATTTCTGTTTCTTTGTTTACTGCTTACATATATGAAATTATCTGATAATATTTGCCTTTTCTGTACACATACTTTTGTGACGCATACCCTGCAAAGTATTTAATGCGGAAGTAGGGTATATGTATTAAATGCCACTAAATGTGTTTTTAAATCCAAAAGGCAATCGCGCGTGCATATCCTGACCACACGATCAAAACCGCTCAATCTGGATCGTTTATCCTTTTCAAACATTTGATCTTCTAATCTCGATTTTCCGTCCTTCCTTTTATAAGCTTCATCAAAACCCTACCAGAATATTTTTCTCAAAATTCTTGCGATTTATTCTCTGCAAACTCTCAATTACCTTTCTGCGATTCAAAGTGTTCCTACGTTTCAACCTGTTTCAAAAATCAAAAAGCAGAATCTGGTAATTTCTGGTTGTTTGATTAATTACTATCCTAAAATCCATTGATCATATAGATTACATCTATTTATGTTATCATGTGTTATGCCTTATCATTTCTTGGTATCCGTATGCATTCATCGATTACTAGGTCTGATAATAGGTCTGATAATCAATATATGATATCTTTATGGTTATGCACAAATTTTAATCGAGACTATCTTATTGTAGATGGCCACTCACAGAATGGGCAAAATTATGTGTAACTATGCGGATTTGGCAACCAAAATTGTTGAAGACAAATTTGTCAGGTTTGGTGTTACACGCGATCCAGAATCAATAGAGGTGGAACAAATTCTGAGAAGGTGCGATCTCGAAAAATACTGTGCTGCTCACTGCAATCCAGTAATGTAGTATGAGGCACTAGAATTTTTAAGGAATTTGAAGGTGGACACGGAAAATCCTGGAGACGAACTGATTCTTCAGTAAATGGAGATGATACCAGGCTTACACATGCTGATATAACTCGACTGTTCAACCTGCCCAAAGGAAAAATATCTCCTGCTCACTACAGGGAGAATGAAGACGAACTGATCAGGAATGAACTCTTCAGAGACGCTGATAAACACCAGACCGTAGGCTTTGTCAGGCCTATGTTGAAAAGGAAATACCGTTTGTTGTTTGACATTCTGTCAAAAACAATCATGGGTATCTCGTTCAGCCCAGATGGATTAACAGCTGTAAAAATGTATAGTATGGCTGCTATTATCGATGGAGCCAAAAATATTAATTGGCATGGTTTTCTGAAGGTTATTCTGCTCCAAGAACATGACAAGTTTGGAGTTAGTGAACAGAGACAAGTCTATCTGAAGAAGAGAATCAGCAATCTCAACAAGGTTGCAGTCATTCTGAAGGACAAGTTGCCCAATGCTGAATGGGATCATAACGAACTGAAGTCCGACAAGGCCTTTCTCTCAACCACAACTGCCATCTATGGGCCATCAGATGATGATATGCAGCCCACCCCCCCTAAGACTTAGAAAGGGAAAAACAATGAGGCAGCTACGTCTGCAACTGATGCTCCTCAAAAGAAGAAGAGAAAACTGGTAAAGGCTCAGGAGAAGAGGCCAAAGAAGGTAAAACAAGCCACCATGACTCTTTTTTTGGAAGACGAGTCAGATGAAGAAGGAGTGCCAGATCAACCTGATGCGCAGCAGAGATCTGCTGAAACATCAGATAGGCAGGCCTCTCAAATTGAGAGCTCGCCAGAACAATCTGAGGGAAGAGCAAGGGACGAACGATCTCCATCTCAATCTCACGCTGATTCACCACTCAAACTTCTAGCTGCTGAGCATATCTCTCCTCCTTCACCTGCTCGCGAACCTGAAAGTTCACCAATTCGCAAACCAGTAAGATCACCTGATGTAGAACCTAACGCACTTGCTGCTACAGCAGAACCTCTGCAGATTCAGCCAATCAGGCAACATCCAGCTACTCAGACACCACCAGAACCCTCTACATCTCATCAACCGGAACCTGGTCGATATGAACAGATGATTCCTGAGTCCAGATCATCCAAGACCATCACCGGGAAAATGGTCAAAATGAGAATTGAACTCGATATTGATGAGTTGTATCTAGAGTTGGTAGCCCATCATGTTATTCGAGAGGAAGTAATGGAAATCCTCACCTGGAAAGATCTCCGTTTGAAGAACTTCTCAGATTTCATGATCATTATTGAACAGATGGGAGGTGCTGATGCATTCGCAGATTTTGATTTCGACATGAAGAAATCTGCTCAGGTAGGATCACCAGCTGAACTGATAACTGTTGAAGCGGTCAAAGCTCTGATCCACAGAAAGCTGGGAATAATTGAACAAGTCGAACTGGAGGCTGCTGAAGAAACTCCTAAGGAAGATGATCCTAAGGAAGATGATCCTATGAAGGATGTGGGAGTTGCCGATGATAGTGGAACTGGTGTTGCAGTTCATGACCAGCCACTGGAGGCGCAAACAACTGGAAATGATCAGGTGATGCAAAATATTCCTGCAACACACATCACCATTGATCAACTTCAGGAGATCAGATCTTGTTTTAAAGATCTTCTGAAAGAAGAAGTTGAGGGAGTGTTGGCTAATGAACTTAGCAACACAATAGCTGATCAAAGGCAAATTGGCCTCAAAGAAATAATTGATCAACGGGAATTGGTTATTTTCCAGATTGAAGCAATCAAAGATCAGTTCTCTCAAACCGTGACCAACCTGACTGCTGAATTTAAGAAGACAGTTGACGACAAGTTAGTTCAGGTTGATCAACAACAAGTTTCTCTTCTAATGGTCACAGAAAAGCTTTAAATGGCTGAAGAAACACTTGATAAACTTATTCTTACCCTCTCTACTGCCATTGAATCTGTCAAGACTGGGCTGATCTCAAAGATTCAAAATTTATCTACTCAAACTCAAGGTTTATCTGTTGAAGATCTTAACAAGGCCATATCAGTCAGCTTTGGATCTCTGACTTCCCACCTCAATGCTCTTTTTGATCAAACCAAAAAGGGGGAAGGACAGATTGAGAAACCAACTGACTTTATCAGAACAACAGAAGAACGGATTCAGACAGTTGAATCCTATGGCAAGAGACTAGACCATCTGGATCTGTTTGCTAATGAAATTTCTGGGAAGATGGAGAAGTAAAAGGCAAGAAAGTTAGTTGTGGATGCTGGGACATCAAAACCTGTACCAGCCACTTAGACTAAGAGAGTCACGAGAAACACAGCTAACCAAACACAGGCCGATAAGGAACTGGCTGAGAAACTGTCTAAGGAGCAGATTGCTGAAGAAGCTCAAATTAGTGAAGAAGAAAGAAGAGCAGAAAAATTGGCAGAGGCAGAAGATCTGAAAAAGAAATACAGATCGAGGGCGAAGAAAGACAAAGCCGGAAAATCTGGGCCAAAACCTCAGTTGCCAGCAAGAGTTGATGAAATCATTCCGAAAACTGTTGCACATGCTGATAGGTTCGAGGAATGGAATAAGATCAGAAGTGAATGGCTTCTGTATGCTTTTGTTCTGGATCTAGTGCCACAAGAAGAATCACCAGATGCAGAATTTCTCAACTGGTTGGAGAACAAGAACCCAGATTTTCTGAAATATCCGGAAAATGAGGCCAGAGTAATCAATGTGAGAATATCTCGTCAAGAGTATGACGTGATGGACTACTCGAAGAAGGCAGATGGCTCATTTGACAGACTGGCATTTCAAAGGTTCTATTTTGACATTCTGAACAAAGCTCGCATAACTGATCCTCAGCAGATCAATGATGTAAAATGGAAGCTATACCGGATATTCAACATTCCTCAGGATCAACACGAAATACCAGAGGGATATAAGCCAAGAGATTGTTGGGAAATTTAGAGTTTTGATGAAAGTTCTAAAACACATGTAATAGGACCAGTCAGACCTGTTAGCTGACTGATATTTTTAATACCAGTTATAAGATGACCAGTTGATAATTATTATATAGAACAACTGATGTATAAGATAGGTCACATATTGAGGGGGAACCTCAATATGTACAGGTCAGATCTAAAGATCAGAAGAACAAAAGATCAGCTGAAGTTCGACAGGCCAGAAGGCAAGGGAAGGACAGAAGATCAGACGATCTTATAAAGTCAGATAATCATGTGAAGTCATGAAACACAAATTCAGAAGACCTGAAGATCAGATGACTACCAGAAGATCAGACCAGAAGACCTACATCAGTCGAGTCTGCTAGTTGAGCTAAGACAACTGGCACCAGAAGACTCTATCAGGTAGACTGATCAGTTGTAACTGATCAGGTCAGCTCACACCAGGTGGTAACTGATGTTTTACCAAATCATACGTTGTTGATCTGAACAAGAAGAATGTCAACTTTAGTTGGTAGAACAAACACTGAAAAGTGTTTGTGTTAACCAATAAGAACAAGACACGTATGAACGGAGCCGACAATACGGGATTTGGTGCTGCTTGGTCAAACGGCTATAAAAAATGACATACGCGCTTTCGGCCATGCCGTACCTAGAAGCACGTCACATCAAATCCTACATATCTACCAAATATAGCCGGAAATTTAAATTACTCTCCAACGGCTCTTTGATTTCGAGGTCTATAAATATGGGATTACTCTTCAGAGTGAAGACACGGAAATTATCAAGAAGCTCATACTATAGCCAAATTTCCGCACGAAGAACACAACCTTGAAGATTATTTTTCTAAGTGTTCATCCCATAGTTCTTAGCACAGAAATCTTATCCTCTAGCTGTTAGGCTACTTAAATACTAGGAAAGATTTCAAAGTTGGAACAAACAACAAATCTTACCCAAAACCCAAAGTTAGGTTAAGTTTGTTTAGCAAGATTTCAGACTAGGGTTTCTAGTTCTGATTTCTGGAATCGGTTGAGTGAGAGCTCTATAAATATATGTTGGTGTAATGTGTTGGACTAACACAATAATCTAAGTCCAGTTGGTTAAGTTGGTAAAGTTGGTGCCCCTTGTGATAGGGAAGAGTAGACGTAGGACTGGTTGTCCGAACCACTATAAATCTTGTGTGCATTTACCTGTTTGATTAATTGCTTTACACTATGGCACACAACTTGATTAAATCTACATACATATTCTGAGTTAGGATCAGCTAGCACCAAGCTACTGATCTGATCAGATTGACTCCATAGTCATCTGATTGAAAACAGCTTCGGAATCTGATTTGTTATAAACTGGTTTTTCACACGGGTATAAACTAGCTTCCGCACAATCAGTTAAACTGATAGATACCGAACTGATCTGCCCTCATGCGACCAGTAAGTTGGATATCAGTCCAAACTGATTCACTTGCACTCTAATCAGGCAATCTGCAATCACACCTGATCTGTACGAAAAAGTTTTCAGAAGTCTATTCACCCCTCCCCTCTAGACTTCTGCCCTCACGAAACCCGTTCGGTACCTACACAAATAACTCAAAACCACACAATTAAAGTTGATTTCACTAAAATAGTCTTACTTTATCACTTTAATAGAATAAAAAGTAGTTTTTTTCTTGGTTTCCATGCTCAGATTAGTGTAAAAACTAATTTGGAACTGAGGAAGTATTTTTTGTTCAGGCCAAACTTATATCATTATTACAATTGAAGAGTAATATCATTTAATGAAATCATGAAATTGATTACAAGTGAATATATGTTTTTAATTTATACAATATTTGGTTCTTAATTTTCTTTATAATATATTTCGAGTTCTTTAAGTTTAGTTTTGGAAAAAAACATTTTGAACCATATACAGAATATTCACCTAATCTAATATGTTAATTACGTATCAATTTGGCATCACCATGTTTATATTTTTATAAAGAGGCACACTTGCGAGAACCTCTCACGATGAAATGAAATATAATTTGGATATAGCTTTTTAACACTTTAAAAGGAATGAGTGTTAATGTGTATTAATTTATACACTGTCTCATGTATGAGGTCGTCTCGTGCGAGATTTTATCTTTTATAAACATGTATATTTATATTTTTCCATTTTAATTAGTGTTATAGAATGGTCAAAAACATTTTAATTGAAGCACTAAATCAGTTCTAATGTTTAGGAGACTCGAGTGAAATGTGCAACTTATTTTTTTAACTAAAACGTTCAACTTCTTCAGTGTAAAATAAATTGAACGTTTAAAAAAAAAATTAAAAGAGAAAAATGCACTTGACCACATGTATTTTCATATACCATTCACAGAATAATACCCAAGTTCCTTCATATGTTGACTTGACCACATGTTTCATACTAGAGGTTTTCCTGTGAAATATTTCACTATAAAATATTAGTTTAAATAGGGAGGAGCTGAAAATTTGTGGATCCTGAGTTGGTCGAACCGGTCGAGCGGATATTTCCTAAACATTTGTGCAAATGAAAAATTGAAAAATCGCTCCCATTCAGTGTTATTATAAAGAAAAGTATGTGTTACTTCAAAGGTTATTGTGTGTTACGACATGATGATAGAAAAAATATATCTTTTACTAATTTAATGGTATAATCTGGTGATTTGGATAGTTTGTTGCAAATCAAATGTTGACCTAGATTAAAAATAGAGGGGGAAGTGGATGAACAGAGAGGGAAATGGATGAAAATAGAGGGAGTGTCGTTTTGTCCTTACAGTATCACATAGATGTACTTACAATAGCACATGTTTGCCCTTATAGTAACATATCTCAGAGCGAGTTCTGTTGTTTTGCATTTAAACGAATTTTATAGAAAAATCTAATTGACCAGTTCAATCCGCACAGAATCCGCAAAATTTTTCGTCTTTGTTCATGCGCTTCTCTTTCTAACCCACATGTCATGTTTCACAGATCCTTCCTTACAGCAATACACACATGTACTCACAACAACATATGTTCGCCCTCATAATAACACATATCTCAGAGCAAATTTTGTTGTTATACCTTTGAGCGAAGTTTTAGAAAATATTTGTTCGACCCAGTTCAACCCACAAAAGATTTGGAAATTTTTTACTCTGTGTTATGCGCTTCTCATTCTGACACACGACCACAGGTCATATTTCACAGATCCTAGATTTGTGAAATATTTTATATAAAAGTTTGTCTTTTCATATATTCTACGCAATTCATTAAGATTTTACCAATAATTAAGTCTATATTTATTTCCTATAAAATACAACAAATTCTATAAAATTCAACCTATGATGCATGGATTCTTCTTAAAATATCTCAATCAAGTATCGGATTCGCACCCGCACCCTAAAGGGGGGCGATTCTCGAATCCGTGTATCCGGATGCCACCTGGCGAATCGGTAAATTATAAAATAAAATAAATTAACGGACACACGAATCCGATACGCGAATCCATGCTAAATGATTAAATATGGTCATGTTATTAAGCATTAGATGTGTTATTTAATTGAACTTTATTATGTAATGCAACTTAAATTGACAATATGGAACTCGTTTTAGATTGAATTCATCATTATGACTTATATATAGGGCTGATGGTATTTGAATTGTTGTTTTGTTACTTAATTAGATTAAATTATTGAATATTGTTAAGTTTTTGGGGGAGATAAAAATTTGAGTTGCATACATTTTGTTTTACGAATTTTAGATTTATATATATTTTTAGGTGTTATATATAATAAATTATAAATAAACAGACGTATCTTTGCCGAATCGCACCCTAAAAATTTTAAAAATATATATCCCCGTATCGTATCGCACCCGCACTCGCGTACCCGCATCCGTGCAACATAGAATTCAACATTATTCATAATCTGTAATTATAACAAAGACTAAGTCAAAGTATAAAAATATTGAATAAATTAACCTAATTACACTAATTGGATCAGTAAATCAAATTTTAGCTTCCGCATTTTTAGTAATAAATATGGCAATTTATTATTTGGATATTCGTAACATTACAATCAAATCTTCAGTATTTGAACAATTAAACATGCATTACCATATAATAATAGCCTTTCACTAGTATATATAAAGACACACATACTAGAGAAGATAGTACAAAACCCTAGTTTATATAACACCACACATGACAAGTTAAAGAGCAAGAATATCCCAACAAATAAAGAAAAATAATATCTTCACAAAGAGGGCTGAGAGTTTGTCCAAAAAAGCAAATGATCTTTCCATCCTTTGTGGAGTAGACATAGGCTAGGCATGGCCATTCACAAGCCAGCGGAGAATACCGTTGTCTTGTTGTGGCCATCGCTAAGAGCTTTCGCTGAACGAATGCATACAATTTTTTATTTTCAGAAACTGAAAGGGCTAAAAAAATGATTTTTCATGGCGAATACTTGGAAGAGAGATTGAAAAACGAGAAGGAAGTTGTGGCAAAACTAGAGAAAAGGCGTATAGAGTCTCAATTGCTTATGAATGAGCTCTTGATTACTCAAGATAAGACTTTCCATGAAGTTGATTTGGTTCAACTGAATGACTTGAGGTCTTTTACATCTCAAATGCTTAAGAAGCTGCAGAAAAGAGAAAATGTGCTTGATGCTGAGAAAAATAATTTCTCTGTTAGGTCATGAAGTCTGAATTACTATGTTATTTCTTGCCTTATTAGGGTTGTCCGTTATTTCGTAACTAGTCCATCGAATTTATTATAATCCTATCTCTCGAAATTTAGTTAATATCCTAGCTATTATTTAGTAGTCAGTTTTTAAAAAGAAATTTCATCTCATTTAAAAGTTCCAACCTTATGAAGTCAATCCATTTATATTAACTAATTTTTTGCCCGTGCAATGCATGGGACTATTGTGATACTGGTTTTTGTAGTATGCAAATGAAGAAGTGAACGTATGTATATACAAATTATAAAGCACTTTAATATAGAGTAATGTGAGGAAGTGAGATGGAGATTGTATCTCTGGAGTTCTTTGAAAAATGTATATTACTTACCATAAATTTTTTTGAAATTTTTATTATTGTTTAGAATTTTTTAATTGTGCGTGATAACATTTAATTTGAACCAACATATCCAACAGTTGGTTGTCCAATAGATTTTATATTCTATGGGGATAAAATCAAGATTTACATCTATGTGTATTCCTAACCCACTTTTTCATCCAACCATTAATCAAAACATCAAATGGCCTCGATTCAATATCTTTCACTCCTTTTAACCATTCATTGGGTGTTGGAAAATAATATTGATAATCATAATGTAATATAGTTTTATTAATCATGCAAGTAAATTAAGTTTAATTAAGTCTATATATGCCTAATCTTACAAAGCTCATCTCAAACTCTTATGACTATCAGTCCATCCTATGATCTTAATCCATAGTTTCTCACCAGCAGTATACAATTGGTCATCTATATGTTATATACTTGGTTTTGGTTTTGTCTTACGCAAACCTTATAGAGAAGCACAATTATACTATTTTAAGCTGAAAAGTGTAATAATCTAAAATTTCAAACAATAAAGACAAAAACAACATAATTAAAACTATCTAAACATATATCATTATTGCACACACTCACATTGCATTCTGATGCCTTTTTATCTTCACTTAAATACCAAACAAACATATGAAACCATAAAAATTGAAGCTAATCTTTCCAGAGATACACTAATTCCAGATTTAGAGAAGTTGACTGATTATTGAAGAGGTTGTTGTTCCCAGCCTTGATTAGCTTATTAGTACTCCGAAACTTTGAACTTCGATGGCTTGTATTATTTCTGTAACAAAACTTATAAGTTAATGTAAATTGTTCATCTCTTTATTCGCAAATTGAGAGCTTAGTTTTCAATTCTCATATACCTGTTATTCTGCTGCTTGCGGTTTCTCATATTGATTGTACTGCAACCCTATTTCAAATAAATCGAGTATATATAGCCACCAATGAGACATATAAAAAAGAACAAAACAATTCACATGAACATGTTTATTTAACAGGTTTGCCATAAAGTAAAAGAAATCTTATATTATAAAAGGAGAATGTCTTCAACCAGCTTCCGCCACGTGTCAATTTTCAATCTTCTCTGCTTCCGCCATGTGTCGTTTATGTTTCTGATGTATGCTATTTAACTGTGACACTGGACTGCTTCTGCCAAATGTCATTCTCTTTCCCTGCCACATGTCACAGTTGCTAAAGGTCTTTCTGCATCAATCTGTCGTTTCATTTCTCATAGAAAACCGTCTTTCTCAATTCAAATTTCCCTTCTCCTTCCGACTTTATTTGCATTTAACATATGTTTCCAAAATCCTCCATCTTCTCAAGACACAAAATTCGTAGGAGGAAGTATTCGATAGGGATTCGTCTGAGAAGGGGTTTACATTTGTGGTTGATGAGATGTTACAGGTTGTTGCAATGTCGAATCTCAAACTTTTCTCCGTTCATAGCGGCGTTTGATATTCAGGGATTGAATCGACGGGTGAAGAAACCCGGCGAAATTTTCGATAGGGTTTCAATACAATCCACATCCAACAATTTTCTTCATAATTCAAAGACATAATTTGGTTCTAAAGGAACCTCAAAGCTCAAACCCCAAATACCATGGAAGAAATGAAGAATCAACAGTAGTTAAAAAATAATAATTCAAATAAACATAGAAATAACAATGTCGTAATGCTTACCTGGTTCGAAGGTGTAGTAAGATCTAAAGTTCTGAAATAATTGAACAAACTATCATGAATAAATCAGTAAATATATGATACACATGATAAACAATTGGATGATCAAATCACATTTCAAACAATTTAAAAGATATTGAAGAAATACATAAGAGAAGGAATACCCTTCAAAAATTGAGAAGCAGAAGCTCGAATTAATTGCATCTCGATTATATCTAAAAAATAATTTAAAAAATACATGAGAAACAAAGTTGAGCATCAAAATTAGGGCTGAGGTATACTTAAAAAGTAAACATTTTAGTATGAGGATTAAAATTTTGATATTACCTTAATTCTACTCCATGATCTAAAAACCATGAGAAGTGTTGGGAAATTTATAGTTTTGATGAAAGTTCCAAAACACTTGTAATAGGACCAGTCAGAACTATTAGCTGACTGATTATCTAGAAATCAGGTTAGGATAACCAGTTGATAATGACTATATAGAACAACTGATGTAATAGATAGGTCACATATTGAGGGGGAACTCAATATGTATAGGTCATGTCAAGAAGATCAGAAGATCGGACAAGTCAAGAATTTCAGAAGATCAGACAAGTCAAGAAGATCAGAAGATTAGAAAAGTCAGATAGTCAGATGATCAGGTGAAGACATGAAGCCGAAGACTCAGAAGACCTGAAGATCATATGACTACCAGAAGAACAAGACCAAGAAGACCTCTGATTACATACATCTGAAGAAGGAGACGGAGTCTGTAAGTTGGGCTAAGACAACCTACATTTGAAGACTCAATCGGGTAGACTGATCAGTTTTAACAGATCAGGTCAGCTCAATCTGGTGACAAACAAGTCTCACCAAAGTCATACAAGTTCATCAGACAAGAAGAATGTCAAACTAAGTTGGTAAATCAAACACTGAACAAGTGTACTTGATAACAAATGAGAGCAAGACACGTATGTACGGAGCTGACAGTGCGGGATTCGGCAGATCATAGTCAAACGACTATAAAGGACAAGCTTGCATGCTTTCGGCCATTCCGCCTCTGAGCACGTCATATCCATCCTGAAAACCTACCTTAAATAGACCAAAATTTGAATTGCTCTCCAACGGCTAGATCAATTTCATGCCTATTTATATGGTATCAAACCTTCATAGTAAGGTTACGAAAATTATCATCAAGCTCAAGCTATCCACAATTTCCGCAAGAACACACAAATTGAAGAATATTTTCTAAGTGTTCATCCCATAGTTCTTAGAACATAAATCTTATCCTTTAGCTTTAGGCTACCCAAATACTAGGATGGATTTCCAGTTGGAACACAACAAATCTTATACCCAAACCAAAAGTTAGGTTAAGTTTGTTTAGCAAGATTTCATACTAGGGTTTCTAGTTCTGATTTCTGGGATTGGTTGAGTGAGAACTCTTGAAACATCTGTTGTACTGTGTTGGACTAACACATTAATTTAAGTCCATTTGGTTAAGTTGGTGCCCCTGCTGATAGGGAAGAGTGGACGTAGGACAAGTTGTCCGAACCACTATAAAAATCTTGAGTGCCTTAATCTACTTTACCTGCTTTACACTATCTGCACACACCTATTTAACTTTTGCATGCTTATTCTAAGTCTGGATCAGATTTGCACCAAGCAACTGATCTGATTACTTTGGCACTTTGTCATCTGATCCGAATCAGATAACTTAGAATCTGATTTTGTAAACTGGTTTTTCACACGGGTTAAACTTATCTTCCACACATCAGTTAAGCTGATAGACACCGAACTGATCTGCTCTCAAGCGATCAGTAAGTTGGTTATCAGTCCAAACTGATTCACACGCACTATGATCAGGCAACTTGCTATTCACACCTGATCCCACGAAAAAGTTTCAGAAGTCTATTCACCCCTTCCCTCTAGACTTCTGCCTCACTAAAACCCATTCGGGATCTACAAGTGGTATCAGAGCAGTGGTTCTATGGACCAATGGCTTTGAGTATCATCGGTTCTTGAGGAAGAACCATTGTGGTCACTTGAACTGATCTTTAAAAACCTGTTTTTAAAACTCATCTGTTTTCAAAACTCACATTCAGCATAGATAACACTTTGGTATGTATCATGATCTACCTATGTTCTCTATTGATGAGTATGCGCACTGGACCATACTCATGAGCAACCATCTGGGTGCGATAAGCAGCAAAATGATGGAAGTTCTTGAACAAGGACCCATCATCATTTATTACAACAACCCAGCTGAAGGAGGTGATCCAAAATATCCAACTGGAGTCAGAATTAGAAAGAGTCCTTCACTGATGGATGCTGAGGAAAGGAAATTGTCCAATCTGGATACTGTGGCCAGATATATCATCATGAAGACGATGGACAAGATAACACGTGAGAAGATCAAGTATCTCAAGACTGACAAGCAGATGTGGGATACTCTTGCTGAAATGTGAGAAGGAAACGACCTGATTAAGGACAGTAGATTGCAAGCTGAACTGGTAAAGTTTGAAAAACTCAAGATGCTGCCAAATGAAACCATAAATCAGCTCGATGGACGAATCACCATGTCAGTCAACAAGCTTCGTGAACTAGGGCGAGAAATGTCTGACAAAGACATCAACTACAAGATCTTGAGGTCCCTGACCAAGAAATGGGACATTAAAGTAACGGTGATGAAGGATTGACAAGATATTGCGAAGATGAAGCCAAGCAACCTGTTTCTCAGTTTAAAGGCTCATGAATTCGACCTGATTGAAAGAGATCAAGAAGAAGAAGAAGAAGACGAGTCACCTGCTGAAGTTACACCTGCCACATCAAAAGCAGTCTCATTTAAGGCCGCAAGCAGCAGTTCGAAGTCCACTGAACCAATAGGAAATATCATGAGTCAGGCTGAACAGATTGCTTTGCTGATCAGAAAGCTTGAACGATCCAATGTTCAACTGGGAAAATATCATAAATTTTATAGAGACTATCAAAACAGCAGAGGAAGAGATAGGAGATCTACTGACAGATCACAAGAAAGGAATCGTTTTGATGATAGAAGAAATGATCATAGAGATAACCGCAGAGAAGATAAGAAGAGAGATGATCGTTCTGATGATAGAAGAGACAATAGATCAGACAGAAGGAATTCTGATTACAGGCAAAATGGGAAGTCACCTGACAGATCCTACAGAAGAAATGATTCACCTGGCAAAAGAAATTCCGCGGAACCTAGAGCATGTTTCAACTACCAGAAACCAGGTCATTACAGTGCAGATTGCCCTGACCTGGCTCCAAAAGAAAGAGAAGATAAGCGGAATAGAAGAGAGCAAAGATACAGAGACAGAAAAGACATGATCGCTGATACATCTGGGATAGATGACTCATTTCTGCCTTCAGATAATTCTAGTTACTCATCTGTAGAAGACTTCTGCCTGATGACCACTACTGATGATGTCGACGACCTCGACGATCTGATGTTCTCATCTGATGATGACATTTGTCTCATGGCCAAAGATGCTAATCAAACTGAGGTAACTTCTAAACCTTCTGTGTTTTCTGTTTCCACACCTGTTGTACTGAGCACACCTGCTGGAGAGATTGACCTGCAGCTCTACAATGAGCAATTGTTTGATGATCTCTCTAATGCAGTAGACACTTATACAATGGTGGAAGCTGAGGACGATAAGCTAAGGGCTATGAACATTCAGCTTGTCAAGGATAATGTTGTAAATAAAGCTGTTGAACTGAAAGCAGTTGAGACTGTTCAGAAGATGACTAACGAATTGGAGTTTCTGAAAGTCAGCTCTTCTGATCAGGGTGAACTGGTTAAGGAACAACAAGTTATCAACAAGCAGCAAGCTGATGATCTCAAAATCCTCCAAGCTAAGTGTGATGAACTCTTCCGACTGCTGAACGGGAAAGGCGAGTGTCTGATCAGAAAGGGAACATAAATGAACCTCACCTGATCAAGCATCAGTCGAGGAATCAACAGAAGAACCCTATTCTTCTGAAGAGACCTCAGCCTAATCAGCAGATTAGGAATCAGAAAGGATAATCTCGTAAGAGAAAGTCTAATCTGAGACCTAATCAGGTCAAGTTGTCTAACCAGCATGCTAAGGGTAAACTGTAGAAACCATTTGTGAAAAAAAGATATGAATCTTTTGATGGTAGCAGTCGTACCTATCCCTTCAACCAGAAATCCAGGACATCTGCACCTGAACCACACTGGATTAAAAGAAGACAAACTAATCAGAAAAATCTCAAGTCTTCTGATTCATCCAAGGTTCATACACATAATCAAACTGACCAGAAAGCACATGAAGAGATGTATGATTATGTAGATGCTTATGGGGGACAAATTAGGTCTTCTGATTTTGATGATTACCATAGAAGTGCCCTGTTTATTTGGATCCCGAAAGGTAACACTAAAGCCTGATTTGATTGCAGGATCGGGTGGGTGTGGCCAATAAGGGAGGTGTACAAGCAACTATCTGGTACATCGATAGTGGATGCTCAAGACACATGACTGGCAATAAACATCTCCTCAGTTCATACATAGAACAAGAATGCCCACGTGTACTCTTTGGTGATGATAACTTTGGTTTTACCAGAGGATTCGGAACCTTAGTGATTGATGATGTACCGGTTATTGGAGTCTCATATATCGATTGTTTGAAGCACAACCTATTATCGGTTTCACAATTCTGCGACAACAGATTCAGCGTTGAGTTCTCGACTGATCAATGCACTATCAAGAATCGAGCCACTCAATAGATTTTGCTAACTAGTTCCAAAAAATAAACGATCTACACTGCAGACTGGAACACTTGTCCAAGAAATTCATGCCTGATTGTTAAGAGTTTCAAAAGTAGCAGTTGGCTCTGGCACAAGAGAATGAGCCATCAGAACTTTAAGATTCTTAACAAGATAGCAAGGATGTCCCAGGTTGAGGGTCTCCCGAATGAGGTATTCTCTAAGGATCAAACATGTGTCGCATGTCTGAAGAGAAAACAGGGTAAAGCCTCATTTAAGGGGATCCTGGACCCAAAGATCAAAGAGAGTATTGCAAATCGCTCCACATGAATTTGTTCGGACCGCCATTACGACTTAGTTTCAAATGGACGCAAATACACTCGTGATCGTGGATGATTATTCCAAGTTTACAGGTTGTATTCTTGTATAAGAAGAATGAAACTACAACAAAGATACCGAGCCGCTTTCAGAGATTATGGAATGATGAGAAGGGTGTCGATTGTGAAAAAAATCGTAATGCATATAAAGTACGAGTTTACGAACTCCTTCATTACTGATTTTTGCACTGAGTTTGGTATACAACATGAGACATCAGCCTCCAGAACACTACAAATGAAATGGGCGTGGCGAGCGAATCGGAGAAAACAGAACACTCAAAGAAGCCGCCGCACAATGTTGGTGAACATGCAACTCCAAACCGCTTCGGGGCGTAGTTTATCAACACCGAATGTCACACTCGAAATGTATGTTCTCTGACTAAGATTCACTTCAAAATACCTTATGAATTGTGGAAGGGCAGAAAACCTCGTGTTTCTTACTTCCATGTTTTTTGGTGCAAGTGTTTTATTCACAGCAATGGGAAGAGTCAGTTGAAAACCTTTGAAGCTAAGTCAGATGAGGGTATATTCTTAGGATATTCCTCAACCAAAAAAAGCTTTCAGTGTTCAACAGGCGAACCCTAGTTGTGGAGGAGACACCTCATGCGGTCTTTGATTAGACATCTTCTGAACAAGAGAAATCGCCGTAATCGAGCAAGACCGATCAACCAAGACTGCGATGCTCGAAAATGGATAAGTTAAGTATCAAATAAAAGGGATCAGATCACGTAACAGTGTATGTTCCTAAACTTGATCTTAATGATTCACCAGTTCAATCAGACCCTAAGGTACGTACAACTGTCGATGAAGAAGTTGGTACAGTTGAGACAGTAACAACTGAACCATCTGGTTCAGGGGGAACACCCTGATGTTCCGGCGGACAGACATCAGCCTATGATGATTCCAACATCAGCTGAGACTTGTCCATGCCAAGTGGATCCTATTACTGCACCACTCCTAATCTCTAGTGACTCAATATCAGAAGAGAATGACAATGCCCAAACTGATATACATCAAAAAAGAAGGACCTGGTTGAAAGACCATCCGACTGATCAGATAATCGGCAATCCTAATGCCCGAGTCCAAACTAGACATCAGATTGGTGAAAGTGTTATGTATTGTTGCTATCTGTCGTTGAAGGAACCTACCACAATAGAAGAAGCCCTACAAGATGTCAGCTAGATTCTAGCTATGCAAGAAGAATTAGAACAGTTCGAGAGGAATCAGGTTTGGGAACTTGTAGACAGACCAACTCATCAAGACGTGATAGGAACCAAGTGGGTATTCAAGAACAAGAGGGATGAGAATAATGTCATCACCAGAAATAAGGCAAGACTTGTTGGGAAGGGGTATTCACAATCAGAAGGGATTGATTATGATGAGACCTTTGCACCAGTTGCTCGCCTGGAAGCCATTCGACTATTTCTAGTGTATGCTGCCCACAGAGGGTTTACTGTATATCAGATGGATGTAAAGAGTGCATTTTTAAATGGGGTACTAGCGGAGGAAGTTTATGTAGAACAACCTCCAGGCTTTGAAAAAGGCAACCAGGTGTACCGTTTAAGAAAAGCTCTTTATGGCCTAAAACTGGCTCCCCGAGCTTGGTATGATAGATTATCCCAGTTCTTGATAGACAGTGGATTCACTAAAGGAGTCATAGACATAACCTTGTTCAGAATAGAAGATGGTAAAGATATTCTGATGGTTCAGATCTATGTGGATGATATCTTCTTCGGATCTCCTAACAAAAGCTTATGTGATAGATTCAGTAAACTGATGCAAGGGAAGTTCTAGATGTCCATGATGGGTCAGATGAATTACATTCTGGGTCTTCAAGTTAAACAATGTACAGAAGGGATGTTCATCTGTCAGGCAAAGTACACTAGGAATCTGTTGGCTAAGTTTGGAATTCAGAATAGTAAGGTAGCCAAATTTCCTATGTTGACTGGATTCAAGATGGATCCAGATAAAAATGGTCAGAAAACTAATCAGAAAGAATATAGGGCTCTCATTGGATCATTACTATACCTGACTACCAGCAGACAAGACATAACGTTCATAGTAGGTGTATGTGCCAAATTTCAGGCAAATCCGATGCAAAGCCACCTAGAAGCAGCTAAGCGGATTTTTAAGTATCTGGAGGGGACAGTAAACCTCGGTTTATTCTACCCATCAGATGATAATCTAGAGCTTAGTGGGTATTCTAATTCTGATTATGGAGGTTGCAGAATAGACAGAAAGTCAACCTCAGGTACATGTCAGTTCTTAGGAAGTAAACTGATCTCTTGGTTTTCAAAGAAACAGACATCTGTTGCCACATCTACTACTGAAGCAGAATACATGGCCACAGGAATCTATTGTTCCCAACTGCTCTGGCTTAGTCAGCAGCTGAGGGATTATAACATTGTAGCTACAAACGTGCCAATATTCTGTGACAGTAATAATGTTATTGCAATCACTCAGAATCCAGTTCTACACACAAGATGCAAGCATGTGGACGTCAGACTTCATTTCATAAGAGATCATGTTGAAAAGAAGAATATCATAATGGAAAAGATCCATACTGATAAGCAGAGAGTTGATATCTTAACCAAGCCACTAGCTGAAGTCAGATTCAGAGAACTATGTAATGAGCTAGGACTTCTGGACTTAGGAGCAAGTGCACCAGAAATCTTTGGTGGACTGGTCTCCAAGACCAGTTGGTTAAGAAACTGACCAGAAAAGAAGGATCAATTGAGAAATGGAACCTCAACTGATCAGGGAGGATCAGTCAGGGACTGATCAGAAAAGGGATAACAGTTGAAGGGGGAACTTCAACTGATCAGATAGGATCAGAAGAAACCTAATCAAAGAAGTGAGATATTGTTGGGAAAATACTAAGGATTAGGCAGAAATTAAGATCAACAGAAATCAGTCAGACCTGAACAAACTTCATGTGGTATTGACTGATTACAATATGAGTCAATCAGATATGCATTTCTGTTCCTTTGTCTTTCTGTTTACTCATATGCAATTATCTAATCTTATTTGCTTTTACTGTACACATATTTTTATGGTGCACGCCCTGCAAAGCATTTAATGCGGACGTAGGGAATATGTATTAATTGTTATTTATTGCATTTTTAAATCCAAAAAGCTATCGTGTCCAAAATCCTTGACCGCACGATTTTATTTGAAATAAACCGCCTAATCTCGACCGCCCATCTTGATTAGACTCTTCGGTTTTCAATCTCGATATTCTAAAAGGTTTTTTTCCTCCAATTCTATATATAGACATGGTAACACACTTTGAAACCCTTCTAACCCTAAACTTTCCAAATACTCTTAACAAAATTTATGCATCTACTCTGCACTTTTGCGATCCATTCAAACACGATTTCAACAATCTCTGGTAATTGCGCGTGCTTTAGAGTATGTCTTCTAAAATTTTTTTGGGTATTTACTGATTATATGTCAAATAATAGAATTGTTGCATACCTTATGTTTTGAATCTATATGTGCATATCTTGTGTTTGATGCATTACGATTTTATTGACATTATCATCTGTGAATCTATATGCATATATTTAACATAGTTTGATCTAAGTGTTATTTAGTGCTTTATCTATTCTATTGCGCTATGTCAAAATAGATCTAATACTTCATATATCCGCAGAAATGGCAGTCCGTGGTTCTGGTAAAGTTATATGTGATTATCCATCCCTTACAAATCAAATTATCGTAGACAAGTATGTGGTCTTCAATACAACGAGGGATCCAGAATCCAGGGAGATATTAGATCTTCTTCGAGCTTGTAAATTGGAGAAGTACTGCTCTGCTCGTGCCAATCCAGTGATGCAGTTTGAAGCCCTGGAATTTCTACACAAGTTGCGGGTCAAATCTAATAGTGAGCTTGAGTCGACGGTGAGTGGTGAAACATTCGATATCACGGATACTGATCTGATCCGACTCTTTGGACTTCCTAAGGGAAAGATTTCACCTGTTCTGTATCGTGAACACAAAGAAGCTCAGATAAGAGATCAACTCTTCCGAGATGCAGATAAATCTCATACTGAAAATTTCATCAAGCCTATGTTTAAGCGCAAATACAGACTGCTCTTCGACATCGTCTCCAAAACAATAATGGGAATTTCTTTCAGCCCATACGGTTTAACTCATGCCAAATTGCACTGCATGGCTGCTATTGTTGATAATGCTCCAAATATTAACTGGTTGGGATATCTGAAGGTTATTCTTGTTCAAGAGAAGGATAAATTTCAGGAAGAGAATCGGGTGGTTATTCTGACCAAAAGAATCAGCAATTTGAATAAAGTTGTCGTCATTCTGATGGATAAGTTTCCTAGGGCAGATTGGGAGCAGACCGGACTGAGAGCCTACAAAGCCTTTCTCACTGATACGTACAAAATCTATGGCCCACCTGATGATGATATGACCAAAACGGAGAGAAAGAAGAGAGCTGTGAAAGAACAGGGAGAACCTGAGACAGCTAACCCAAAAAGAGGAGAACGCTAACAAAGGATCTGGCGAAGTGGCCGGAGAGAATGAAATAAGCGCTAATGACTCTATTTATGGAAAAGGAGTCATAAGAAGAAGAAGTAGAAGCAAGACAAACTAGTGAGCAGGAAGGAAGTGGGTCTGCCGCGACAAAGAAAAAATTTGCTGAGCTGTCAGAAAGACTTAGATAACAGGTGGAAAGCTCATCCGAACAATCAGAATGAGATCAGGGAAAAGGAAAAGAGAAGACAAGATCACCTTGCCTCAGTCACGCGCACAATCGCCTGCCAGATCGCCATCTGCCCAGCGCATGACTCCCTCTCCCTCTCTATCTCCATCTCCAAGAATTGAGTGAACCAGATCACCATCTGATCATGTTAAATCTGACGCTCAACCCAGTCAAGAATAAACTGCTCAACTGCCCCCGCCTGAACACTCATAAACCCAGCAATCAAAAGATCAGCAAGCCACACCAGAAAAATCCACTACTAATCAACCACGTACCTATTGAGTCATCTCACCCTCAACAACCATCTGTATCTGCAAGCCAACCGGAATCTCTTCCTGAATCTAGAGCTGGGAAGACAATTTCTGGGGTAATGATTAGACTAAGATTGGAACGGGAATTGGATGAAATGTTCCCATAATTGGAAGGCCACCCAAGGGTCAAGAATGAAGTGCTGGAGATTCTCACTTGGAGAGATCTGAGACTGGAAAAATTCTCGAATTTCATTATTCTGATGGAGCAGATGGGTGGACCAGATGAATTTGCCTACTTCGATTTTAACATGAAGAAGGCAGCTGGTGTAGGATCACCAGTTGAGCTCATATCTGAAGAGGCGGTGAAGGCCCTAGTGTACATAAAGCTGGGTAAGCAATTGGAAAAGATTGTTTTGGGTTCTGATTAAGAAACTTTCAAGTCAGATGCTGTTATGAAGGATGCGGGAGTTGCCGATGAAGGTGGTCTAGGTGATGTGATTCAAGACCAGCCACTGGAGGTAAAGGCAAATGAGGTAACTGTTGAACCGCCTACTGTAACTCAACTTCCAACAGATCAGGCCATACAGAGTATACCTGCTACACATATTACCTCGGATCAGTTGCGGGAAATCAGATCATGTTTTAAGAATCTGTTGAAAGAGAAAGTTGAAGGAGTATTGGCTAATTCGGTTAGCAATACCATAATTGATCAACGTCAAGCCTGTATTCGTGAACTAAAGGATCAAAGGGAGTTTGCCATCTCCCAGATTGAAGTCTTGAAAGATCAATTCCAACAAACGGTGACTAAACTGAATGGTGAATTCAAATAATCTTATGGTGAGAAGATGGCTAGAGTTGATCAACTTCAAGTATCTCTCCAAATGGCCACAGAAAAGCTGGAAAAGACGGAGGAGAAGCTTGACAAACTGATTCTCACATTCTCAAGTGCAATTGAGGCTGTGAAGTCTGAATTGATGCGTAAAATTCAAGAACAGACAGTTCAATCTGCAGGACTTTCGGTGCAAGATCTTAATCAAGCTATCGCAGTTAGCTTTGGCTCTCTAACTTCCCATATCAATGCCCTTTTTGATAAAACCAAAAAAGGGGAAGGACAGAGTGAGAAACCAGCCAATATCATCACTAAGACAAAAGATCTGATTCAGACCATTGAATCATATGGGCACAGACTTGACCACTTAGATCTATTTGCTGATGAAGTAACTGCCAAGATGGAAAAATCCAGACGAAGACAAGTTGCTGGAAAAGCTGGACCATCTGGACCTTCAAAGACTGCACCTCTTCCACCACCAGCTCAGACTCAATCCAAAAGGTTAACTAGGAGTGCTGCAGCACAGATTGAAGCTGATAAAGAATTGGCAGTCAGACTGACTAAAGAGCAATTTGATGAATAAGCTCGTCTGAGTGAGGCAAAAAGGAGATCAGACAAGCTAGCTGATGTTGAGGGTCTGAAGAAAAGATATACCGCCAAAGAAAAGAAGGGTCAAGTTGGGAAGAAGATTGTTGAACCCCTAATTCCAGCCAAAGTAGAAGACATCATTCCCAAAAATAATAAACATGAAGAAAGGATGAGGGAATGGTTAAAGATCAGAGCAGAATGGCTCCTGGATACGTTTGTTCTGGACATTGTGCCAACTGAAGAGTCACCAGATGACGAATTTTTGAATTGGATGGAGAACAAGCATCCAAAATTCTTGAAAGAACTCGAATATGATGCCAAAATGATCAACGCGAAGATCACACATCCACCATATGATGTGTTGGACTACAAAAAGAAGAAGGATGGTTCTTTTGACAGATTGGCATTTCAGAGATTCTACTTCGATCTGATGGGGAAAGCATACATAACTGATCCGCAGCAGGTAAATGATGTCAATTGCAAATTATATTGTATCTTCGATATTCCACAGAATCTGCAAGAAATGTCGAAGGGTTACATACCCAAAGTTTAATGATCAGAAGATAGTTTTAGGATCAGTTGTACTTCATGTTGAAACTTTTCAAATGTACTATGTAATGACAAAATCTGATGAATGAAAAGTTTACTTTACTGATCTCCTAAGACAAACTCTCCTTGTCTTCTGATTATCTGTTCTTTACTACTTTATAATTTTATCAACTGATGTTGGTTTCTCAAATGATTTGGTTTCATCAAAAATGGGGAAATTGTTGGGAAATTTATAGTTTTGATGAAAGTTCCAAAACACTTGTAATAGGACCAGTCAGAACTGTTAGCTGACTGATGATCTAGAAATCGGGTTAAGATGACCAGTTGATAATGACTGTATAGAACAACTGATGTAATAGATAGGTCACATATTGAGGTGGAACTCAATATGTATATGTCTAGTCAAGAAGATCAGAAGATTAGACAAGTCAAGAAGATCAGAAGATTAGACAAGTCAGATAGTCAGATGATCAGGTGAAGACATGAAGTCGAAGACTCAGAAGACCTGAAGATCAGATGACTACCAGAAGAACAAGACCAAGAAGACCTCAGATTACATATATCTGAAGAAGGAGACAGGGTCTGTAAGTTGGGCTAAGACAACCTACATCTGAAGACTCAATCAGGTAGACTGATCAATTTTAACAGATCAGGTCAACTCAAACTGGTGACAACCAAGTCTCACCAAAGTCATACAAGTTCATTAGACAAGAAGAATGTCAAACTAAGTTTGTAAATCAAACACTGAACAAGTGTACTTGATAACCAATGAGAGCAAGACACGTATGTACGGAGCTGACAGTGCGGGATTCGGTGGATCACAGTCAAACAGCTATAAAGGACAAGCTTGCATGCTTTTGGCCATGCCGCCTCTGAGCACGTCATATCCATCCTGCAAACCTACCTTAAATAGACCGAAATTCGAATTGCTCTCCAACGACTAGTTCGATTTCGTGCCTATTTATATGGGATCAAACCTTCATAGTAAGGTTACGAAAATTATCATCAAGCTCAAGTTATTCACAATTTCCGCAAGAACACACAAATTGAAGAATATTTTCTAAGTGTTCATCCCATAGTTCTTAGCACATAAATCTTATCCTTTAGCTTTAGGCTACCCAAATACTAGGATAGATTTCCAGTTGGAACACAACAAATCTTATACCCAAACCAAAAGTTAGGTTAAGTTTGTTTAGCAAGATTTTATACTAGGGTTTCTAGTTCTGATTTCTGGGATTGGTTGAGTGAGAACTCTTGAAACATCTGCTGTACTGTGTTGGACTAACACATTAATCTAAGTCCAGTCGGTTAAGTTGGTGCCCCTGCTGAAAGGGAAGAGTGGACGTAGGAAAAGTTGTCCGAACCACTATAAAAATCTTGAGTGCCTTAATCTGTTTTACCTGCTTTACACTATCTGCACACACATGTTTAACTTTTGCATGTTTATTCTAAGTCTAGATGAGATTTGCACCAAGCAACGGATCTGCACTTTGTCATCTGATCCAAATCAGATAACTTAGAATTTGATTTTGTAAACTGGTTTTTCACATGGTTTAAACTTATCTTCCGCACATCAGTTAAGCTGATAGACACCGAACTGGTCTGCTCTCAAGCGATCAGTAAGTTGGATATCAGTTCAAACTGATTCACACGCACTCTGATCAGGCAACTTGCTATTCACACCTGATCCCACGAAAAAGTTTCAGAAGTCTATTCACCCCTCCCCTCTAGACTTCTGCCTCACTAAAACTCGTTCGGGACCTACAAGAAGTATCAATTGAGCCATGCATATGGAAAAATGATCCCAGACACCCAAAAGCTAACTTTTATATCACCCCAAACAACTTAATCATGATAGCAAAACTCACAGGATAAGCTTTCAGGTTTTAATTGTTTACTCTGAAATACATTGCCATCCAATCATCAACACTTAAATAAATGTAAACAGAACAACACAAAGTTCATAATACCTTTGCCACTCAATACACTAATTGGCAAATTCCAGCATTAATAAGATGTCCTCTAGCTCCATACTTGAGTAAATTGTTGTTCACGGAGTAGTTTGTTACCTCTTCTTATATCTCAATTGCCTTTTGATACCTAATCCAGAAAGTAAATCATTAATAATAGTATTGATTCATATAAGGTAGATGTTTCAACTGGTATAGCTGATAATTAAAGACACATCCTACTTTGTTGTCTAATTTTATCTCCTGTGGTAAAAAAGTTCAGAATGGTCTAGTAGATTTCCAAGTTTTTGAAACTCATTACTTCAACATTCATTACTTACCTTTAACTTACAGTTGTCCAATTTGATATAGACTATGTCCCCAGAAAAGCAATTGAATCGTGATTTATCTTACACCTTATTACATTGAAAGATCTTAATCTCCACATCTTATAACACACACAACTTAAATATGCAAACTAACAATCAAAATATGTAAACTAATAAATTTTTTGGATCTCTGCAGCACCCATAAAGTAGAATGAAATGTCATCCAGAGACAATGAGTCTTCACAATTTGTCATGTATAATAATTATAATATATAAATGAATTTATTAGCATTGTATGATGCATCATTAATCTAACATTTCCCTTCAATGTGAGATAATTATGCATAGTTGATTATCATAAATAGAAGTGATCAAAAGGTTAAGATATAATGATGGGCTAAAATAGAAATACCAAACAATAACACAGTTATATAAATAATCTCAAGATGTAAACAGATGAGCAGAACAGAAACCTTCAATTTTTCTACTGCTATGTGCTAATGGAACTTTTGCAACAAAATTCATAACCCGTACACTTATACCTTCATACAAAATACATTTAATTAGACCTTAACATAATTAAATCATTAGGAATATATATTGAGATCACTCAGCCATGAAGAGCTCTAAAATGAGAGAGAGAATTTAAGTTCACCTGATTCGGAACCAAAACGAAGATGAACCAAACTATATCATTACAGAATAGACGAACAACCCCCAAAATTCATCGTTTATCTTCTCTTTCACCTTAAACAGCAATCCAATATTCCAACCTTCACCAGTAGCTTGCTTTATGTCTGTGTTGTTAGCCACATGACGGTTCATAAATTTCTCATCAACATATATGGTTAGTAAAGTTAAGATAAAATGTCATGATCTTTAATCCTTTAAACTAAATTCCGTTACTATACATAATACATTGTTGTTTCTGGCCGATCAACTTTTACAATTTAACCTTCCATCAAAATGCAGGATTAAAAAGTAGGAATAAATGTGAATTGATCCAAAAAAATCATATAGAGGATGTATATTTTGAATGATTATATAGAGACTTCATTGATTTGTCATCTCATAGAATAACCCAAACATCAGCTCAAAAAGATACCATGAACATAGAGATGTGCATCATTAACCCAAAAATGATCACCATGGTAAATCTTAAATCTGAATTTCTATGCCTCCCCTGCTGCCTTTCTCAATCCCGAACCACCCACACAACCTAAAAATGGTATCTTTGCAGTTGAATCTTCTTCCTCCCCCACAATCCCCAGTTCAAGTACCCCACTAAGATAAGATCAGTCTTTTTCTGTTTATTACTTCAAAAGAGTAATTAAAGAAAGTTGTGAACACTTGGCAACAGAGCAAGGTAGACATTGGCAGCAGTTAGGGAGAAACATTCTCCTATTAGACATACACACAACACTGATCTGAGAAAAAGTGAATAACAAAATCTCATCCAAAAAAAGAATAATTATATTAAATTACTAAGTAAAAAATTATAAATATGCGAGAGAGATCATATGGTAGCATGATTCTGTAACCATCATCAATAGCATAATAGGTGTATGGGAAAGTATCATCACCCCTCTCGTTACATACTTCAAATTATACAAACATTTATATTGAACATCAGGAAGAAGTATAATAAAAAGATACAAAGAACTAATTAAAGGAATCATATAAAATGTCAATCACCACATTACATCTATGTCAGATGCAAATTAATCCTTGGGCGACAAAAGTACTATCTAATTTTATTAGTTCAAACGCATGAGAATGAGTATAAACAAATGCTTATCAACTTAGCTACTTCCTCCCAAATTCAATTACCTAAACTAATTTCTTTACAAATGTAAGACTCCGAAACAGCCAAAAAGTGCCCGTAAAACATTATCTCGTTCTCATATTTGAACACATAAAGTAATCCAAATATACTAAAATTATACAATGTGAATAAATTTACAGGGATGAAAAGAAAAACCTGGAAGGAGTCACGTTAACGCAAAACTAATATTCAAGCTCCCAGCCTCCTTCCTCTACACCCACGTAGCCTCATCCTCGTCAATTACTCACTTCATCTCTTCTCCATGGATAAAGAATTTTCTTCTCTCTATGTATCATACTACTTGCCATCTTTGCCTAAAACATTAACTAATCGCGGTCAAAGAAAAAGAATTAAATAAAGAAATAATAACAAAGATTATACTTACCCTACGGCGATAGATGAGAAGCATTTTCGAGTAGAGGCGCGACCGTGATATGGCGGCGTGGGTGGAGGCCGCTGAGTGGGCTTTCAAGATTGGGAAGAGAGGAACTCATGAGGCAGGGTAGAACACAAAACGGGTAGAAAGTTAACAGGGTGGAGAAATATGTTGAATGCAGATAATTATGAGGGGGAGAAGAAGGGACATATTATAAATTTTTGTTTTACAAAATGAAAATAAACAACTTTAAATTAATTTTAATTATATACGTTTTTATTATGACACATGGCAAAAGCTTGAGGGTGACACTTGGCAGCAGCAGAAGAGTGCAATCGCATTGAATTCAAAAAGATGGAAAAAAGACTAAACTGGGCATAACCTTTATCCATCCACGGTTGGAGATATCCAATCTAGATAATTTTCTTATATCCTCATTCGTCCTCTGAATCTGATTATTCTAATTCAGTGGCTGCATCAGTTGTTTCTCCTGGTCAGAGTGGGTTGATTGTGCATCCTGCGTTGTAGCATATACTCCATTGTTTCCTCTCTAGAGTCCCTACAACAGAAAGAAGCATAAATAGATAAGTGAACAACTTAGATACCAAAAAACATTAGTATATCTTGAAATTAAATACCTGAAAAAAATATTAGAAAAAAAATTGAAAAATATAAGCTCTTTTTTTCACTCATAAAATGGAGGAGCAGCCTCGGTTGAAGGAGATGGAAAATGCTAATTAGGCACATGACAAGAAGAAACGTCGAGCAGAGAAGGTGTATATAGTAGAAACAAATTAATTTTGCAGCCTCTAAACACATATTCCTGCAATACTATAGAATAGAAATTGAGAAATTAATATAGATATTCTGAGCATGAAAGAAAGTGTCATGTTAGCTTCTTCTTTTCCATCTTTTGGCAAGTAACATAAAACCATCCAAAAATCCTCATTCTACATGCTACATCATAAAGACATTTACTAATAAGCCTATGCACATCAGCTCAATACACTCACATCATCTACTTTTTTATTCTCTCAATACACTCAAAATAATATAATAATATCACATCAATCAATTTTTCCACCATCCTATTATGTAAAATCCCATAACAAAAATACATTTTAAATATTCATCAAGATTTTGAAATCCAAAGACTTCAAAGTTTGGGATTTTCCACACCTACTATAATCCCAAACCAAACATAGCCATATGCACTCCAATTATTATATACATCAATTAAAAATTTTAAAATGAATTACATTACGGCTAGATCTTGTATGCATCCGTGTGCACCGTGCACTCATAGTGCATTTTAAAAACGTGCAACTTATTATGCTGAAAAGTGCGACTTCTTTACACAGAAAAGTGCAACAGTTAATATGGGAACATAGTTGCATGCTTCTGTTTGGAATAGTTGCACGTTTTTGTTTTATATAGTTGCACGCTTCTAAAATGTACTATGAGTGCACGGTGCACCCGAGTGCACATGAGACTCACTCATATATTACTATACACCCTCGAATTTAGGACTATCACATTGTACGATATAATGGGTGAATTGCAGAAGTGGTCCCATATGAATTAGTCCTCATGTAAATTGTCCTTTTTTTAATAAAAATGGTCCCGTATGATTTTATAAGCAAAAAACAAAGGAATTTTTGGGACCAAATTTATTTTTTGATAATTCTCTCTTGAGACCAAAATTGTTAAATAAAAATCGAAAGGGACCATTTATGTATAACAAAGGAACAAAAAAAATGTGGGACTAAAACTTCAAATGAAAAATTCACATGGGATCACTTCTGCAATTTACCCACGATATAATGCATGTTCACTATTCTTTCAGAGAAAAATTATGGTCATATATATGCACAGTGACGGCCGATGGGCACATATTTGAATGGATGCGATGCAAGTTATTTGTGTGTCTTATGTGCATCTAGGTGCATCGTATATTCATAAGACATTTTAAAATCATACTACTTGTTATATTGAAATATGCAACTTGTTTATACTGAATCATGCATTTATTAATATTAAAAAATAATTATTTGGTTCATTGTAAATAAATTGTATCTTTCAATATAATAAATTGCATAGTTTTACATTGAACTATAAGTGAACGGTGCACATGAATGCATAAAAGACTTACCAAGCTTTATGATCAATTTTAATATGAGATCAGTTAATAATTTATCATATGTTTATTTATCTCATTCTACCAAACAAATTTATTATATTGATCAATTCTAAATGCATCTTACAAAACAATTGTATTACTATCCCCAAAAATCTCACTTATCTCCCTGAATCTCATTTCAACTACCACACTAAAAATACAACTGAAGAAATATTTTAGGATTATTTGAAAGGAAAAAAAAAAAGTCATGACCTTTCTACTATTTTTCACTTACAAAATATATATTTTTTTTTCTTCTTTTTTTTTTAATTTTCAAGATTTTTTTTAGGGATGAGTTTATAAATAGCCTAATATAAAAGCAAATTATTTTGTGTCATAAAATTCTAATCATTCTTTTTTATCCAAGAATATTTTTTTTTTCAACTCTACCATTTTTTCATCATTTCATTATTTTAGTCTGTACCACCATATATACATATATATCTTGTACCAACATTATTTTAGTTCGTACCACTATCACTTCAACTAGTAAATTTTTTTTATTTTTGTAAGAAAAACTCATTAAAAATGAATGAATGGTACATAAAATACCTTGTACAGGTATATATATGAAAGTTGTACAAAGAACTAGCAATCTAGGAGAGTTTTAGGGTTTGCTAACCAATCTTTAAATGAATAATTACATAGAGAAGGAAATTTTGTCGAGCACCAACTACAAAGTCTTCCTTTTATTTTTTCAATAATTTTCTCCACTTCGAAACTCTTCTGATTAAATAGGAAGTTATTCATTCCTTTCCAAATGATCCATACAACACATATCCAAAGACTTAAAGCAATTTTGTTACCTTTTTTTCCATCAAGGAAGCCTAGATGCGAGTTGAAATGATCCATAATCTGATTTTGAAGAACCATCAACACAACAAACCAATCATAACACGCTTACCAGATTTTAAATGACACCTTGAATCCAAAGAAAAGGTGAGAAGCTGACTTGAAGCCGTTATTGCATAAAGGGCAGTTATTAGTGTTGTCTTGATGAAGAATAATTTTGGAAACACGGTTGGATCTTGTGGCCAGTATATCTTGGAGTATCCTCCACGCCATCACCGAAGCTTTGAGTGGCGAAATCTTGCACCAGATTCTACTAAGAAGCTTACACTCGTCTGAGACTGCTTGGGAGGCATTAGTTGAGCAGCAAACAACCTCATACGCTTTCTTTGTCTTGAAGAGACCATCCGTTGTGTGTAGCACACGACAGAAAATGTCTCCATCGTGTGCAACACACGACCATGCAGGTTTTCATCGAGCAAAGTACATGACCAAACTCAAGTCCCATCAGTTTGTTAAAATGTGCGTATAGAGTCAGTCTGAGGATTGGTGTGTATTGAGGGAAATTAAATAAACTAATTAATTTTTCACCTTCTACAAGTTCGAGCTTTTAGATGAGATGAAATTCTTTCATGGTACTTGAGTCTCAGGCTCGGCCCAGATCCTGCGTTCGATTCCCGTGGAAAGCACTTCCACCCATTTAAATTGTCCACTCTCGTTGGGTCTCCTCTCCAGAGGGCGGATATCCTAATCACTGGGTTGATCATAAGTTGGTCAGTAACATTTGAATACACATGTAACATCGTTCAACTAATACATAATTAATATTATTCAATTAAAATAATTAATATTGTTAGGTGGAAACAATTTATACTAATTAATAACTAATATTTTTTAGTAAAATAAATAATATCAAACAAACTTTCATATCAAACTTGTTCATACTATGAAACTGATATCATTACATTTATAAACTAATCGAAAAAAATAAAAAAATCAAACCGAATCAATGAAATTCAATCTATTTGGTTCGATTTTTTTTTTTTAATGCGGCTCGATTTTTGCTATTAAAATACCAAATTTTGATTTTCTATTGGATTTTCTGTTCTCCTCTGAAAAAATGGAATTGCCCAAAATAATAGAATTATATCATAAAAAGTATTAATATGTAGTATTATATTATATATTATTATTATGTAAGTAATTTTATTTGCATTAAATCTGAATTTTAGTCTTTTTACATTGAATATTGGTAGGAGTGGCAACGTGGTGGGGCAGGGCCCGTTTATGCCTCCCTCGGCCCCAACCCCAATGGGAAATTTTTCGTGCACAAACCTGACGCGAATTTCGACGGGAATTATTTTTTATCCTCATCCCCGCCTCTAACAACTATTTTAGCTGTCATTGGAAGTCAAATATATTACAAAGTTATTTTTAGAAAATAACTGAAAAGAATAAAATATAAATAATCAAAATAATATTTGAATGGGTTAATTCTAAATAAATACACGACCTTTAGACCAAATATCAATTTAGTCACGACCTTCAAAATTATTATATAAAAGTCCAACCTTTGATATTGTTGTTGCAAATTAATACACGTTTTTTTTCCATCGACCGTGAAGAGACGATGTGGCTCGCCGAAACTATTATTTTTGTTATGTCAGACTACACATAGGATGAAATGTCTAAATCATAAATATAAAAATATTTAAAAAGTGAATTAAAAAATAAAAATAAAAAAATAAAATCTAAAATAATAAAATAAATTATTTAAATCTAAATTCCAAACCTTAAAAACTAATTCTCGTCGTCAATGTTTCAAAATTAAATATATTCCCATGTTCCAAAATTAAATGTAATCCCTTAATTTCTCTTCATCCATTCAGTCCATTCATTGTCTATTGTCACTCTCTCAACCCCTCACTTGTTTTTCTTATTGCAATCAACCTCCTTAAACTAAATTTGTGAATTATTTATTGAGATTCGATCAATTTTATGAAATTGATATAAATTTTATTTTTTATTTATATTTTAATTGTTTTTTTTAGATTTTAACTTCTTTTAATTATTATTTTTTATTTTAATTTATTTAAAAAATGTGTAATATTATGTGGAATAATTTAAAAAATATTATTTAATATGTATCATTCTAACTGGCAAGTATACACATGGTTCGGTGATCCACTTCACCTCTTCGCGACTGGAGAAAAGAGAAACGTGTATCAATTTGCAATAATATCAAAGGTTGGGCTTTAATACAAAAATCTTAAAGATCGTGATTAAATTGACATTTGGCCAAAAGGTCGTGTATTTATTTAGAATTAACCATATTTGAATATATATAGTGATATGCATGCATAAATATAAAAAGTATTTACATAATATATATCTAGGCTGGGTGTGGGACGGGGCAGGGAATATAAATACCATCCCCGCCACGTCCCCGATTTAAATTTTTTGAACCGAAATCGAAAAATAGTCAAAATAATCATCTCGATCAAGGCGAATGCTAGGCGGATCACCGTGGGTCCCGTGCAAATTGTCATCCATACACTTTGGTGTTGGATGATTGTATTGAATTTCATTTTGCGTTGAATCCCTTTGAAAATCAGTGTTGAACTTTATTTCGCACTGTATTTCATTAAATAATTTATATCAAACTCAATTTGGTGTTTTCAATGATGTTTGTGTTGACCTTATAAGCTTAGAGCATCCTGGTCCATCCAAATGGTGTTTAAATATTTGATGAATAAAAATTAGTGTTTAAAGCCATTGTGGAAAATATTTAAATTGAAGAGAGACTATTATTCATCCAAATATATGAATGGAAAGAGAAAATATTTTTTATAAAAAAGTGGAGTATAAAATATAAATAAGGTGATAGTGGGACCCCTAAAAGGTGTATGGATGGATGGATGATTGATAACCACTGTGAGAGTGTGTTTAAACAATTGAATATTTAACAATTAATGATGTGGATATAATGCGGAGGAGAGTGGTTGTTCTAATATTGTAGTAAATACATGTTTATTTTTACAAAAAACAACTGGGTGTTTATGGCTGAATTGACCGAATTAACTTAATTAATAACCGACTCAAATAAATCGATTCGGTTTGGTTCGATTAGTAAACATTAGTTCAATTTCGATTTGAATCATAACAAATTTGATTATTTCGATTCAGTCGAAAAATAGTCTAAAACCGACCGAACCGACCAAATGCTCACCCCTACCTGAAAGGCTGAACCTGAAAGCTTGTAACCATAAAATATAAAACAAAAAGGATGAGGGACAAAAAATCAAATGTAAAATCTTTAAAGGTACCTAGGGGTGTTCACGATGTGGTTTTGCGGTTTTTTCGGCTAAATTCAAATTGCCTTGCTACATGCGGTTCGGTTGATTGTATAATTTCAAACCGCGATTTTTCATATAAAAACGATCATGCGGTTTTCGGCGGTTCGGTTGGTTATTTGCGGTTTGACGGTTTTAAAGGAACATAAATGTTAGTAAAAGATATTAATGTCTATTTAAATTAGTGACAACACATTTGAGTAAATAATGTTCTATAAAATGGTTTAAGTTGAAAAAGTTTATATTGACATGAAAAACGAAATAATATCTTTGAACACTATAACTTTTTTTTTTTTTGACAGGAAAACACCCTAACATGATTAATTTGTAGAGGTCAAATTCTTTAAAAAACATGTTGAAAGACGTTGAAAATAATATAAATATAATTATAAGCTTGTTATCTACAGTATAAAAGCTAATAATACAAACTAGAAAAATCATGAACACGGTTTATTACCTTGTGGACTTAGTTGAAGAATGAGGGTTAGAGATATAAAATACCGTATTTAAATTATAATTGCAAATATGTGGTGCGGTCGGTGCGGTTTGCAACGAAAATTTGAAATTGCACCGACTTTACGGTGCGGTTTTACACCAAAAACTTAACCACGGTTTATTGTAAAAAATTATCAATGGCGGTGCAATGCGACTCGGTGCGGGCGGTTCAGGCGGTTTTGATAATTTAATGGTCACCCCTAGGTACCCTTTAAAGAACATCTCCTTCCCTATGGTGGACAATTTTTTTGGGGTTTCGGATATATGAGTTGGTTGATATTTGGTCAATTACTATATATGAGCTACGAAAAATTTATGGATCTTACTAAGAATTACAAGATTTTTTTACCTATTACTGTCAACTGCAAAGATGCACAATCCCTAAAATATGTACATTCGCACAAAAGTGCACCTTCTCACAAAAATGATGTGATTTACAAAAGAACTAAACTAGTGCACATTCGCATCAAAATAGTGCACAGTATATATATATAAAAAAAAAAGTGTACACACACAAAAAGAACTGCACATACGTTTACAATAGACAAATTGCAAAATAAATATACCCAAAAAACTGCACCCAAAAAAAAAAGTAAATTGTACACTCGCACAAATTATAAATAAACTGATACACCAAACCAGGAAATGCTCTTAACTACAACATGAACCGACAAAAAAAAAAAAAAACTCTTAACTATCTATAAAAACAATTACAAAAATAAAAAAAACGCAACAAATTATCAAAAAAATTCTTAAGACTCGGAAGCACCAGGAACCAAACTCACTAATTCATAAAAAAATAATTTAAGTCAAGCCTGGGTGGGCCGAGTCATGAACTCGAACAAACTCAACGATTTTTGGTAGGTCGAGTCACGAGCTCGAACAAACTCAGCAACCCAAGCGAACTCAGGTAACCCAGTCATCAACTCAAAACATGAACTCAGACAACTCAGTTCGAAATCGATTCGACTCAGACAAACTCATCGTAACCCGGAGACGAACAAATCAAAATTGACTCGACAGTGACTCGATTCTGATTCGAGGTATGCGACTAAGTCAGCGACAGAGCTCCCTTGAAGCAGAATCGAAGCTCCCTTGAGTGGTGGTCGGAAATCGTGAGAGTGGCGATGAAGGATCTGGGCAAATTTGTTTGGCACCGCCTGTCGCTTGGAGAGACAGTTGAAGGCAGAGGCGGAGGCGGAGTCTTAACTCATTTGCCAGATCTGCGCTTCGATATTTTACTATCCAAATTGTAGCACATAGTAATTGGAAAAATGTATAATTTTTAGTAAGAAGTGTATAAATCTTGTAGTTAGTATTGATTTTCTCATTTATATTTACCTAACAATTTTTTCTCCCAACCTATCTCAATACTAACTGATCAAATATTACCTAAAAATAGACCTCTTATGTATCAGGTGCACCGCACACAAGACTTTGCCATTACATAATGATTCCTCACTAAGGGATGCAATCAAGTTGAATCAAGTCAAATATTAGTAACCTCTAAGCATGTTAACCAAACTTTAACTCAAGCACATTAGCAAGTTAAACTAATTTAGCTCGAGCTCAGCATACAAAAAACTCTTCAGTAAGGTAATGAGCAACTAAAATGGTCGCCAACACATAAATTAACGAACTTTAGTGGTGTTCATTCAAGTTCTTGTGAGCTCACAAACGAACACGTCCGTGAGCTATAAATCAAATACCTTTATGCTCGAGCTCAAATTCAAGCATAAGGTCAGCTAATTAAATTTAACAAACAATCCAAAACAAATATTTTTCGAACAGAAATCCAAAAACTCGTGAGCAGCTAGGTTGGCTCGGCTATAAACTGAGAAGCAAAGTGGGTGGAAGATATGAGGAAAATTTGGGAAGACAAAAACTCAAAGAAATGGGGTGTGCCCAGTAATAAATATGATATATTAAAATTATTAGTGGGTGTATTTAGTCAGTGCCTATGTATGTGCATATATGGCTTTAGACTATTACTTGTGTAGTTACATCTCAGATGGCTTTTAATAGATCAGTCAAAGGTTGATAAGAATCAAGTTTCAGTTGCAGCCTTTGAGAAAACTGGATTTACAGCTACATTTTCAGCTTCCATCTTATTATCCTCACCTATCTTCAACCTCTGCCCAAATCACCAAAATAATGTGAAAGATAATTTAACTTTTCAAGACGCGGCGGGGGTGGGGTGGGCTACTTACTTTTGCTGCAACAGAAGCATCTGTAGTTTTGGGTGAAAAGATAGCTCTGTACAGCTTTGCATCTCTCTTGTTGCTCTCTGCTTGAAGTTGCTTCAGATTCTTCTGCAGTACCTTTACTTCCCTAAAAATCGGACATAAAAATTGGCGTGTGAGTGAGCCTTAATTCAAAAGTGGCATGTATTTCTAGAAATCTTGTGGGGATGCTTATACTTGTTTTGGGGATCCACTTCTAAAGCCTTCTTGATGTCCAGTTCAGCTTGAAGTAATTCCGAGACTCCTATATAAGCCTGAGCTCTTCTGTACAGTGCTTTCACATTGCAAGACTCGACATCTAGGATCTATCATGAATCACAAAGGCCAAATATGTTGATCATTATTAAGCAATACAACAGATGCCACTTAAAACTCAAAGCAAACATCATCTTATGTTTTGAAATTACAAATGCCCCTCTGAGGTATTACAAACACAGCCTTGTGATTTGCATATTTCTAACAAATATCCTCCTCAACACGAGCAATTTGTGAAGAGAACAAATATCAGGGTGCTGTTTGTTAGTTGTTTTTTTTTAGTAAGACAAGTGACTCGAACCCATGACCTCTCGGGCATAGGTAGTGGTGCTCTAACCACTTGAGCAAACCCACTTTGTTGCTGTTTGTTAGTTTTAACAGAGCTGTTTTTCCTTTTTTTGGTTATAAAATTAGGCAAAATCACAGAGGTAGATTTTGTAATCATCCATGTAGAAAATAAACTCACTTGTCCAACATTCATGACATTTTGCTACTTCAAAGTTCAAACAAATACCACAAATGAGAATTTAAAAAATCAAGAATCATCGTGTGCAAACTAAAGGACTTGATAATAGGCTCATTCAACTAGTTTATATTACCTTTGAGCATAGGTATGATCGCTTCCCAGTAGTTATTCAGTTTTAAACAACAAGCTGCAGAGTTCAACCAGCAAGACAACCTCAGCGATTTAATGATTTTCTCATCATCATCACTCAAAGGCCCATCTTCGCTGATATAATCGATTGCCTGATAACAAAGGCGTAGAATGACTTCAGACTCAAATAACAAATACTATATTTCCGGGAAAATGGTTATTTTTTATAATGTAACTTGCCCCTAATTCGATTTCAGTCCTATCAACTTTCACGATTTGAATATAGTCCTGTAGCTTTCACATTTTCGACATTTTGGTCCAGTAACCAGGGATGAAACCTCCGGTTGACCAATCAACTCTGCCATGTGGACAAATCAGACTATGCCACATCAACGTCTATCGGATGTTTAACCTCCTACAGCTGGTTTCCGGACCAAAATTGGAAGTTACACGAATATTTTCAATTCATGAAAGTTGATAGGATTAGAACTGAAAAAGGGATAACTTGCAGCCTGCAGGACATAAAAACTATTATTCCTATATTCCCTGTGAAAACAAACAGCCTTTTGTACCTTATCATACTTCTTTGCAGCTCTCTGGTAACTTCCGTTTTTAAAGAGCTGGTTGCCTTCTTCTTTCTTCCGACCAGCAGCCTCGATCCTCTCTGGTGTACTCATTTCCCATGGTGCTTTTTCCTTTTACATGAACATGCAATAAAGACATATTATAAGTGTACAATATCAGATAAACAACTATCAAGATTGTCATCCGCAAAAGATTTTCTATCAAGATTTCATTCACTGCCTGAAAATTCTTTGAAGGGAATCATTTGAAATAAATAACTGGTAATAGCAGTAATTAAATGGTCAAGGAGTTATATATTTTGACTCTACTTTGACTAAAAAAATTAAATCAAAAGCTGTCTTTTTTTTTCGCGAATCATAGAAAAAAGAAGAGTCAAAAAGTATTAGATCATGTGAAGAAAAGCATCAGCTCATGCAATGAAAAGTATTACTTGTACAATGAAAAAGTGCTAATATGGTTCAACCTACAAATTAATACGCTCTTTTGGATGATCTAAATACTTTTCTTCATATTAATTGATACTTCTCATTATATTTTCAGTTTTTTTGTGAATGAGTCAAACTTTGGTCAAAATTGAGTTAAAATTGTGCCAGTTGCTCGTACAAGTTTTTACCATGTATGATGAATAAGAAATATGCACTGATTCAAAGCTAAACAGAATCTGTGAACGTGAATAACAGATGGTCATCCGCGTTTCAATAAGGCTATCAAATGATTCAAATGTTGTAATGAGCTTTAAAATGAATACAAACTAACAAGACTACAATATTACCCTGATGAAATCCAGCATTTCAACTTCATACAGAAGAGTTGATGATGGTGGAACTAAAGAAAGATCTGTCTTTACTTCAGTGTTTCCAAATCCATATTCGGGGGATATTGTTACTATTGCGCGTTCATTTTTCCTCATTGCACTTGCAGCTCGATCAAGTCCAGCAATCACTTGTTCTGCAAGCAATTCAAAAAAATTGAAATGGAACTTTCTTCATTAGAATCGTAAGGTGACATTGTTTTGGGTTTTAAAAACCAGGTTTTGGATTTACATATCTAATCTGGTTCTACTTCGGGATTTTGAAATCTGATTTTACACAACCACCATTGCAACACTTATTATCGCATTTTCCAATACAATCAATTTTCTCTCCTTACACTTTGTATATGTAAACAATAACCCACATTATCCAATCGTACAATCACATCCAACAAGAATATAATAATACAACATCATTCACTCTGACACGTTGACTTGACATAAAGTTAAATTTCATCCTACTCAGAATCTCAAAACAAACACACGCCATACTATTTATAAGGATTTCAAAATCGGTTTTTAAAATCACTTAAAACCCAATAAAAATATCAACTTATAAGAACTTTGAATATTATAATAATTGGAGTGTTAAGGTTTCTTATTACTCTTGGGGTAATACGAGCCACTGATTCATCTCTGCCAACTTATATATCAAATTTCTATTTTAAGGAAGTCCATGTGACATGCATTCATGGAAAACAAAACCAGGTGTATCTACTGGAACTACTTACGAACTACTGACCTTCACCCGTGATGAACTGCAATAGCTGCTGGCCATCAACACCCTTTTTTTCAAACACCGTGCCATCCTCTAACATTGCAGTATACCTCACTGCAAAGATGGAGATACATTACAGTATAAGAACTTCTAAGTCAAGCTGATAGCCACCCCACCCACCCGCCACCTTCTCCTATTAAACAATAAAAACAGATGTACATTATTCCCCATTTCTGTTTCATCACTTGGTTTTCTTTTAATTGAAGAGTGAAATTTTATCCAGTCATCTGCAGTCTGCATCATAAAGTTCTTCTTTGTTACTTCACCAAGCATAATTTTTTATGCTTTTTTTTTCACACTAAAAAATAGAGCAACAGATTAGAGGTTTCACACAACACAAAATTGAGAAGTGCAATATCCTATACTAGTATTTTCATGAACGTGTATTCTTTTGCAAAAATCCATAATATACTTAAGCTGTAGGACTGTTTACTATTTGTAACCACTAAAACCTCCACAATTGAAAGATGTCTGAACAAACTGGGAAAACGAATTGGTCTTAAAGTTCCGATTTGATTTCATCGTATATAGTTTTAGATTGAACAGTGAGTCCATGTTCGAAAACAAAACTTTCCAAAAAGTGGACTCGATAAATAGCAAGTTTTCAATATAAAATGTCACTAAAAGAATAGATCCAAACATTCACGCTCTGATATCTTTTATCATTTATATACTCTGCTATGTTCAGAAAAAGTTCATAAACACGGCCATAAATTGATCAAAGCATGTTAGAAGGGCAATATTTGAAAAGCACTCTAATTTTTATTTCTGATGCTGGTGGGAGTAAATATTTGGTATATAGATTATAAATTGAATCTGTATCTCTGTCCCATATACTGTCATCGAATTATGAAATCAAGAAGTAATATTTGGTATATAGATTATAGATTGAATCTGTATCTCATGGCCATAAATCGAATTTTTTAGTTATTCTGTCCAATAAATAATATATTTTGAGATTTGAGGCTTCCCCGTGAGGAAAATCTAGAAGTAACGATTATTAGGGGAGATTATGTAGGTATTCATCATACTATCTCCCAAAAAAAAGGAGGAAAAAATGAGAATGTCATTTAAAATACTTACTAGTGAATGAAAATATCTTTAAAATACTTACAAGTGACAGAAGCACCTTCATTTGCTGTAACAATGCCCTCACCCTCCTTTAAAACTTTCTTTTTGACTTTCAAATCACCAGTAATATCTATGACTGGCTTCAACGAAAGCAATTTAACAAAAATGCTCAGGACAGAATCAGACTGGATACTAGGATGTTTGTTGGTCGACTCCTCACTCAACTCAGCAAATGCGTCTGAGGTACTTAGATTAATGAGATGGCATCAATTAGAAGACCGATCAGAGTGATAAAGAAAGAAAGGGAAATAGTTTCTTAGCCCCTTTAAGTTATGCCTATTTCGGTTTCACATTTTGAAAATAGTCCCATAATTTTCGATTTTTCAACATTTTAATCTGGTAACCAGCTGTAGGAGGTGAAAAGTCCAATTGGCCAATCAGACACTGCCACGTGGACAACCTCGCCATGTCAACGTCAACCGGATGTATCACCTCCTACAGTCGGTTACCGGACAAAAATGTCGAACAATTGAAAGTTACAAGACTATTTTCAATCTGTGAAAGTTAAAAAGACAAACTGAAATAAGGGGTAACTTATAGGACTAAAAAACTACTTTCCTAAAAAATAATACAACAGATGAATTTAAAGATATCAACCAATTCTTTATTAACAAAAGCTAAATGGATGTTTTATTTTCACAAAGCTCTGATCAGACATCATCATAGCATTCGAAATTTGCAAATAACCTAGAAGGAAATCAAGTGGAGCGAAAATAACAAGAATTCGAAGTTTATTGCATCCAATTTAGAAATAGTTTCTCAACTATTGAGACAATAAGTGTTGCACAAACATTATCCAAAAACTGCAGCTCGAACAAAGTAAAGCAAGGAAATCCAAAATGCTCGGTCATTTTTCTTCTTTGAATTCTGATGTAGTTAATATTATGATATTATCAAATAAACGAGAAAATATTACGAATAAATGAATAACAGGAATAATATAATGTGTCAAAATATGAGCTACAAAGAAATTTTGTCAAGACTTCCATGGATATTGTAAGGTATAATGGAACACGCATAAATGTGTAATATGCTCATCTGGGAAGCTGAGACAACAAGACCAGCACAAGAAAAACTCAGGAAATTGGATCTGTGCTTGTTAATAAAGAGAAGGGTTAATTGCAACATAAATTTAGATATTTTCACGCATTTTCAATTACAACATATGTTTTTAAAATTTACAATTCGATACACGTACTTTGAAATTATTGCAACTCCATCACATGACTATTTTCTGGAAAGGCCTGCTGACGTGCCAGTAAATGAAATTGCAAAAAAATGTAAATTAAAAGGTTGTGATTAAATCGAAACAATAACAAAAGGTCGGGAATTTATTTTGAAATTTTTAAAGACTTTCTGGTAGCCATGTCAGCATGAGTGGCCAGAATTTAGTCATATAATATAATTGTAAATTTTAAGAAGTCTGTGTATTGAATTGCAAATTCAAAAAACATATATTTTAATTGGAAAAACATGAAAATGTCGTGTCTTTTTACGCAATTAACCATAAAGAGAATAGTTTGGAAAAAACTACATTGTGGCTGAACAACCAAATTTGCTCTCTCCCCCCTCTTCATGGTCATAAGTGCTTTGGTCAATGCTGGGCAGAAATGGCCTAAAAAAGTAAACAGAGTTAATACAGAGGAATCTTGATTACTATTTCTACAAGGGTCAAAGAACAAGTCAATGAAGCACAACGTACCATCTTTAACATAAAATTCGATGCCCTCTTCAGGAGTTTCTGCAACAATGGAGCCATCGAGCAACATTGCCTTGTAAGAAACTAAAAAACATAGTAAGTACCATTAGATACAGTCTCAAGCTCATCAAACAACAGCATTGACATTATGGGGTGTTTTCAAAAGGTTATAATTTTTTTAAGTGATTACAATTACATTTATAGAAAAAATTTGCTTAGTACTATAAGTTGATAGTGTTTGCAAAACATATCAAAATTGATTAAAATTTAAGAAGGTTTTTAGAAAACTAGGTATAAGCTAAACAATTTGTCAAATATCTAGTATATGAAACAAGGACAAATTGGTCTGCCACAAAATTAATGACTTGATAATAGCCCAAAAAGATTAATGGTATTTACAAAAGTACCATAATTTTCAAAAAGCGCCCTCATGCCAGCTTCAAGTTATAGCTTCTGTCAGGTTTTTATATAACACAGAAAAAAAAAAGTGATTATAAGTTGTAAAATTTCTTGCAAACACCCATAATGTATAGCTTGGTACTCAAGTTAGACCAATTAAAATACCACAAACTTCATCTAGATCGCCAGGAGGCCCAATCTGTTCTCCATTTTCCAGGATTTTCTTTAAAATTCCACAATCTTTGCACACATTCACCAATGTAATCCATGATAAGAGTTCTACTTCAAACTGAACAATGGAGTTTGGAGGTACACCAGCTGTCCCTAATGCTACATATGCAAGTTCTGAAGGCAGAGTGAATATTGCCATTTCCCCTTTCCTCATTGTAACAATACCACAATCCAACCCACCGGGTATATCCCCTAGACAACCCAATGGAAAAAGCATATATTACCAAAAGAAAATAAAAAATTTAACTTCTCATTAACCTCAAAAGAATTAATATAAGAAAAATTCATGTTTAACTATATTAAACTCCCTCCCTCCCAATTTAATTGTCATTTCTTGGTGTTTCACATAGATTAAGAAACTCATTTAATACCTATAATTACTTGTGTAAAATGAGTAATATAATCTTTTGGGTGTTTCACATTGAGTATCAACTATTGTATCTCAATAAATAAGCCATATCACAAAAATTAAGAAAAGCGTAAAGTTGGAAAAAAATTCTCTTGGAAAACCAAAAGCGACAGATATTTAGGGGAAAAAATTAATGACAATTAAATTGGATCGGAGGGTGGCATTAATTGATTTGGTCTTGTGTAAAACAATTTTACCATGCAGCTAATTCGCAACTATCACTAAAAAGTGAAACAACTAATACTATCAAACTAGTACCATTAAATGAAATAGCTAATACTGTTTAAAAATACACACAAAATGCAACTTCACCAAAAGCTAAACCCAAGAAGGTAAGTTGTAATGCAAGTAAAATCAATGAAGATAGAAATGCACTGGAGCACTATGAAAAAAAATGCATAGTAATTAAAAAAGGAAACAAGTATAATTTCTTATGTATCAAATGGCAAGTCATTTAGGTTTAGGGCAAGACTTTAAGTCTATATGTCATCCATATGGAACCAAACTGCCACAAGACATTATTGACCCAAATGTAATACCTGCAAAGATCGAATCAAAATTAAAGTAGATAAAATTGAAAGAAATTTAAATATAATAACATCCAACAACTCACCATGTCCAAGCTTGAAAGTGATGGGCTCACTGGTAGCCCTTGTTGACACAAATATGTTCCCATTCCACAATCTTCCCACATAGTGAACTATGCTTCAAAATACAAAACCATGAATAAAAAAAATTAAAGACTCATCAATTCCAAAATACATAGAGTAAAATTCAGTTAAAAAATATCCATATACTCTTTGTCCTGAATGGATACAAACTCACTGGAAAGCTGCAAGAGAGAATAGATAACTGACCTAAATAGTACTCAAGATTCCCATAGGAATCAGATTTCTAAACATAATTCACTATAAAATTATGTATAAAAAAAACCCAGACTTTTCGACCCTCTAATTAAATGAAATAGAAGCTAACTTATTGTTTCCTTAGGATTTAGCTGGCAGAATGTTTGGACCAGATGCTCAGATTGAAACTTAACAAAATTAAGGAGGTGTTTGAAAAAATCACTTCTTTTATAAACCAAAGTGTTATTAGGCTTGTTTTTAAATTAATCCAAGTGATTCAATGAATTGCTTTTAAATTGATTCTGAGAAGCAATCATAGGCCAACTTAGTATTGATTCTTAGTTTCTTTTTAAAATATATACAAGTTTATTTACAATTCTTAGCTCTTATATCTTTGTGAGTACCTAATTTTAAAGGTGTATCTATGTAAACTTGCTAAAAATGATTATATAGCAAATGCTTCCAATTTTTTATATTTTGGACAATAGCACTTTATTTTCAAACAGTTTCTATATATTTATTTTCCTAACATCAATTTAAAACACAATAAATTGCAAACACTCCCCTAAATTGTAGTGAAAATGATTCTGGAAAATTAATTTCACAAAAATATCATTAGTTAAAACTGCAAATATACTGATTCGCCTTCGCCATTACATTGTTCTTCAGCAAATTATTCTTGTGGTTCCAACCCAGATTTTCAGATGCCCAAGTACTACAGCAAGAACAAATTCAAAGAATCATCAAATGTGGTCCAACAAATATACCATTTTCACAAAATGCCCCAAAAAATTAAAACTACGAACATTCATGAGAATCATCAATGGGTAATTTATCACATACAACAGCTCAAGACGGTGACAGTCAATTCCAGATGCTGTTGATAAACCGTGGGAAATAAATAATTAGTTCTTACCGCCGTACAATATACGAAAATATAAGCCCTAATTGTTGTGAAATTATGTGAAGCGAATTTATAATTTTCAATTTTGGGAATGCAAGGAAATGTAAAGGACACAATTAGCAAAATGGAAATAACAGGGGAGTAGATTGTGTACTGGTAACTTCATCGCCGAATTGCGGGGTCTCCCAATTGAGACCCCCTTTGATGAGCTTCTTCTTAAGTCCATTGGAGCCTATTTCTCTCTCTTCGCCGACCTTCTGCGGCGGCGCTGATTCGACCTCTTCTCCCGCCTCCTCCTCTTCGGCGTTGATGTTCACTTTTGAAAACTCCACCATCTTCGATTTTGTTGGGTAAATTGGAAATGGATATTCTCTTTGATTTTCGATTTGCGAGAGCGGGAATGATCGGAAACGGCGAAAGTAGTGCGTCTGCTGTGGTCACTGTTGCTTCAGTTCTGTTGTTCCAGAAGGATCTATGTTACTTTGGTTTTTTATTTAAAAATAAGCAACCGTTAGGCAACCCTCAATTTTTAATAGGTTTCTTTTTCGACAAAATTTTATTTCAACCTCAGTTCACTTATCACTGTGATGCATAAAAATTATTGTCGTTATATATAAAAATTATTATTATTTTATGTTGGGAGATGAATTTAATAAAGAAGATTTTGATTAGATCTCAAAAACCCCCCCCGTGTTCGGGATAATCTTGATATGCTCGGGATTCAATAAGTGTTCGAGAATGTTATCTGCGCACCATGTATAGTCGTGAGATATAGATCGAAGATAGATTTTGAAGTTTTCAAGACTCGTTATTTACGCAAGACTATGATAAGTTTAAGAAGAAATTGAAGATCGGTAAGTTTAAGATTTTGAAGTTTCAAGAAATCAAGACTCAAGAAAGAAATCAAGACGAAAAATCAAAATCAAGACTCAAAATTGAAGAAAGAAGAATCAAGACTTCGAAGATTGAAGACTTCAAAGATGACACTCAAGACTCAAGAAGACTAAAGAAAAATTGAAGACTCCAAGATGAAGAAAGAACTAAGACTCAAGAAGAATCAAGACTTGAAGACTCAAGAAATCAAGACCAAGATGACATCAAGACTCAAAGATGTCAAAGACTCGTGAAGAACACTAAAGAAAGACTCAAGACATCAAGACTTCGAGAAGATCTTCGAAGATAATCAAGACACACGAAAGACACAAGAAGATACGGAAGACCAGTGAGTTATCAAGACTCGAAGAAAATATCAATACTCGGATAACTAATGTTCCGAGGCAATCAAATAATATCTACCTGAAGACTACAAAACTGAGAAAAACGCGAATATTCAGAAAAATAGATATTGCCCAAGACATTCATATGCTGACAAAAGAAAATAAGTCCAAGTGTTGTTTAAGGTTATCTCACTCAAAGAGGTTGACCAAAAAGAGCAGCTATGTTTGTCTACATTTACTGAAGACAAGAATCAATCAGAGGAAGACAACATTGTATTTTACTGACACTGAAAACGACAGGTCACTGAAGCATGTCAGTAGTACTATGTTTCAGACTGCAAAAAGTGGTGATTGGCTACATGAAAGCATATTTCCTAAAACATGCAAGGGAGTATTCAAACCCTAAAAATAGTCGTTCATCAAACACCATAAGAGGAAACTCATGAAGCTATCTCCTCCAACGGATAGTTGTTCAAGAGTGACCTTGGTGAAGTTGCCTATAAATACTAGTGACCCTTTACATTAAGAGGTCACGGGAAATTTGAAAGCAACTCAAGAGCTCATTCGTATTATTGCAAATTGAAGCACTCGAAAAACCTAGAATTTCTCAAGTGTTTCACATTGAAGAGAGCTCATTCACTAAGCCTAGATTGATAAGATATATCCAAAGCTTAGTAGAGATATACTAGCCTTTGCATTGTTCTTATTGTAAAGGATATCTCATCCTAGTTGGAAACCAACCAGAAACCCAAACCCTTTGTAAGGTAGTTTGAGTGTGTTTGTTGGTGAGTTGGAGTTGTAAAGAGTTAGTAAGCTACAGTGAGTTAGCCAGAAAACTCTAGAGAAGGAGTTAGTAAGCTACTTGTGGTAGTCTGAACACTTGTGTGTGTTTGAGTTAATAAGTTGCAGTGAGTCAGCCAGAAAACTCAAGGTAGAAAAGTGAGTAAGTCTGCGTTGAGTCGACCCGAAAAGCTTTAGGAAGTGGTTAAGGAATTTCTCTCAAGGTCGAGAGAGAGGGGCGTAGGAGCTTGAGTCTCTGAACCACTATAATTGTTGTGTTGTTTTGCTTTCTGTACTGCATTATTATCTGTTGCATGTCTTTCACTGAAAGCATAATTTACTGATATTCAGTTGAAATCAATCCACTGAACTTGCATCAACTGATCACAGCCTTAATCATTGTTTCATTAAAAGGAAGATATTCAGCAAAGCTAAAAACGAGTATAAATTTAGGGCCAACCATTCTCGCACACTTGAGTAGCTAGAAACAGATAGTTACCAAATCGAACTAACTCTCTTTTGAGGGTTCAAGAAGATAGTTATCCGATCCAAGCTTCGGGATCTCTAAAAAACTTCGAGCTCGGTTGGGCTAATCTGAAGCTTCAAAAGCAACTTCGGGATCATTGTCTCGATGAGACTTTGACTCGTAGCGTCTGTGCTTCTCAAGGCCAAATCATCAGGACAACCTGACCCATCTGACCTCAGTGAAAGAAAAGTTTTAAAAATCACTGAACACGTGTATTCCCCCCCCCCATACACGTGTGAGACTCGTTAGCACCGGGACCAACATTTTATATTTTTAAATAGTAAATTTTTTATACATAATAGTGATATTTTTTGCGCATAACAGTAATAAAATTCATGTATTGACCTAGTTCACATGAATGTTACTTTTTTTTTATATCACCCCTTATTGGCTGACAGAGTCCTTTTGATTCACAATTAAGATTTTGATCATGTGTTGTACAACACCGTGATATGTAATAAATTCATATGGGTTTATAGGGTACTTTTAGTTGAAATGTGTTGTACATCACAACATGATACTATAGACTCATAAAAGTTATTGCAACTAGAGGCGGGTAAAAAATTGAAAACCCGAATTTCCAAACTGAGCCAATGATTTTTGGTTTAATCAATTCAGTTTTTTCGGTCGGTTCGATTTTAATTTTTAAAAAAATTTGATTTTTCAGTTCGGTTATAATTTTTTTTAAAATTGAATAACCCGAACCAACCAAACTACACACATATATATAATAAAAAAATATTAAATACATATTAAATTTATTTCATTCCCTTATAACTCACAAGTCACAAACCCAAGGACACAATTACACGCTCACAACTCACAAGAATTTATAATGAGATTTTAATTTGAGGCTTGTGTGGCCTTTTATTATGAAACTACTAGTTGTATTTGTATTTGATCTTAAAGTTAGAAATGCTGAAAATTTGTTTGGGAAATCATTAAATTATGAATTTCAAGTTAATTTTCGGTTAAACCCAAATAAACCAAACAAACCGATTTTCTTGTTCGGTTCGGTTACTCGCCATTTTGGTTCTATTTTAGTTTAAATTTGTGTAATTTGGTTTGTTCGGTTCGATTAAAAAACAACCCAAAACCGACCGAACCAACCAAACGCCTACCCCTATGTACAACACATGATTCAAATTTCAATTAGATAGGTTGGTAACCCGATCCAAATCCCAATTCAATATGTTGGTAACCCATCAACAACAATGGGAACGGATCCCCTCCTGTAAGAAATAAGTACTCTTAGGTCCAAAAAGGCCCATAGAGAAACTCTTAGGTCCAAGTTACTTTTTAAGTAACTTTTAGTTCCAAAAGTGTAGTTGAAAAGCCCATAATACCCCCCGCACTAAATTCTATATCTCCTCCCCAACAATCAGCTACCCTCATTCACTTCTTCCCATTTCTCTCCACTCTTTCTCTCTAACTTCTCATCTCTCTTTCCCAAAAAATTGTGGTTTACAACGCCGCGATCTGCAAAACTAAAAGGGAGAGCTCCGACAGACTCCCCGTCGGAAACTACGAGTTCATCGTCGTTCTCCGATCGGAGAATCTCAACTCTGTATATCATAGATCTGAATTTCGTGGCGGAATTCGAGATCGTGAGGCCTACAAATTCGTACGAGCGTCAATGGAAGCAGATCTAAGCGGCGTTGGAGGCAATGGTGCGTTTCAGATGTGCCCCATCACCGCTTGCACGTTGTGATGCAAACACAAATGAAGGGGGCGATTTTTCGCCGCCGGCAAAAACCGCAAAAGGTATTTTAATTTCTTTCTTTTTTATTTGTGCATCTATTTGTAAATTTTGGGGATAATTAATTTTTTAGGGTTCATCTTTTTGTAATTTTCAGTTGGTCGCAGAGTGTGCCGCATCCTCGGCCGAAAGCAGTGTTGGGGATTGTTGAGGATTCAACGCCACCGGAATCTGCTGAACAAGAAACTTTTTTCTTTTTCTTTTTGTAATTTCCTTCTTGCTGAACAAGAATGATAATTTTTTTATTTGAATGTTGAACAAGAAACGTTGGATGAACAAGGAATGTATTTTTTGTTTTTGATTAATTTAGTTATCTGGGTTTGGTGTTATTTTTATTTACGTGGTATTTTTTTATTTTACAGATTTGTGGTATTTTTTGAGATTTTTACAGATCTGAAATTTAGTGGTTTGGAAGCAACAACAGTGGTAAAAGCTAAAAATGTTTCATGGGGAAGGGTGCAAGTCATTTAAGCTGCAGGAAGATTAATGGAGGCAGACTAAATGAAGGGTATTTGAGACATTCAACCACCCTATTTGCTCCTAAGACTATTGTGTAAAAAAAAAATTGGACCTATTAGTACTACTGAACACTATTTTAAAATCATTTTGGCAAAATGCATTTTCAGGTCCTTAAACTATTACTTTTTGTTTTAAGAAGCCTTGAAACTATTAAATTTTGTTTCGAAAGATCTCTAAACTATTTTTTTTTAATAAAGTCCTTAAATTATTGATTTTTGTTTCACGCAGTCCTTCTTGACGGAATTTTCTAAATAATCTAACGGAACCATTAAGTAAAACAATGGTCAATATAGACAATTTTGCGAATGATGATGTGCGTATTTACTTAACGGTTCTGTTAGATGATTAAAAAAAATAATCAAAAAGGATTGCGTGAAACAAAAATCAATAGTTTAGGGACTTATTTAAATAAAAAAATAGTTTAAGGATATTTCGAAACAAAAATTAACAATTCAGGGATTTTTTAAAATAAAAAAATAATTTAAGGACCTTTCGAAACAAAAAGTAATAGTTTAGGATCTTAGGATGCATTTTGTCCATCGTTTTCTACTCTTTTTCACATCATCACATGACTTTCCGCTATATATATATATATATATATATATATATTGTTGGTCCCGGTGCAAACGAGTCTTACACGTGTATGGGGGGGAATACACGTGTTGTTGGGAGATGAATTTAATAAAAGATTATATGATTTTGATTAAGATCCCAAAACCCCTGAGTATGACATGTTCAGAATGATCTTGATAATTGAGTCAGGATTCAGTTTTAGAGTATTCAGGATGTTATCTGCAAAATGTATAGTCAGCAGATATAGTTCAGGATAGGTTCTGAAGACTCTGAAGAACTCAGTATGTTTCTGAAGAAACTGAAGTTTCAAAGATGAAATCAAGTCTCTCAATACTCAAGATGAAACCGAGAACCAAGACTCAAGATGAAGACTCAAGATATCGGTCCAAGATAAATCAGAGACTCGAAAGACCTCAAGACTCGAAGACTCAAGACGCAAGATCAAGACCGAGAAATCAAGATCAAGAATATCGAAGCACGCAGAATTATCAAGACTCAAGAATGTATCGAAAGCTCGATATGAACTCAATGTTCCAAGGCACCAATATATCTATCTCAAGGATGCAATATCGAGAGAAACGCGATGCCTTAGAAAGTTAGATATTGCCAAGACATTCAAATGCGCATAAAAGGAACTAAGTCGTTGTTGTTAAGGTTATATCAAACTCGTAGTTTGTAACCAAAAAGAGTCGCTGAAGGTGTCTACCTTTAATCAAGACAAAAGTCAAAAAGATGAAGACGACATCGCATTATACCGACAATCGACAAAGGACAGTCAAAAAAAAGATGTCGATGTACGAAAAGTTCCGGATCGCAAAAAAGTGAAGATCGGCTACATGAAAGGCTATTGCCTAAAACATGTTAGGGAGTTTCAAACCCTAAATATAGTCGTTTCTCACACACCATAAGAGGGAACTCACAAAGTTATCTCTCCAACGGATAGTTTTCAAGAGTGACCTTGGTGTATGCCTATAAATACTGGTGACCCTCTACTTTGTAAGGTTACGTGAAATTTATACGCAACTCAAGAGCTCAAACTTATTCTTGCAAAAGTTAAAGCACTCGAAATACTTTGAATTTCCCAAGTGCTTCTATATTGAAGAGAGCTCACTTTACTAAGCCTAGATTGATAAGATTTATCCAAAGCTTAGTCGAGATATCCTAACCCTTTGCATTGTGCTTCATTGTAAAGGATATCTCATCCTAGTTGGAAACCAACCGAGAAACCCCAAACCCTTGAGAAGGTAGTTGGAGTGTGTTTTGTTGGTGAGTAGAGTTTTAAAGAGTTAGTAAACTACGCGGAGTAGTCAGAAAACTCTAGAGGAGAAGTTAGTAAGCTACACGGGTAGTCTGAAAGCTTGTGTGTGATTGAGTAAGTAAACTACGGAGGTAGTCGAAAAACTCAAGGTCGGGTTGAGTAAGTAAACTACGTGGAGTAGTCGTAAAACTCGTACGAAGTTGAGTAAGTAAACTACGAGGTAGTCGAAAGCTCGAAGTTGATAGTGAATTTCTCTCAAGAGTCGGAGAGTGGATGTAGGAGCTTGAGTCTCCGAACCACTATAATCATTGCGTGTTCTTTATTGCTTTCCTTATCTGTGCTTAAATCGTTGCATTGACTTGATTTTGAAAGCATACTTTTCAATCGATATTCGATTTGGAATCAATCCAATCGAAGTTGCATAAGTGAATCACGGCCTAATCACTATCTCATAAAGGGAAGGTTTTTTTCAAAGAAAGCTTAAAACGAGTATAATCTAAGGGCCAACCATTCAAGACGATCGAGTAGCTAGAAACGATATTTATCAAATCAACTCTCTTTCCGAGGATTCAAGTAAGCTAGTTATCGATCCAAGCAACTCGGGATCTCCGACACTCGAGATTCGGTTGGGATTATCTCGAGGTATCTGAAAGCGACTCGGGATCACCGCCTCAAGATGAACTTTGACTCGAGAGCGATCTGTGCTTCTCGAACCCTAATCTTCGAGATTATCGACCCAAGATGACCTCGATGAAGAAAAAAAAGTTTTAAAATCAATTGAACACGCCATTCCCCCCATACACGTGTAAGACTCGCTCGTTTACACCGACCAACAAGTGGTATCGAGGCGGTGGTTCAACTTGACCACTACTTGTGTTGACCAAAGTTTTATTTTCAAAAATACTTGTGGTCTATCTCGAATCCATCTTATTTGGTTTGAATTTTTTTCTTTTCAAAAGATCGGAAAAATGTCTTCTAAAAACTTCTCATGTTCTCGTAAGAGAACTATGATCTATGGAGATCGAGAATGCAGCTCATCTCAGATTCCAAACATGAGCGTATGTGGAGAGTGGTTTCTCAAGGACCATTCAAATTTCTTGTGGGTGAATCCTGCATTACGAGAAGAGGAGAGAATTGATCCTAGAGCAGAATTTCCTAAGTCGATGACCAACTAACTCCCCGAGGAGAGAAAGTTAGTCAATCTAGACTACATTGCAAAAGACACACTATACAAAGACAATTGATGATGGTGTGATGGGAATGATCTCTCAACTTTGTAATCTTTTGCTAAAGAGATATGGGATACACTAGTTATGTTATGTGCCAAGGCACATATCATATAAAAAAAAAACAAACTTTCGTTGGCAATTGGAAAGTTTGATGGGTTTTTGAAATGGATGATGGTGAATCAATAGACAAATTGGAAGTCGATTCACTAGCATCATGAATGATAAACGACTTGGAAAGAAATATCCACAAAGAGAAGTGGCATTGAAAATTCTTAGAGGTCTTTCTAAGAAATGGGATATTCATGCAAAGGGTGATTGAAAACACCAAGAACATTAGTTCAATGCCATACCAACAAGTCTTCTCTCGAAATTTGAAAGCCTATGAATTTGTAATTGATAAAAAATCCAAAAAGGTCGACAAAAAGATGATTCTTCATCGAAAAAGAATGTGGCTTTAAAAGCCAAAGATAAAACACTCAGAAAACTAGAGAGTCCGAGAACCCCATGCCAAACATCGGGATGAGCTTGAGGAAAAGCTAAAGACCGATGGCAAAAGAGGTTTGACAGGACTTAATAATGAGATTTGGAAAATACAAAAGCTATTACAGGGAACCACAGTACCGAAAGAAACCCGAGGACGATCAACCGAGAAGAAGAAGGACTGAAAGTCAAGGATCTTCATCCGCAAAAGAAGGACTCCAAGTCCAAAGAAGAAAATGATCGGGATGATGATGCCAACATATGCTATAATTGCGGAAGAAAGGTCACTTCCAAAGATGATTGTCCGAGTTGAGTGCTAAGGAGAGAAGAGAAAGACAAAGACAAAAGAGACCGTAAGTTCTCAAGCAAAAAGGCCATGGTTGCGTAAGAAGAACACTCGAGGAGGATCTAGCTCTTCGGATGAGATATTCTCGTACAAAGAAAAGTGATGACATCTTTCCGATGGCCATTGAGGAGGTAAACTCTTTCGCTCTCGTTGTTGCTCCTACACTAGCACAAGAGTTTTCAAGTTCCACCGAAAAAAATCATTTTGACCTCGATGGATTCTTTTGAGAATCGATGAAGGACTATCTTTGTTTTGCAAGGATCGCTAAATAAAACTCAAGAGCGAATAAAGGCGAATCTTTGAAAATCTAAAATGGAAAGACTCTAGCAAAAACGAGATCACTTCTCAATTAATGGGAGCTATTGATGAATCGGATGTTCGAAAGTACAACTCTCAGAGAAAGAGAAGTTGATCATGTCCCTAACTGAAAAGCTAGAGAAATCCACTAAAGAGATTCAGCTAATCAGAACTGAGTTCAATGACCTCTCTGAGAAGCATAAAACTCTACAGAATTGTGAGGATAGTGCACAGAAGAAGTTAACTCTATTGAATAAAGCATCTAATGTGATAGATGAAATTCAGAGTTACCAGAGATCTGCCACTATAAAAACTGGATTGGGATACACTCCAGGTGGAACCTCACAAGGTCATCTGAATGCTGCATCATGTAGCAAGAAGACTATCTTTGTAAAACCAGTGGCACCTACACTTCAAGCTAAAGTAATGCCCAAGGTTGTAGACAAGGGAAAAGGACCTATGGTTTGATAAAAATCAATGATCGGGGTTAGAAAGCCCAAACCTCGGTGAAGGCTAGAAAACCGAAAGCGGTCGATTGAAAGTTTCGAGCAAGTACTTCAAAGCCTCGGGCTAAGAATGCAAATCTGAAAGGCTCCACATTTGAACCATAAGAGGAATCCTCGATGAGAAACACTCAAAGAGAGACATTCTCAATGAAGAGACCAAGTCCTCGATAATCGAAAAGACCCAGATTTCAAGATGCATAACCCGAACCTCACTTGCCAAAAAGGTAAAGGTTATCTGAACCCGAGTCAACAAAGATTTAGACCACTAACAAGACAAAAGCCCAAGCATCTCAACAAAAGGCCCGAACCAAAGAAGAATTCAAAAGTCCATGTTCATGCTAAAGCTAGCACACATACACGTAAAAGTCGCTAAGGCACCCAGAGTAGTAGATGTGTATGTTGATGTTTATGGAAGACAAATTAGCCACTCTAAAGTGATTAGAGTTGTCAGGCAGATTTGGATTCCAAAAGGTACATCTAACCTTGTAGGACCCTACACAAATTAGGTACCTAAGATTTGATCTGTTTTTCAGGAGGAAAACAAGGGCACTAAACTGACTAATGATCACATGGCACTGATGAGCAGAGATGAAAAAGCTCCTGACATTTGGTATCTTGACGGTGGATGTTCAAGACATATGACAGATACAAGAAGACACTTCGATGACTATGTTGAACAAAGAGGACCACAGATCACTTTTGGAGATAATTCCAAGGGACAGACTGAAGGATATGGAACTTTGGAAATCGACTCAGTTCATATCCATGGTGTTTCATATGTATCTGGATTGAAGCATAATTTGCTTTCAATTAGCCAATCCTGTGATAAAGGTTTCAATGTTGAGTTCTCTAAGAACTTATGTTTTGTGAAAAATGATACATCACAGAAAGTTTTACTGACTGGTACAAGAAAAGGGAATGTGTATCTTCTTTGATTGGAGTTACTCGCTCCTAAAGATACATGTTTAGTTGCTAAAAGTTCCACGAGATACCAAATTGGTTATGACATAAAAGAATGAATCACCTAAATTTCAAAACCCTGAACAAGCTTGCAAGATTAGCTCTTGTGAGAGGGTTGCCTAACAAAGTGTTCAGTAAGGAACATATTTGTAATGCGTGCCAGAAAGGAAAACAGATAAGAGCATCATTTAAAAGTAAAGTTGAGGTTTCTACTGAAAAGAATACTTGATTACTATATATGGATCTTTTTGGTCCTATAACACCGTGTAAGCACTAATGGCGGAAATACACATTGGTAGTAGTTGATGACTACTCGAGATATACTTAGGTCATATTCTTACTTCAAGAAGAAAGAGACTCGAATAAAAGCGCCAAAGTTTCTTGAAAAAGGCTCAAGATTGAGAAAAATCGAGTGTGGTCAAAATCGATCCGACAAAGGAACTGAATTCATAAATCATATCATATCCGATTATTGTGCGAGAGAATGGAATTTCACATGAAACATCACCGCAAGGACCCCCAATGTAATGGTGTTCTTTGAAAGGAGGAACATGACTCTGAAAGAAGTTCGCAAGGACTATGATAAATTTTAGGTTTACATTCCTAAAAGATTTTGAAATTTGAAGTCAACAACACCGCACGCTACTCTCGGAAACGCATCCATGCCGACCAAGAGTCAAGGCAAAACACCCTATGAGCTTTGGAATGAAAGGAAGCCTCTTGTTTTTTCTTTTCGTGTGTTTGGTTGCAAGTGTTTCATACACAATAATGGTAAAGATCGATTTGAAAACTTTTGATAGTAAAGTCGATGAAGGAATATTCTTAGGATATTCTCAAGTCGATAAAAACTTCGAGTTTACAACTATAGGACTTTATATTGTGGAGGAAACACCTCATGTTGTTTTTGATGAATCTATTTGTGTTAAGAAGAAACAGAACATGATGCGTATAAACCGACTAAGAGGATCACCAGATTAAGCCCGAAAACAGAAGATGAATCATCCATCGAACTCGAAAAAAGAAGTCGGTCACACTCTATGATTGGGTGACTCGGACTCGAATAAGGAAGTTCGGGATGGAACTCGGGATGGTGAGCCTCGGAAAACCAACACTCCAAAGGTGACCAATCAACAGACACCGATTCGGACTCGGTATGTGATGCCAATGAAGATGTGGTCACAAATGAGGCAAATTTTCGAATCTATCAACCAAAGGGGAACAGATGTCTCGACAATGTTACAATAGAATCTCCCCGAGGAAGATGATTCTCTTTCTCCTTTTCTGTTGTTCCTGAGTTTGTTGATTTAATCGAACCTAACATCTCAAATGTTGAGGATATTATTGAAGGGGAACATCAAGAAGGAAATGGTTAGATAGTCATCCTACAAGTCGATTGTGGGTGATCTAACCAAGGTGTTAAGACAAGAAGGTTCCATGGTGAGAGTGCACTATTCTCTTTGCTTCCTTTCGGAGAGAAAGAACCTGCTTGAGATTGGTGAAGCTCTACAAGATTCTTATTGGATTATTTGCTATGCAAGATGAAATGAATCAATTCTCAAGGAATGAAGTATGGGAGTTGGTAGATAGACCGAAAGGCACAATGTCATTGGAACCAAGTGAGTTTTCAAGAATAAAAGAGATGAAAACAACAACATTGTAAGAAACAAAGGCAAGGCTAGTTGCACAAGGTTATTCCCAAGAAGAAGGCTTGGATTATGATGAAACCTTTGCTGTTTGCAAGACTAGAAGCCATCGATTGTTTCTTGCATATCTTTGCCCACATGAAGTTCACGATCTATCAAATGGATGTGAAAAGTGCATTTCTGAATCGGTGTGCTTAAAGAAGAGGTTTATGTGGAACAACCTCCCGGATTCAAAACAGAATGACCAAGTTCTACGTGCTCGGAAAAGCTTTGTATGGTCTCAAGCAAGCACCGGATCATGGTATGATACTCTTTCTCGCTTTCTTCTTGACCATGGTTTTTTGTCAAAGGGATTGTTGATAGAACTCTGCTCGGGATAGAGGATGGGGAAGAGATCTTACTAGTTCGAGATATATGTTGATGACATCATTTTTGGATCTCAAACCATCACCGTGTGTGAAAAGTTTTCAACACCGATGAAAGGCAAGTTTGAGATGTCAATGATGGGAGAGATGAATTTCTTTCTAGGTCTTCAAGTGAAACAATCAAAGGAAGGAATATTCATCAACCGTGCAAAATACACCGAGATCCGATTGCAAAAATATGGTGTACAAAATTGCAATGCGCTTAGATTCCTATGAATACTAACTACAAGATGGATCCCGATTCGGAAAAAAAATCGGTGAATCATACCGATTATAGAGGAATCATTGGATCATTGTTCTATCTCACAAACAAGTAGGCCGATATAACATTTGTTGTTGGGATAAGTCTAAAGATACCAAGCTAATCCTAAGACTAGTCACATGGAGGTCGCCAAAAAGATACTAAGATATCTTAAGGGCACGCGAATAGAGGATTATGGTATCGGTGATGATAACCTTGAATTAACGGTTTACTCGAGATGTCGACTATGGAGGTTGTAGAATTGACAGGAAGTACACAACAGGAACTTGTCAATTTCTAGGAAGCAAGCTGATATCTTGGTTTTCAAAAAATGACCTCGAGAAGAACCAAGATTATCGAAATTTGAATACAATACATGGTCGAGGAAGTCAAGTGCTTTCGATTCTTTGGCTCGCACAACAATTAAGGGATTATAAAGTTGAAGCTAATGAAGTACCAATATTTTGTGACAACAATAGTGCCATTGCTATTTCACAAAATCCGTATTGCACACCGATGCAAGCATGTGGATATCGGACATCACTTCATCGAGATCATGTCGAGAAAAGGACATAAGGATGGAGAAAATTCATCTTGATAGGCAAAAGAGTCGATATCTTGACTAAACCTTTGGCTGAATCAAGATTTCAGGAACTTTCAGTTGAATTAGGGATGTTAGAACCAGGTGTATAGAGTAAATCTAAAAAATTGAAGATTTTCAGATGCAAGAAGCTTTCTCAAAATTCTCTTCGAGAAACTTCGGGATAAAATGGAAATATTGAATCGAGTCTCGAAAACTCAGATTCTTCAAGGTCGAGATTTCGAGAGCATCTTTGAACCCATTCAATTACTCGATATTATCTTGACATTTTATCAAGGATGATACTCAAAGAAGACCGATAGAGGAAATTAGTCCGAAGAAGTAAAGACTCATCACGACTCATTTATTGCTCAAGTAAAACTCAGTAATCATTCGCAATAAATATAAAACACCTGAGGAATGTTTTTGAGCGGGATCATTTTAAATTCCGAAGAAGGTCAACAGTCATTTAATGCTCTGCCACATTATTGACCAATGAGGATATTTTGGCGGCTTAACTTTTTAGAGATCGTCGGTTCGTATACCCGATTAATCGGAGATTAATCTCAACCGTTGCTTTTCACCTAACCAACACGATTCTCCACGATCTCGAAGCTATATATATACCCCTTTAAGCCATTCAAGCCAAAATTTTATCAAACCCTTCATTCCCAAATCCTCTGCAATTAAAAATCCCTTTGCCCAGAAATCTCCAAACCCTAAATCTTCATATTCTTAAATCAATCTCTAAAATGGCCCCAACCTTGTTCGAGAAATTAGCCATAACCAACAAGCGGTGGTATGAGTTCGTTGTCTCACTTGAAAGCACAACCAACTCAAAGCCAGAAGAGGAGGCTCTGCGTATATGATTCGGGCTAAAATCACCCATCTAGTCGCATGGCCGACCCACTGTGAGTTCGCAAAAGAAGTAATCGAATTCATTTGTAATTTGAGAATAGATGAAGAAAATGGTATGCATTCTTCGATTACCACATCACATCTAGAGCATTCGTCAAAATACGTCGATTTTGAGAGGGATTTGTGCATAATTCCGAAAAATCTGAATGATGTCTTTGAGATCTGTGATAGAGGAGAGGATCCTGCGATGTATATGTCGGGTAGAAGCGGGAGTACCTAGATCACGATTCTTTGAGAATCTGTTAAGTTTGAGGCGACATTGCATAAGAGGCATCTAAAGCCACAATATCGTGTCTTTGATGGATATTGTGAGCAAGTGCATCATGAGTCTTCTTGGGGAGTTTTGAGCAGATTAGTACCCCGAAGCTCAGACTGATGGCGGCGATCGAGGCATCTCCTACCACTGACTTCAACTGGCTGAAATTCTTAATTCAGATGGTGACGGAGCAAGCCAAGGTCATAAAAAGGGTCAATGGGACAATCACGATGAAAGGCAAGATCCACCATGCCACCAAAATTGCTTATATTTTGGAGATGTGCAGAGAGGAGGAGGATATCTTCGCCAATTCAACCCCATTCCCTAAAACCAAAATTCTCTTCAAGCCCATTTCTTTGTGAAAAAGAAGGCCCATTCGAGGGAAAGAGAAAAGAAGGTAGAATCACCTTACTGCGGTTCTTTGAAAAGAGACCCAACAAACCCGGGGAAGGTTCTTGGAGAGGCAAAAATGGAGCAAGGAGCAAAAAAAACTGTTGAAGCGGAAGGATCTTGCTCCAAAGCGCCAAAAGATTGGTGGTTCTCACCGACGAAGGTAGCAAAGGATTCTTACGAGGAAATACAACCTGAAGGCAAAACCGCTTTCGAGTTCGCCATTACAAGTGTTGGCTCGGGTTATCTCCGGACACAGGATCGATCGAGGAGCGTGTCTTCTCACGAGGTGCTCGAGACATCACTCCGGTTCGGATAAAATTTCTCGGAAATTTTAAAGGAGCTCGAGACCTCGGAGATGCCTACCTCGGATGTGCGTCTCGCATGTAAGAGCCAACTCGAGTCGATCTCAAGATGTGCGTGCTCGGACCGACGAGCCAACTCGGACTAAACCGAGGATATGCCACCGAGCCCTCGGGAACCCACTCGGATGCAAACCGAGGACCTGAATGCACAAACTTCAGACACTACCGAGGCTCGGGAGCAAAATATTCTTGATGAGCTCCAGAGTGATCTATCGCTGATCCCTTAGCGTAAGCTTCTCATCAACCGAGAGCCCGAGATGGAAGAAGGGCGAGGTCAAGAAGGGCGAGTGGAGGAGCAAGGGGAACGGTTCATCCTTGACCGCTACCCGAAGCTCAAATTTCGCCTGCGATCTGCAAGATGTTTTCTTCAGATTAAGGATCGACAACATATATCCTCAATCGACTCTTCCCGAGATGCTTGACACATTGCCGCATTCAGAGGGGGAAGATCGGTGGAATGAGGAGACGACCTTTTTGACCGACTTCTCGTGGTTCGGAAGGACAAAGCTCGGGATGAAAAATTCCGATTTTGATGAGTTGGTTCGAGAGGAAGCTAGGTGAAAGAAAACAATCGAAGTTGGTGCCCGAGCGTGGAGACAAATCCAAAGATGGAGATGGAGACCAACAGGGAGATCTTTGAGGATCGGTCTCAAATGGAAAAAGACTTCATTCTTGATCAACCTCGGATCGAAGCTAACACTCTTGGTACCTTTTTGCACTATTGACAATTATGCCAAAGTTCTTGAAAAGTACTATCTTTAATTCTCGAATTGTCTCGATAAAACAGATGAGGCTCAAATGGAGACCGGAGCTCGGGGATGAAGTCAAGCTCGGGATGATCAAACAAAGATGAAGGTCGCGAAAAGTTCTGAGATTGATCTCACTCCCCGTAATGGAGAAACTTGAGAAGATTGAGCCAATGACGATCAAAATTGCTCAGATAGAAGAAACGTTGGCCAATCAAGCTCAGACAATGGAAGGACTTAGCCATTCTTGAATCGTGCGAGATACAAAACACTCGACCACTCGGATGACCTCCATGGAAGAAAAATGAATGAAAAGTTTGGGGAGTCAACGCAGAGTTAAGTCTTTGAAATGAAACGAAGCACCGAGAATCGATCAATTTCTAGAGGTGAAACTAGCAGAGAAAAATGAGGTGCTGATCAGATCTGCTGTTGAGGAAATGAGCTCAGTGCTCATGACCAAGATGACAGAGATGTTTAAAGATGCACTCTCTGGCCAGTTTGCCCACATATCTGAAGAACTTTCTGTGGCTAAGAACCACATCGGAGAAATGGAAGATGAGCAAGATCGGGTTAGCGGGGAGAGATCCGATGTGTGAGCAAAGATCAGTATCACATGGACACAACTCTCTCCAGACTTCTTTCAAATTACGGTGCGGGGGAGGGGGAAAAGGAAGGTGAAGACCTCGGGAAGTTCATATGGCACGTGCTTTGGAGAAGAAGGCTCGAGAAAAGAGGTCAAATGTACAATCTAGCCAAAGCCTTAAAAGAAGTTGAAGCCACTTGATAAATTGAAATTCGCCAAGTGGAGAAGCCCATCTACACTCGAAGTTTTACGAGCAAACCGTGGTTGAGGTTGCAAGAGAGAAACCGAAAAGTGCTAGAACTAAGGTTGGAACAAGCCAGCCGGTGTTTAATCGCTTATGAAGAGGAAAGCCTTGGGCGTTGTTCAACCTCAGAAGAAAGCGTCTTTAAGGCTTCTAAGCCAATCCAGAGAAAGCGATTACGATGATGAAGATGCGAAAGAATCGAGTCTCAACCTCGGAAGAAAGTCTTCAACACCGAGATGCTCTCAAGACACTCCAAAAAGAACAAGCCAAGAAAAGCCGCCGCCGGTCTCGAGAGCGTCTGTGATCGTAAAAGAAGATAGACGAAGAGCGTATGAAGGAGTGACTTGAAGTTTAAGTAGCAAGAGGAAGGGAACATGGAAAGCGCCGAAGTGGCCCCACGTTGATAAATGGATGCCCATTAAACTCAACGACATGTGGGAAGAAGTGAAGAGAACCTTCGGTTCAATTACGATGTTCTCGTGGAATGGAGAGGGGAAGGCTCGGATCGTAACGAAGCTTTCATTGAATATCTTCTAACCTTCTATCCAAAGTATCTCCAAGGTTTGATTAACCTTGCGGATGAAGGTGGAGTACTGATAAAGCCCCGGTCCATATTCCTATTCTCCTCCAAGACTTGGTAATGGCTTGGTAAATGAGAAGGCCATTACGCAAGAAATTGCTCGATATCTTTGGTCGATTGGGATTAACGAGGAACACTCCGGACATCATCAAGGAGAGGAATGAGTCAAGAAAAGATTTTTCGAATGTTCAACCCGGAGGTGCCAAATGATGAAGTCGAAAATGAAACAAATTGAAGAAAGCAATCAAGACCAAGATCAAGAACTCGGAAGATTCTCGTAATCTTTAAATTTTGTCTTTTTGATTTTGTTGATAAAAATCTCATTGTAATCAGAAAAGGTATGCTTATCATCAATGAAGATTTATCATTTTGCTCAAAAGATAATATCTCATTATCTTATTTACATGTCTTTATTTTGATATCTTTGAATGAATGTCTCTGAACCCGATTGTATGATGATATGGGAGAAATTGCTTAAGTATTTGGTAATGATCTATTTAAGAAAGATTCATTCTTGAAGAAATCATTGAATGATTTAAATTGTTGGGAGATTATTTATTTAAAGAGATTCCTTCTTAAAGAAATTGTTGGGAGATTCTCTCGTTAGGAACCAATCTTGTGATAGGATAAACCTGAAACCCGAGTATAGGTTATGTATTTGTAACAAGATAGGTTTTGGCATCATCAAAAAGGGGAAATTGTTGGGAGATGAATTTAATAAAAGATTGTATGATTTTGATTAAGATCCCAAAACCCCGAGTATGACATGTTCGAATGATCTTGATAATTGAGTCGATTCGAGAGATTCGTGATGATATCCGCAAAATGTATAGTCAGATATAGTTCAGATAGGTTCTCAAGACTCAAGAACTCAAGATAGTTATGAAGAAACCGGATTTCAAGATGAAATCAAGTCTCTCAAGACTTAGATGAAATCGAGAATCAAGAACTCAGACTATGATATCATGAAGATAAATCAAGACTCAAGACCTGAAGATCCTCAAGACTCGTAGATCTCAAGACTGACTCAAGACGAAGACCAAGATCGAGAAATCAAGATCAAGAATATCGGCACGCAAAGACTCAAGAATATATCGAAGTCAAGATGAACCCGAATGTTCCAAGGCAAGATATCTATCCGAAGATGCAAATATCGAAGAAACGCGATGCCTTAGAAAGATATTGCTAAGACATTCAAATGCGCATAAAAGAACTAAGTCGGCAAGTTGTTACTTATATCAAACTCGAAGTTTGTAACCAAAAGAGTCAAAGGTGTCTACCTTTAACTCAAGACAAAAGTCAAAAAGAGGAAGACGACATCGCACTATAATTCTTTCGACAAAGGACAGTGTATTGAAAAAATGTCTTTGGCTTCGATATGAACTGAATGTTCAAGGCATGAATATATCTATCATGAAGGATGCAATCTTGAGAGAAAGCGATGCCTTAGAAAGTTAGATATTGCCAAGACATTCAAATGACCTTGAACCTAAAAACCGGAACTAAGTCGAAGTGTTGTTAAGGTTATATCAAACTCGAAGTTTGTAACCAAAAAAGAAAGCATTGAAGGTGTCCCACCTTTAGAAGAGAGCGAAGACAAAAAGTCAAAAAGAGGAAGGCGACTAACATGCCATCATTGTAAATCTCATCCTAGCTGAAACGGTGACGAAACCCCAAACCCTTGAAAAAAGATGTCGGATGTCAAAGAGAAAGTTCGGGCAAAAAAGTGAAGATCGGCTACATGAAAGGCTATTGCCTAAAAACATGTTAGGGAGTTTCAAACCCAAAATATAGTCGTTTCTCACAAACCATAAGAGGAACTCAACTACGAGGTATCTCTCAAGCGGATAGTTTTCAAGAGTGACCTTGGTGTATCTTTTATAAATCTTGGTGACCCTCTACTTTGTAAGGTTCACGGAAATTTATCACCTAACTCGAGAATCAAACTTATTCTTGCAAAAGTTAAAGCACTTTCGAAATACCTTGAATTTCCCAAGTGCTTCTATATTGAAGAAGAACTCACTTTACTAAGCCAAGATTGATAAGATTTATCAAGAGCTTAGTCGAGATATCCTAACCCTTTGCATTGTGCTTCATTGTAAAGGATATCTCATCTAGTTGAAAACAACCCGAAACCCCCAAACCCTTGAGAAGGTAGTTGGAGTGTGTTTTGTTGGTGAGTAGAGTTGTAAAGAGTTAGTAAACTCTGGCGGAGTAGTCGAGAAAACTCTAGAGGAGAAGTTAGTAAGCTAAGGGGTAGTCCCAACCGAAAGCTTGTGTGTGATTGAGTAAATCAAACTACAATAGTCGAAAACTCAAACTATCGGGTTGAGTAAGTAAACTCAATTGGAAAACCTTCGATGAAATAATTCGGGGCGAGTTGAGTAAACTAAACTTGATTCCAACCGAATATCGACTATCTTTCAAAACAATAGTGAATTTCTCTGAAGAAAGCAATAAACAACAGAAAGTGGATGTAGGAGGTTGAACTCGAACCTACTTTATAAGTTCATTGTGTTCTTTATTGTTTTCCTTTACAGTAACCTTTAACCTCGCCCTGCATTGACTTGATTTTGAAAGCATACTTTTCAACCCGACCTTGAGGGAATCAATCCTTTGAAAACACAAACAAGTGAATCTACCCTCAGGCCTAATCACTATTTCATAAAGGGAAGGTTTTTAACTTTTACAAAGGGTTAAAAAACACACTATAATCTAAAGGCGAACCATTCCGCCTTTACAATGAAGCACAAAGGGTTAGAATATCTATCAAAGAAATCTTATTCAAAAACATAGAACTTGGGAAATTATAAGTTTTTCTAAAGGCTTTTAACTTTTTCAAGAATAAGTTTGAGCTCTCGAAGTTAGATAAATTTCCCGTGAACCTTACAATGTAGATTACTCACCAGATTTATAGGCATACACCAATGTCACTTTTGAAAACTATCCGCCGAGAGATAACTTTGTGAGTTTCCTCTTACGGTGTGTGAGAAACTTTTTTCACTATATTTAGGGTTTGAAACTCCCTAACACGCTTTTAGCAATACCATGTAAATGGCCTTCACTTTTTTGGATCGAACTTTTTGTACATCCGACATCTTTTTTTCAAATGAATTGTCACTATCAAACGCTCAGACAAAGGTCGCCTTTCCTCTTTTTTGACTTTTTTGTCTCCGCCAAATAAAAGAGACACCTTCAATCTACCTTTTTGGTTACAAACTCGAGTTTGATATAACCTTAACAACACTTCGACTTAGTTTTTGTTCAAGATTTTAATGTCTCGACAAATATCTATTTTCTAAGGAATCGCGATCTTCTCAAGATTGCATCCTTCGATAGATATATTCAAATACTTTAACATTCTTCATACCGGCATTCAAGACCTTTATCTTGAAGTCTTCGCATCATCGGCCTTCAAAGATTCTTGATCTTCAATCTTCTTCGCCTCTTCGTAGTCTTCTCGAAGCCAGTGGTCTTCTCGATCTTCGTCTTCCGAGTCTTGAACGATTCCTTCGTCAGGCCGAGTCCTCTCAAGATCTTGATAAGTCTCGAGATTCTGCCGAAGTCTTGAGATACTTAGTTTCCCTCGAAGTCTTGAAACTTCAACATATCTTTGAAACTTCGATTCTTGAAAACATAATCGAGTTCTTGAGTCTTCGTAACATATCCTCGATCTATATCTGCCGACTATACATTTTGGCGAGATAACATTCTCGAATACTCCAAAACCGAATCTCGACTAACTATCAAGATCATTCTGAACATGTCATACTCAGGGGTTTTGGGATCTAATCAAAATCATATATTTTTATTAAATTCATCTCCCAACATATATATATATATATATATATATATATATATATATATATATATATATATATATATATATATATAAATTCTCAATTTCTAATTTCATATATCAAAACTTTGAATTTTTATGGTCAATTTATTGTTCATCGCGATTCTAGACAATTTTGAGTCCAATACATGACATTCAACCCAAATTTATTTTTTCGTGTCAATTTAACTTAAATTTGCGAGAAAATTAAAATGTATTGACCTAAACATGCTAAGCCAATAGACTTGGTATTCCACTATTTAATGAAGAAATTATTTTTATTGAAATTTTTGTAGTCATTTTAAAAAATTTCGTAATTAATTATTTACTTTTTTATAGTACTAGCAAAACAATTTTCATACAGTATAACTGATTCATAAGTATCACTTTATAGTCTAACAACCAACAGAAAAAGCACTATCACCTAATAATGCTTTAAAGTATACATAAAGTCTATGTTTTAAAAATCGGGTCCGACCGGCCGGTCGGACCGGTGAACCGTCACAAAGCGGCCCAATAGAGGTGTATAGAACCGCTATTGGACCGCCCACCTCAAAATCGAAAAACTGGTTCAAAAATCGTGAAAACCGAAACCTGAACTCACGAACCGACGGTTTTCACCGGCTTTCAACAAAAAAAAAAAAAAAAAAAGACCTTCTAAGCAGGGCGCGACCTTCGAAGCAGCGGAAGACGGCTACATTGGTCGCTTTCAAGATCTACAGAGAGAGGGGTGGCGGGGCGCGGCCGGATTTTTCAAATACAAGACGGCATGGTGGAGATGGTCACCGCAATGGGCACGTATGCGCGGTGGCGGGCTGGCAGAGAGCCGATGGCGGAGAGGTTGTCGTGGTGGATGGCTTGGCGGGCGACGCCGCCATTGAAGAACAAAAGAAGAAACCGAGATGGAGAAGTGGAAAATGATGAAAAGGAAGGAGAAATATTAGGTTTTTAAACCCCCTTTTTTTTTTTTTTTTTTCAAATTTCAAATTTTTTATCATTTTTTGGGCTTTGCTTTTCATTTTTCATTTATAAAATACAATTGATATGTATTTTTTTTTTAAAAATTTTTAAGTGTCTTTCTAAATTTTAAAATGTTATTTTAGAAGGTTTAAAAAATTAAATTTAATGAATTCAAGTGTAATTATAATATCATCTCCTCTGTCAAAAAATAAAAATAAAAATTATAATATCATCTCAATACTATTTTAGTATTGATCTCTGAAATTTTAAATATCAAGTAATTAAATATCAAAAAATAAAAATAAAAATTAATACTTGTGACTTTTGTATTGTTGATGACATTTCTATTATGTTTGGAAATTGAAATTTGAAAGTTGGAACTATTTATGTTAATGGACATTTCTATTATGTTTAGAAATTTAAGTTTGAACTTTGAAGTGAGTTTAGATACTTTATATTCACTTATCATACTCTATATTTTGAATTTTTTAAAAAATTATGCATATTATATATATATAATATTTATTATGACGTCATCTTAAAACAATCCGGTCCGAATGGTCGACCCGTCCAACCTTTTTTTAGGTCGTCCCCTCAACTTCCTTCGTTCCGATTTTTAAAACATAGAATAAAGTGCAAAACAATTGCATGGTAAAATTATTTTGTGGAGTAAAAGCTTTTATCCTAAAATAATGTTCTACAATTGTTACCCCAAAGTCAATATTAGTGGGTTTTATGTGCATTCAAATGCATTGTGTGTTTATAGTGCATTTTAAAAACATATAATTTATTATATTAACGTACAATTATTTTTTCATATAAATAATTATACGATTTAATATAAATAAATTACATATTTTAATATAATAAATTGTATATTTCTAAAATAGACTGCTGTAGATACACTCTGTAACTGAATCTATAAGAAATACGCATAGTAGTTGAGTACTCAGTTGACATAACATTTTCTGGCCTCTTTTTACAGAGGTTTTTAATTTAAAGCTAAGAACAGACAACAAGAAGAAAGGGAAATGAAGAAACTGAGATGGGCGATGGATGGGGAATTCTGGGAGGTGGATTTGTCGACGCCGGTAACGGTGGACGCGGTGGCGCGGCCCATCCCGGTGCCCGGCGAACCCCTTCCTTTGGGGCTTACTCGCGGCCGGCGCCTCTCTCGCCCTAAACAAATCGATTTCTTCCAGCGTTTCATGGCCATGCCCTTCGTTCCCTCGTTTTCCGACGCCAATGGCCTCTCTTTCCAGCGCCTCCTCTCTCTCCCTCTCCCCTTCGATTGCTCGTACTGGTTTCCCCTAATTAATTGACTAATTGTAACTGTTTAGGGATTGTGATTTGCGAATTATAGCGAAATGTGATGCAGGTTTACCACTTTGCTTGGAGAGTTCAATGTGCGGAAGTTTGCGAATTCTATTAGGAGGAATGGGTTAAGGCGAGATTCGGAATCGTCGTTTTTGAAGAGTCTTTGGAGGCATCTTTCGGATCCGAAATTGTATGCCCTAAATTTCTGTTCAGAATGGCTGTTAACAGGTGAAGATACAGCGTTATTTAGTGTGGAGGCACAGGGAGATGAAGAAATTCCTGTTAGGAAGAAAGCAGTACTTCATCACGAGGCAAGCCTGTATGATTGTGACCTCTATTCAATTACATATTCGGCATTTGTTCACTAGGAGTAGCTGTTATCCTTCATTTCTTGAGTAACATTTGGGTGCAAACAACTAGTACTATTCAGTGTTGTTATCCTACATTTCTTGACTAACACAAGTGCGCAATGGTGCACAACTAATACTGTCCAATGAAAAAAAAAAAAACACTGTACAGTGAAAACAACTACGGGTTGTTTATTAATATTTAAAATGATAAAATGACTTTTGGTTGAAGATATTGTAGTCCTTTCTATTTTATTATTAAAGTAGATGACTTTTGTGGGTAAAAGTAATGACATGAGGTACGTGAGGTGTAATTTTGAAATGTTGGGAGATGATAGTTGCCTTTTATGGAAATGGGTAAATAAGTTTGGGACGGACCTTTTGGGAAAAATGGGTAAATAACTTTGGGACGGATAGAGTAATACCTTTTAGTAAAACAAGTAATACCATAAAAAATGTACTTGTGTTGTACGGTGCATGGAAGAATTTGAATCATTTCTTATATCCTTGATATATGCCCTTTTCACACTTTTGTGATAAAAGATTTTATCATTCTCTTGCAGTTTCCGAATCATAGCCTAACTCTGGAGGCATCTTCTCCAACACTTTTTGTTGATCATCTTGGTAATTACTGGGATGTGCCCTTTACACTAGCCATAGATCTTGCTTCAGTAGCTTCTGATTCTGGTGCTAGCTGTCATTTCTGCATTAACCGCAGTAAGGGTTCACCTAAACAATGTGAAGGCCAGCTTATGAGCCCAGTTCCTCCTAGTTTGCTTCCTGGTCTCTGTGCTAAATGTGCGGTTTCCATCAAGAAGAACTTTTACCTTTGGAGGAGTGAAGCACCCAAGACAAGAATGGTGCAACCATATGATGCGCTTCTCTCTAGCCCCCATATTTCAGCATCGACTATCCTAGGTAATTACATGTTTTTGTGACATTAGAAATTGTAATCTTGATTTCTGTCGGGATGACATTGGATCGAAGACAGAACAAACACTTAAAGCAATTGCGTATACTTTGGGGAAGCAAGCAATTGCGTATACTTTGGGGAAGCACAACATAGGGGGTGTTTGCAAAGATTATGTTTTGAGGAAGTGATTTAATTTAGTGATTTTGAAAAATATAAAATTGGTTAATGGTGAAAGTGACGAGTGTTCGCAAAATTTGTATAAAGTAGATGTTGAGCGTTTGGTAAAAGGTTTTAATATAGTAAAATAGCAGTAAGACGTTAGAATCAGGTAGAAGCATACCCCTCTCAGCTTTTAGATTATGGATTCTAGATGATCAATTTAAGTAGAGTCAATCAATTTGAAAACACTAAATTACTTCTACACGCAATTCTAGTCGCTTATAATCACTTATAAGTTTTCAAAACACCCTCATACTCTGATTTAGTGCTCAGGTTTGATAAAAAGGGGGCAAATTCTTCGATGGGAATGGTAATGAAAATCATCTAATTGTGAAGTACATTGGGAATGATGATTGCACTGTTAATTTATTGCTCTAATCTTGTCAATAAGTTGGGACAAAAAATGGTTGCTGGTTGGGGAATAGTGAAATAATTATAGGGGAGGAGATAGCTAATCAAAATGGGGTAAAGATTAACTTATTTTGAGTCTCATTATCTCGTACGAGGTATAATGAATATGGATAGATCGTCTTTTACTCTCATTAACCACCACAATTACCCCATATTCATTTTCATTACCATTCCCATTAAAGAATATTGAACTAAGTGATCCCTTAAAGAAATTATGTACACTATGCCGAAGCTATTCATATTCTTATTTAGTGTAGCTACATGCAAAGTACTCCCCCGGGTTCATATTAATTGTTTCTTATGAGGTTTTGTATAGAACTAAGGGATAAAATTTTAACAGATTACCCTCCAATATAAGAGAGAGAGAGAGGAGAGAGAGTGTGTGAGGGAAAAATATGTTTTTCAATAATAATAAGTTTCTATAGGGATACAATAGAGGTTATTAGACATAAATTTGAGATTAAAAAAAGGCAATTAATTTAGCCCCAGAAGCGACAATTAACGGGGGAGTACTTGACTTAACACACTTCACTGAATCACTGCTTATCTTTGAGCCAAAGCGATCACTGTAATACCTATGATGCTTGATATCTGTTGGTGTGTGCTTACTAGGTGGATCCTTGTGCTCTTTTTCCATTATCTTTCTGCTCTTGAATTCCACAATTATTATATGTTTTCTACTTTTTCCCTTTAGGTAGTGTAATTACTGCATCTCTCGGGGATAATTCAGTTGAAGGCATTGGACAAGATGATTCATTTGTGCTTCGTGCCAAAGTAGCAAATTCTATCATTTCAGCTGATCTTTTTGCATCTGCATCCCTTTCCGCCCAGTATGGAAATTTCCAAAAGCGATTTTTGGACCTTACCCGCTTTTATGCACGATTAGATATTCCTTCCGGGTCAAAATTCATAAATAGTGCCTCCCGGGTCGCATTTGCCCTCTACAATTCTCAAGTACTGAGTATGGAAGCAGTTCAAACAATTACTCCTTCTGCCAGCCTTTCTTTTCAGCAACAGGTAACTTTTTATAATAAAATTAGCCTGTGATTACCTGTAATTTGTAAATGGTGTTCTCTCTCTTAAAATACGCCATGCATTAAGCATGCACAATGAAGAACCCCAATTTGATGATTAGGAGGGGGGAGAGGGGGATTATGATGATGAATCATGAATGTGATAATGAGGATGATTAGTTTGCCACTTGTTAGCCATTGATTTGGATATTTATTTTTTGCTACTTGTTAGCCTTTTAAGTTGCTACTTCTTGAAGATTATACCTTTGATTTGTGGCATTTTTATAACATTATGTGCTTTTAAACTTCAAATTATTAGTTCATTATTGTATGCTAATATGTTTAGTTTATATAATGTTTTTGTGAGTTTTAGCATTAATGTACAAAAGGCACATCAGACACTAGGAGAGCCCTTGCACCCTTAACAACTACGCAATAAACTTAACGTTTTTATTAGTTATTAAATTGGAAAAGGGTCATCTTGGGCAATACTTCCTTTTTGCTAAAGAGAGAAAAATGGCTAACATGCATTGATTGATATATATAGAGAGACAGCATAATACTGACCAACTAATACCTTTAAGTAAAACAACTAATAACATTTAAAATACACTTTATTTGCACAGTGCATAAAAGTATTTGCCAAATAAAATGTATTTGTATTAGTATGAGGTGATTTGGTGCTTATATATGTTGTTCTCTTCCTAAACGCAGATTGCTGGACCTTTCAGCTTCAGAATTGATACTGGATTGAGAGTCGATCTGAAGAAAGAGTGGCACTTGAATTTGAATGATCCTGTATTTGCTGTTGAATATGCCTTGCACCTTCTTGGTTCAGCAAAAGCTGTAGCTTGGTATTCTCCGAAGCAAAGAGAATTCATGATAGAACTTCGATTTTTTGAGAAATGAAAACACAAAATGTAAATTACTGTGAATTTGCAGTAGCTTTTACTTCTGGGTACTCAGAATTGATAATAAATTTAAAAGTAATTCACTTTCTTTTAACCATTTACAAGCGTGGTTATTTATTTTTGTGTTCTGTGGATGCTGTATCTGTTTGTGTGTATACAGGGTAGATAATTCATCGGAAAATGCAGCACTTGACTTGATACTAAGTGTGTGTTTTTAAACACTTAAAATAGTTTTCAGAAGTGCTTATTTTCAAAAGCTGTGAGAGAGAGCTTTGAAAATAAATACTTCTGGAAACTGTTTTAAGTGTTTCAAAACATGCCCTAAGTTATTAGTAGATCTGTCAAAATGAGATGGGTCTTTCGCACATGTAGAGTTGTCGAGATGGGGCGGGGACAAGCCAAAATCAACAAAACCCCATATTTTGGTGGGGCGAAGCGGTCCACCAATCAAATCCACTTAATAGTGGGCCGCGGGGCAGGTGGGCTAGTTCACTTTTGTATTCGATAATGCTCTATTTGTTATTAAGTTAATCTGACACGAAGACCACTCCAAATAACAGCTGATCAGCGAGTGTTGGTGTGAGCTTGGAACAAATAACCAACCTGTCAGATGAGCTATCTAACTTACCTCTGCTGAAGTTGTAGGTGCAAAATTATACTCTTCTTGGTCTACTCAAACACTTTTATACTTAATCATCTAAAAGTTCTTAAGACTGTGAGTCAAAAGAAAGATATCAGGCTAATGGCCGGTGCCAGCTGATCACAACAATTTGAATGCTTTTCAAAAGCACTTGCACAATTACAAATATCACTACAAAAAAAGATAGTGTTTTAGAGACGGAAATTTTGTGACGGAAACAGTCAAAATGTCAAAATTGACCAAATTTGCGACGGGTTTTAGTTCCATCTCAAATTGCGACGGTTTTGAGACGGAAATTTGACCAAGCATAAAACTTCGTTGTTTTGGTACTTATTTGAGACGGAAAAAACCGTCTCAAATTTGACGAGTCAATTTGAGACGAATTTGGGACGGTTTTGGACCGGAAAACCAATTGCATCTAGCAATAATTATCACCGCCTTTTTGAGACGGATTTGAGACGGTTTTTCCGTCTCAAATTTTGAAATCGATTACCCTCTAAATTTTAGTTCCATTTCAAAATTTGTGTTTTACTTTTGATATGATATGATGAGTTCCATTTCCAGGTTCTACAATTTCGTTCAAGGAAAAAAGAAATAGTACAATTCTTGCGTCGATTTTATTTATGTACAGTCGTTTCAAAGTACAAAGTAATTAAAAATCTCAATTTTGTTATACATGTTAATGGTAACTAACTTCTCAAAACAAAGTTTCTAAAGTTCTTACAAAATCTCATTTCTTCTTTACTATTAATCAATTTTATATATATATATATATATATATATATATATATATATATGTATGTACATTCGTTTCTGAGTGTGTTGCTGAATGTTAGATTGAACATTTTTGTGTACATGTTTTATTATGTATAATTCGACTGTATGCATATATGATTCAATTGTTAGATTGAATATTAATTAATTGAGGTGTTCATGAACATGTTAGAATTATTAGTTCATTGAGATGTTGAGCATGTTAGACGTATATAATTATTAGATTGTTGGTTGACTAGGAGATGAGCTTGTTCCGATTTAGTCGAGACCCTGCTGAAATTTTCTAAAAAACTTAATCTATATTTATATACTAAAATTATAAATTGTAGGATATTACTGTATAATAATTTTAATATTTAATACAAGTGAACAAGGTAAGATAATTAGAAATAAATTTTTTAAAATAATATAGCATAATTTAATTAGAATTTATAAATTGTTGTTTGCATATCGCGCGAGATGGACCCGATCCCACGTATCAACAAGCCTTAAGACTTGAAGAGGCCCGAAAATTTCCCAAGTATAATACCTCGCGCCTCGGATGGCGAGGTGCCTGCAGGCGACCTCATCTGTTGCGAGGTCGACGACCTCGGTAGGTCCCAAGGACGGAACATTAACTACGACAAATTGTGCATCAGAGAGTTAGTGCAGAAGATCTTTCCTAAACTATGCCTAAGTGGTAAGTAGTAAATTATGCATGTTTTTAATGGATTAAAGTGCAATTAATTGGGCTCGTTTATATTAAGATGACATGATTAATTACTTATGTGTGTTTTGATGATATTATTCCACGCTTGATCTATTCTTGTGTTTTTTGGTGTGTTTTGTGGAGTGTTGGCTTGGCCCAATGTAGAAGATTTGATAAGTCGAATAATTTTGGAATTTGTTATATAAAGCTTGAATGAGGATTGGCGAGAGGATACATGAAGGCGGAATGTGGTGCTAATTTTGCTGCATAGTGGTTCTTTTGTTGATAATTAACGTGAGCGGCAAGTAAGATGAATTGGATCCAAGCCTAAGACTTTTAATTTACCGACTTAAGTCATAATCTATAAAAGAAAAAGAGTTTGGGTCAAAGCCCATGAATATGGGCTTCATTGACCTAGTAATTAAAAGATTGGATATTGGGGACGTGTGCAACAAGCTATGAACTCCCAGATATATATACTATGCGGAGAGGTCAGTTTTAAAAGGGGGAATTGGAGGCGGCAGGGAGAAAACAGACACGCTAATTTCCAGATTCACGCCGTGATGGGAGAGAGAGGAGACGCAATGAAAGATGCCTACAATCATATTTAGTTAGTATTTTTATCCCAACTCCAGGAATTTTTGAACCCGTGTTTAATGTCGATGTTTTAATTCAAAAAGTTTATGATATTTGTTTTTGGATTGTTTAATTTATCTAGTCTAAATTCTTGCGTATTGGAATTAATTGATTTAGATTGATCACCTAGGTTAATTGTTTTAATACGCTTGTTAGTTCTAAGCACGTAATCCGTAATTGTTATGTGTGGTGACAATTGGTAACAACTAGTGATTCACTAGGGTAAATTAAACCAAGTTCTTTCGGGTCGAGCTAGCGTACCTGAGAATTTGTTTGCTCTCTATCCTAATTCGTAATGCTTCTACTAGGTTAAATCTATGGGCGTATCTAGACTGCTTAGTTAGAAAGGTTCTCTTGAAGAGACGTATTTTCAATTGAATATAATTAAGGGATAGGATCGGGAAATCGAAGCGTTTTGATCCCCGAGGGACATTAATCTTGAAAACAAATAGAGTAAACATTGAGGTTGATTTATCGTGTTAAGCCGGGGTATGAATGAACCGTGAGTTGGGATACTTACCTATTATTGAATTTTATTTATTTAATTAATTGTTGGTTTCTTTAATTTATTATTTTTATTAGTAGTTATAGAAATCCAATCCAACCCCCCTTTTCTTGTTTGTCCCTTTAAATTCATACAATTAGCATAACAATTATTCTATGTTCCCTGTGAATCGACCCCTTACTTGCAACTACTACGAGTTAGTAGGGTAGATTTGAGTATTTATTTTTGTCGCACCTCGATAGTGCGGTCACTAAGTCAGAGATAAATCGGCAAAGGATGACAGTGATTGACCGCTCAGAGTACTTAAACGACTAATTCCCTGCAAATTTGAGAACTACCTTGATCGACGTGCAAGAGAGGTCGCCAAACTTCGGGCGACCTCCCGCGACCTCCAACGACATATCAAATCAGACCTTTAGCATTTAATGTTTTGGCAGGCCAACTTTCGGACAATTGTACTTGTAAACCGGGAGAGTGAACTTCACTCTCCCTCACACTATAAATAGGGCTCATTTATGACCCAAACAACTAGATAATTCATACCATACCAAACCTCTTGCATTTATGAAGAACATTTATTCTAACTCCCAATCATGTACAACGAATGCAACATACACCTCTTAATTACTTGTTTATGTTACTAAAGCCTTAGAGTAACACTCATGTGAATCAGGTTCACACATGAACTCTATTACTGTTATGTGTAAACACTATCACTGTTATGCACAAAAACTTTCACTGTTTAAAAATATAAAGAATTTTCTAAACAGTGATTGTTTTTGTTCATAACAGTGATAATTTTTATACATAGCAGTGAAAGTTTTTGTATGTAACAGTGATACTTATATAACCGAGTTCATAGCATGAACCAGATCTATACAAGTTTTTGTCAAAGTCTTAAGTCACAATCAAACTCTCTAATCCGATATTTTAGTACACAACATAAATAATAATAAAATAATTATAATTTTAAAAGGTGTGGAATTAATGCATATAATTAAAGTAGAAATTAATATAAAAAATAAATCAATTAGCAACTAAATTTTTAAAGTTTATATAAATAAAAAAATTAAATTGAAAAAGAATTTAAAATTTTGATATAAGATAATTAGAAATACAAATTTTAAAATAATATAATTGAATTTAATTAAAATTTATAAATAATAAAAAGAATTATAATTTTAAAAGGCGTGAAACTAATGCACATATATAGAAAAAATTAATACAATTAAAAAAAAAATATTTAATTTGTGTACATATACAATTAATATTGTAAAATAAACGAATGAAATCAAGTGTCTGAGTGGTTGAGCGCCCGCCCTGACGCCTAGCCGACCCGGGTTCGATCCCTAATGGGAGCGAAATCTGCATTTATATTTGATATGAGCCTAGTAAGGCTTATATTCATCATGGTTCGGGTGTTAATGCTAAATGGTTTGCGGCTCGGGTGACTCGATGCCCGCTCAAGCGTTATCGTGGTGCGGGTTCGAACCCACCCAGGCCATTTTATTTTCTAGAAATTCAGGTTTTGAGACAGAAAATTCTGTCTCAAATTTGAGGTTTTGAGACGGAAAATTTCGTCTCAAATCCGTCTCATTTTGACGGTTTTAAGACGGTTTTTTCAAAAATCGTCGCTAAAATTAGAGACGACTAATTTAGCGACGGGAAAAAAAATCGTCGCAAATCCGTCTTAAACCGTGTTTTTGAGACGGTTTTTCCGTCTCTAAAACACATTTTTTTTGTAATATATGAAAACTAAAATCGACCTGCAAGACTTATAAGACTTGTAGGACTTTTAGTAGTTCAACGTTTCAATACTCTCACTCTCTCACGTCCATTATTCCCTTATTAGTAGGGGTCATTCCTTAACTTAAAAAATCTTGATTTAACCACTGATCTGCTACTTCACACAAGAATACAATCCCTACAATTAACACGATTTCTACTCCTCTCAACTTAATTGCTTTTTATGTATAACAAATCCAACCTACTAATACCTTAAAAATCAATATTCCTTATATTTTAAGAATGGTCATTGAATGAATATTCTTATAACTAAAAAATACACTAATCGTAATATTTAAAATAAATAAATAAATAATAAACTCATTCCATGTGCAAATCTATTTCTACTACCTAACAATTAATTAAGCAATAAGAATTGAGATGCAACTTCACTAATTATAAAGGATATTAGCCTGTATGGAACTTTCTTTCATCTATTTCTTAAAATATATCCTCGACAAATAATCGACATTCTCAACATAAAAGTTAGGTAAACATAAAGAGTAAAAATACCTATATATATAAACGTATAGACTTATCAGTGACTCACCGATAAAATTAATTCTCAAATTCAATGCAACGCCTAATTTATTCCGATTTAATATCCATCATTACGTACTGACCTAATCAGCATTACGGATTTATAGCTTCTTATACTCATACAATTATCAAGTTAATCTCAAACAATTAAATGATTGCGGTCCGGTCTACAGCGAGATGAAATGATATTGTCATGTGCCCAAAGGAATTATTATAATTGATTATGTTAGGAAACTATTATAATTGATTGTCTTTAAAAAAAAACATCCCAAACAATTAACAACCTTGAAAATTAACGACTCTTTAAATACTACTCCATAGAGAAAGCCTTCGGTCAAACTTGTTTACAATGTGAAATTTATATCATTACACTTATAAATTAATATCACATTATTTGTCAATTAATATCATTATTCTTATAAATTCTATTAAATGCTAAACGTATTAGTTTATAAGAGTAACACTATAAATTTCATACTATGAACAAGTTTACCAATAAGAGTAGGCATTTGGTAAAACATGTTCATAGTATGAGGTTTATACCATTACACTTATAAACTAATTACCATGCACTTAGCAACTGATATTACTGCACTCAGTAGCGGACCCATGATTATGAGATTGGGGGTACGATCAAAAGATCATTTAAAAAGTATTTATACATAAATTTTGTTTTATATTTAAACGCATACAATCACATTAATATGCAAATACATGATATTGTATAGGAGTGAGTCTCATGTACACCCAGGTGTACCGTGCACTCATAGTGCATTTTAGAATCGTGCGACTTGTTATATTAAAAATTGCAATTTATTTACATTAAACCGTGCAACTATTTTTTCATATTAATATGTATACGATTCACTGTAAATGAGTTGCACTTTTCAGTATAACAAGTCGTATATTTTTAAAATGCACTATGAGTACACGGTGCACCTAGGTGTATACAAGGCCTAGCCATTGTATAGAGTTTTTTCAAAATTTCAAATAAAAGTTAAAATATAATTACTTAAAAGAATTCAGCACTAAAAAAAATCAAATGAAGCAATATATAAATTGGTCGAAATAGTGTTGAAAAGGGAGTAAGGGACAAGCCTAATAGAGCTGAAGAAATCCCCCCAACTAGAAATGGTAGAAACTATGACCCCATGCATCACTTTATTATCTCAAACCCAATCAATTGAAACAAGTAAAGAAGACCCATGAACATCTATTCAAAACCGCTGAGTGGAACCCAAAGTAGGCAACTGAGTTCCATCTCCATGAATCCAACGAAGTACTTTAGTGAAGAAACACAAACCATATGATATATACTTAAGAAAAAAAATTGAGATTGGGGGTACGGCTGTACCCCCATGTCACCACACTGGGTCCGCCTCTGACTGCACTTATAAATTGATATCGTAGTATTAGTGGTGTTTGTTTTCAGCCGGGGAGGTCCGGATGGGGGATGGGCCTCCCCCCGCCCCGTTCACTTTTCGGATTTTCACATCCCATCCTCCATCAAAATACACATCCACCTTTGTTATATATTTATATCCTAAAATTATCACATCATTACTTTTCTTACATCAACTCATTCTCTCTCGTACTTTTGTTATAACAGTTCATTATTTCTCCTACTTTTCTTACACTTTTCTTTCATACAATCATTATCACACTAACTAACAATAATAAAATAATATATCATTATAATTAAAAAGTATTAATTTGATAAAGTTTCATCTATCCCTACTACATTCAATCCAAAACAAACAAGAGATTACTATTCAAGCTCAAAACAAACATACATGTTATAGATATTAGTAAAAATAATAATACACAATTTATAAACAAATTTTAAGATTTAAGTACTGAATAATACAGGTGATCATGGAATTCCAAATAATAACCTTCTCATTAACTGGAAGAATTCCCAGTACTACATATTTCTATAACATATCAATTTTCTAAAAAAAGAAAATAAAACGCAAAAAAACAACCGTGCATGGGGGCCCACCTTCTCCACCCCACACCACACACCGACCTAAAACCCCTTTCACGATTAACACAAAAAAAAATCCATCCAAAAAATAAATAAAACAAAACTAAAAAAAAAATCCAAAATTCAAAAAGGAGTTTTCCCCACAGCATGACTCTTGCTCCTCGGATATTTCAATTCACTCTTTACTTCAGCAATAATATTTTTACCATCACCATCTTCCCCAAAACTGTACGTAGGATTTTCCTCGTCTATCCTCCCCATGGCAACACTAACACTTCTAGGCGGCAGGGCCCGCGGGCCGGTCCCAGGGCCCGGCCTCATCTTGGTAACGTACACCTCCAAATTTGATCCCCTGCCGCCGAAGCTTCGGGCCGACGCGGCCCGAACGAGCTCCCGGTAGTCCTCGTTGTCGTCGGAGCGCACCGACGAGGCGGTGCTGAAGCTCCGCGGGAGGGCTACGGCGGTGGAGGAACGCTGTAGGCCGCCCGGGCTCATGTTGGAGCAGTTTATCATGCTGTTCACGTAGAAGTCCCGGGCCTTGCATAGGGCCCGGTAGGGGGTCGTGATTATGCGGTGGAATTTGTTGTGTTGGGTTGCTTTCTTCATTGATCTTTGCATCTTTTGAGAAAAGAATATGGTGGTTCTTCTTTTTGGTGTTCTTGTTAGTTATGGATGGTTGAAAATATTGTTGAATTTTGGATGATTGAGTTTTGTGATTTGGTTATAATAGAAGTAGAAGTAGAAGGGAATTTGGAGTGTATAAATGGTTGTTGGTGGAAGTCTTGGACGTGTACCGACTTATTTTTATGATTTTTATCAAAGTTCGGTTTGAAAATAGTTGAGTGAAATTGATTTTTTAAGGATGGATAAACTTGAATGCCACATCACTATGGTATGTTTGTTTCGGAACTCACCCAGATGGACTTAGAAATTTGAAAACTACGTTCCATTATATCATTATAGTTTGAGATTAAAATTAGATTTCAAAATACTCAACTATAAAGTACACCTCACATTACTACTTTTTCCACTCTCAACACAATATAATAATATCATATTGATCATTATTAAACCTTGATTTTACATAAAGTAAAATCTCACCTCATCAAAATATCAAAATAAACACATAGAATTTCGAAGTCATGACTTTCTCCGCACACCTAAATCCCGAAATAAACATACCCCATATGAATGAGATCAAGTATTTTATAATTATCCACGTGTTAAAAAGGTGAAACACGCAATATGAAAAGTGAAAGAGGGAATCCAAACCTGAATTTATTTCGTGCGAATGTCAGTGTGTACGGTCACACATATTATTTGACGAATTTAAGTTAAAATTTATCTTCTGATACAATTATTGATTGATTTATTTTGTCTGATTAGTTGATAAATATTAATAATTTCATACGTGGAAGTTTTAAAAAAGGCATATGTCTTTATGCATCAAATTGCACAACTCAAATGTAGTTCTGTACACTAAATTTTATATGCATAAGGTGCACTTACTTAAAAATTATTAGTTATTTTAATTGAGCAATAGTAATCGTTTTCTCACCGTTGCTGCGCTCACTTAAATTGTACTCCATTCGTCCCATTTTTAAGAGATTCTTGTTATTTTTTTTGTCTCAATCTTTAAAGATTATTTTTTAAAATGGACATATCCTATTTAACTAACATCCTTCCCACATCAATTTATTTACATAAGTATCACCCCTAACCCATACCCAGTACCCCTAAACCAAATAATTCAGCCCACTTAACCCAATACCCTTAACCCCTCCCTCTCACTCATTACTCTCTACCCCATCACATCCTAACCCTAATTGTTCTCTACTCTTCCTTCTCGAAACTTCAGTGTTCTTCTATAGTTGCTCTCTGCACTTCGCTCTCTAATCTCTCGATCTTCCTAAGCCGCTCCATTCTCTCTCTTCTCTCTCATCATTATCTTCCAAAAAACCCTAAATCCCCATGGCCGATTCATCGTTAAATTTGGAAAATTGGGCATGCACCGAAGATTATAAGGAGTTTGAGGCGGATTCAATGCAGAACTATTGGTGGGAGGAAATGGGGGACTTTCGATACTCAACAACCTTTGTCCAGAAAATGGGATAAAGAGAGTAAGAAGGGGATGGAGCCGGTGGCGGGGGAAAAATCGAAGGCCGATTTGGGAAACAAGGGTTGCGATGCAGATTTGAGCGACATGGTTGATGTCCACGTTGTAAAATTCACTATGTCATAAAGTTCTCTTAACTCATTCAATAAAGTTGATTTCTCAATTATTCCCCCAACACTTTATCACTATTTCAATAAATCGTTATGAACAATAAGACTTACTTAAAGAATGGGACGGAGGGAGTACTAAATATAGCCATTTTTCCATCGTTTTTCACTTATCCGTTACTATAAGAAAATTGATTTTTAGTGATACAAATTCTCCCACTATAACTTTTCTAGCTAAAAGTCTTTAGTTTTTAGAAAAAAACTAAAAAAAATAATGATATAATTTGTTTCCTATCATTAAAAGATTTTAGTTAGAAAAATTACAGTGATAAATTTGTGTAATTAAGGGTCAATTTTCTTATAGTGAGTACAATAAACTCGATACACTAAAGACTTAATTACTCATTTTAAGTGATATTCATTATTTTACAAAAAGATTATAACTAGGTTAATACTATTAATCTTTTCCGCTTAATATTGTTAATTAGTTATTTTTATTAAATAATATTAGTTGAGTATTATAATTCCTAATTAAATATATTTATATATACTTATATAATAATTAAACACGCAATACACGGTGGAAATGGGTCTACTTTTTAGGTGGCGTAGGGTAGATGGTGGCTTTTTCCGTGAAACAGGGGACTTATGAAAATGATTAAAATCACGAAAGAGAAAGTTCAATAATAGCCGCCAGATAATAATTAAGAATCAGTGTGTGCCCATTGTATAAATGGATTAAATATATATAGCGTGCCAAACTTGAATGATATATATAAAACAAAAAAACCATTTTAATGACTTGAATATTTGAAATTGTTAATTTTTGACTTAAATGTGTTGATCTTATCATCCATCAGCACCTTCCGGACACTTCAACAATTTATATCATATGGGTTGAAAGTTTGAAATAGTTATGCGACAATATATACTCCTTAGTATGGCTGTCACGTGAATTCAGGTCCATCGTGCACTCATAATGTATTTTAAAAATATATAGTTTATTATATTTAAAGATATAATTTATTTATACTGAATCGTACAACTATTAATATGGAAAAATAGTTGCACAATTTAATGTAAATAAATTGCATCTTTCAGTATAACAAGTTGCATGTTTCTAAAATGCAATATGAGTGCACTGTGCACCCGAATGCATAGAAGACTTAGCATTGCTAATTTATTATTATTATTTTAATGGAAAATGTAATTTATTATTAATTGTTTAAGCAAATTAGGTGCAAGAAACTTGGACTTCACAACCCCGGCCAAGAAATACGTACGTTACATTTATTTATTATTTTCGAACACACGTTACATTTTTTTTTGAGCGCTCGTTACATTTATTTTAACACACACAAAAGATGTAAAGTATCACTCCATATGAATTAGGTCTATATATAAATTTTATCAATGTTATGTATAAAATTATCACTGTTATGCATAAAAAAATTCACTATTTAAAAATCTCTCTATATACTAATAGAGAGTTTTTTTTTATGATGTGTCAACTCTATGTTAATTTAGCACATGTGTCATTCAATGAGAAATTTGAATACACATGTCATTTTTCTATTTGATTCTTTTTATAAAAGAATCCTATGTGTCATAAAACTTAAAGTTTTTGTGTATAATTAATTTCTAATTATTTAGGTATTTAAAATATGTGTGAATGTTATAAAATGTGTAATTCATATTTATTACTTTATGTTTTATTTAACTATATAATATTATTCATTTATCTTTCTTTCGGTAATTTTTATTTAACTTAATTTAAGACAAATAAAATATTCATTATAAATGTATTTTATCTTAGTGTGAATTATATTCAATTATTAATTTCTTAATAAATAATTTTATTTTATAATTGCTCTTAAACATATTTTATATGGCACAAGTATTTTATATTATAATTCATTCACTTTTAATTTTTTTTTTTCATTATTACATAATAATTAATTTATTTATTATTCTTTTCTTAGTCGATTTATTTTGTTTTGATTTGTAGGTTTCAATTTCATATTAAAATGGATAAATAATACTTGACACAATAATCTTATTCCAATGTTTAAGAAAATTTAATAATATACACCTTAAACAATTATTAATTCATATTTAGTGTATTTATGTACATATTTATATTTTTAATTATTAAATATAATATTTATTGAACATATGTCAATTTTTAATTAGAAACCGCGTAACGCGCGGACACTAAACTAGTATAAAATATTTCTTAAACAGAGAAAAATTTGTGCATAAAAATAAAACTTTTATACATAACAATGATAGTTTTTACGCATAATTATAATACTAAAAAAACTGAGTTTACGCAAATTTCTATCAAAGAACAAATGACAGATACTATTAATGTAGATATGTGTTGTGAACTCGATCAAAAGGAAACGTAGATAGTCTTTGACCGTAGATAAAGAGGTTTCAACTCATTATTTTGATCACCATTTACACCTGCTTCAACAATTCCAACAATCCTATCCAACCATTAATTTGTAAGTTGGATGGAGCTATTCAAATTTTATCTAAATACACCCAATTAATTTTATTAACCCTTTCCTCAAGGTGACTTAACTTATGTGGTTAGAGCACCACTATTCAAACTAAGAGGTTCTGAGTTCGAGACACACTGCCCTCACTTTAATGAGATTTAAGTGGTGGGGATTTTCCACCCTCCTTGAAGATTCTTCGCCCTCCATGGGTTTATTGCAAATATTCCCCGCCCTTTATGGGTTTGTGCAGCGAATATGGACGTAGTTTGGTGGTGCCAAGACGTTAAAAGCAGAAAGATACGTGACACCTTGTGGTGGTTGTTGTCGTTGCGGTGGCGGTTCCGGTCGATAGCAAGACGAAATATATGAGCCACGACGTGAAGTGGATAATGCTTTAGTCCGGGCCTAGTCTACATGCCACGAGCTCATATCCAGGGTCGCTCCCGGTTTAGCGAAATTTGCTTCATCCTCCTCCGATCCTCATGCTTGGTTCGAGTCAGATCTTCCCTAAATTGGTTGAAGAATTAGCTTAAAGTTGAGTTGTATTCTTCCTGTTAAAAAAAATAAAAATAAAATATTAACCCTTTCATCCTAATCATTTTATTAAATACATATAAGGATCTACATGCATTAGGTATACATATAGTTTTACTTCCTTATCAACTTAGAAAAAAATGTACTCTGAATTAACTCATCCATCGTCTATTAGGATATGTTCGTTTCGCGACTATCCCGACGGACTTTGGACTTTACAATCTCAAACCTCTATTTATTTTGAGACTCAAACTAAGGATTTTGAAATCCTATTAATCCTACTCCACCTCATTACCTACTACTACTCTACCTTTTATTATCTCAATACATTCACATTATCTACTTTTTTATTCTCCCAATACACTCAAAATAATATAATAATATCGCATCAATCATCTTTTCTACAATCCTACCCTATAAAATCTCATAACAAACATACATCTTAACTATTCATTAAGATTTTGAAATCCTAGGACTTCAGAGTCGGGATTTTCCACGCCCACTATAAATCCGAAACGAACATACCCTTAGATTTCCCATCTCATTTATTATTAGAAAAATTATATAAATAAATGAATTTCACATTTCTCTATAAATTCAATTTTTTAGATGAGATAAAATTATTTCGATCATCTCTAAGGAGGAACATAATTGTCCATCTTAATTTCTACCATCCTCATGGTTTCTTCAAGATAAGTTTCTCTCTTTATCCCTCATTAGTCATTAGTCAGGACAAAACTGTTATTTTTTTCTTCTACATAAGTTTTATTTTAATTTGCAGTTTATGTGTTTTGAATACACTTTTTTTTATCAGTAAAAATGATATCAATATATATCACAGAGTACAAGAGAATACTTAAGCAATCCTCCACATTAAAATTGAGATCATTTGTAAGATTTATTAGAAATGTAGAAATTTATTTTGCGATTCGAATTTTTCCTTGCCTCTAAAAAGTGGTATCAAAGCCAATGATTTTATATTATCTTGTGTATTTAATTTAATTAATTTTTTTTTTTAACAAATAATACAACTCAACTAGAACAACAAATTTCACTCTAGCTAAGCTAATTCGGGAGAACCTACCTCGAACCAAGCGTGAGGAACGGAGGAGGATGGCGCAAATTTCGCTAAACTGCGCTAAACTGGGAGCGACCCTGGATATGAGCTCGTGGTACATGCACTAAGCCCGGACTAAGGCATTATGATATATATATTTCGTCTTGCTATCGACCGGAACCGCAACAACCACCGGAGTCTCACATCTTTCTTTTATCGTCTTTGAGGCTTACATCTTTCTTTAACCTCCTTGCTATCGAGAATACCTGTGGCGGAGAATACCTGCAACAAACCCATAAACTGTGAAAAAATCCCACTTAAATCCCATTAAAGGGGGGCAACATGTCTCGAACCCAGGACCTCTTGGTCTGGGTAGTGGTGCTCTAACCACATGAGCTAAGCCACTTTGAGCGATATTAGGATTTATGATTTGATTTTTATGAGAATGAGTTTTAATTCTATCAACGATGTATGACCGTAAATTGATTATTGAACAATTGTTTTGTAAATTTGAGTTTGAAAACAACTCCATAAATTTGTTGTAAATATCCTATTATTGTGGACATTACTTAGTGTTAGTATTATTAGTGGGTTTAATGCCACATGAGTTTAGGGCTTTTAGGGCTTCAATCCAATTGTTATTATAAATAATCTCCTCTTTGTAACGCCGTAAATGAGAAGAGAATACTGAGATCATAGTGAAAACTCTCCTGACTTGGTCGCCCTCTTCTGGACGACAAATTGGTATTCTTGCTCTTTTCAACACGAGTGTTCTACCGAATTAGGTTTTAGAATTTGTCAGCCTCCTCCTAAATCAGATCAAGGTACAGTCACCTCTTGAATCAGATTAAGACGTCCTTCTAAATTCTTCCGCCAGAATTGGTAAGTGTTCGATCTGTTTAATCTGTACTAATCTGAATTTTGATGCCTCCTCGAATTACCTGTAATTTAATGGGAATTCTAATTTCGATGATCTATCAGTCCATTTATCTGCATCTATATCCATTGGTCATGGACATCATTATGTGATCGAATATGTATGTATCTGGCGTCTTAATACGCTGGGAACGGTGATTATTTCTAAAGGAATTAATTTCTTGTATATTATATATATGCGTATATGTTGTGTATATACACTACTAAATGTATGTGAATAAAGGCTTTGTTCTGAATTTTCGGTGGCCAGGTTTTATTTATCGTGTTGAATTTAATTCACATATTTGATTTTTTGATATTGTTGATCATATGAGTTGAGAAGTGCATCGATTTATTTAAATATTGATTTCATCACTTGATATGCATATCATTAGATCACTATTTATATTTTATTTATTCCTTGGATTGTGAATGCGTGATTTATCGAGAGAAATATTTGGAGATCTGAATTGCTCGCATCTATCAATTGCTTGTATAAACATTTTTGTTATTAATAATTATATATGACTACTGAAGTATAGTGTATGAAAGTTCTACCATATTAGATTTTCATGACTCTAATATTATTGCAAATTTTGATTTATGATTGGATACTCTTAAATTGAAATTGTTGATTGCCTAATGAATATGTCGGCGTCCATCATCAAATCATTTAGAATGTATGCATTTTGTCCATTTTTAATTAGCGGATATTTATTGGGCTTCTCTACTTGCAAAATTATATTTGCTCTTTAGACATGTATGTGTGAACTACAATGCCTAATACAATATAAAATTAGCTTGGTACGTATTTGGTTAAAAGGAACACCATAAATTAGTATATTATACGAGCCATTAATTATTATATACCCTCTGATTTATATAGAGTTTACTTTGATGATTAAGTATTCAATTCAATGATCCCGATTGTATTGTCTAACGGGTTTATATCTTGAGTTTTCTTTTGGATTCAAAATTGATTGTCGATACCTGTTTGGTTACTCTACTCATTGAGATAAGTCTAAGACGAACGAAATTACTCATATATATGAGACGAGCAAGTGGACACATGAACCTCCAATTGAGTTTGTTCTCAACACGAGCCAAACCTATCATAAGACGATATTGAAACCCTTACAGTAGGGTTCCACTCTGGTAAATAAACTTAATCCCTTTTAAATTTCAGCAATTAGAATTGTCTGCCACAGAATAGGCTTGTGAATTATTTGTTGTAGAAATTAGGAATTCTGTGAAAATTCCTTATTTGTCTATTATTATTAATTTTTGTAGCCGATTATATCATGGAAATTTATTGAATATGTAGATATGAAAGTTTATATCAAGATGTTCTTATGGACAATTATAGTATACAATTATCTTGTATTACTAAATGAAAATCTATCAAGTTTGCTCTTAACTGTAATTACTTCTTGACTTAAATTTTTCATGTTGAAATTCTCCCTGCTATATCTATTTTTAGTGGAAACATTATAAATCATACATGAAAACTCCCTATATAATTATGAGTAAAGTAGAATCTCATAGTACTAGTTTGCCCGAAACAAATATGAACATTGAAAATGATGATTATTTGAATGATGTGCTAATTTGCCTGAAGCAAATTTATTGAAATTATGACATGAGCGGTTCAAAATATGATAAGACGAATTTTGACTAATTCTATTTTACATAGTATGTCAAATCAGTGTTTTCATAACCGAACCGGAGATTAAACCGGTCTAGGCATCGGTTGCCGGTTCAACCGGTTGGACCGATTGAACCGACAGTTCAACCGTTAAATTGATTTATGCATATTTCTTTTATATTTTGTATGTTACATTAAAAAATAAATATTTATTCATAAAATATTAAAATTATACTAATTTATAACTTATAAATCTTATATTAAAATAAATACAATAGAGTTTGGAGACCAGAGATGATGACGTTGTGGATTAATTCCACACAATATGTGACGACGATAAAAAGATTAAATGAAATTAATGACTTGTGAATGAATTTATTTGAGAGAAAATGATATTGAGATAAAAACAATAACATTATATAAAGAGGTTTAGAAAAAAATAATAAAAAAATAAAAAAAAGTGATTTAATAAATAATAAAATAATAAAATCGAATTAACCGTTTTTAAGGAGTAATTGAACCGGCGACATGAGCGGTTCACGGTTCGACCGGTTCAATCGGGCGGTTCAACCGGTTTTTGAAAACACTGTGTCAAATAACATAATCTCTTATGCAAATTAATTTATTTGTGGAGCTTGTGCAAAGAAAAATTTATAGTACGACATTCTCGTACTAAACTTGGAATCATATCTTTTATATTTCTTTAATAGAGTCAGGAAGATACTTGTGGAATGATATTATTTGCCTGAAGCAAATTTATTGTCAATATTATTGAACTTATATTTTTGGATTATCCAATGAATCCCTTTTAATGGTTAATGTCGATAAAATTCACATCGATGATTATTATATGACATTGAGAAATAAAGTTGAGCATTTAGTCTATTACGTCCACATCTAGAATTGTTCAGCTGAATCATTAATAGACTTCAGCAAATTAATAACTTGACCATTATTGCAGAATTCCAACTTACTCATTTCATGTTGGGGGCATAAAATTTTACATGGTGCTACACTAAATCAAATTCGACCCATTGCATATCAAGAATCCCCTTTTATAATTAGTGCTTAAGAACTATTATAATTAGTGCTTAAGAACTAAGCATTTTCCATCTGCAAACACTTGATTGTGCAATATTTGTTTCTATATCACCACCACAGTGTACCTTAATTCACAGCCCAGTTGGCTGATTGCACATTTAATGAAGATCATATCTCGGCATTAGGGGGAGATAAGAATTTAAAATTAAATGAATGCCGAGAAATTTCGTTCGTTGAATATAAAAAGATCTTAAATACTTAAATAAATGCACTAGTCAAAATGAACTGGAAGTTCAAATGATAAATTAACTTGCAATATTTAACAAATGATTTGCCAGATTAATCCACTGATGATAAATGAGTGACTAAAGCACATATACTCGTTGTAAATGCACCACAGAGTAAATGTGCCAATTTTATACAAATATATATGTTAATGCCCCTGCATGCCAGAAGCGTAAAAGATCCCTTATTATGTAAGACATAAATCCACGGTAATTACTAAAGCTAGCAAACATATTCAGTCACTCTTGAAGTCTCTATTCATCCCAAAGACGAAAATTATAGTAATGAAGCACATGCACAAAATAATAAGAATACTAGAATTGCGGAACGACTAGATCAAACTATTATGGGAAATGATGAAGATCTGGTTGATATAAATATATAAATTGATATGATTTTATAAATACAGGAGAAATGTACTAATGTTGTCGACAACTTATTCACCGCCACAATTGTTCTTACTATTACAATCTGGATCTAGTACCCAAGTCAATAGTTGAGCCAAAAGCACTTTGACTAGGTAAAATAGAAAGAAGTAATTGAGGCAGAGCTCGACTCGCTAATATTTTTGACTTTATCGTATATACACCCAGAAACGTTATCCCTATTGGATATAAATGTGTATTTGTACGAAAAGAAAATAATGATGTAATGAGGTACAAAGCAAGATTAGTATCTCACGAGTTTTTGCAGAGACTCGATATTTATTTTATCAAATATATACTCCTGTTATGTATGAAATAACGTTCCGCTACTTAATATCTTTGGCAGTAAGTAAAACTAAATTTAGAAATGCAGTTGATAGACGTTGTAACCGCATGCTTATATTGATCAATAGATGTCAATATTTATATGAAATTTCTCTGATGAGGAATGGTTAGAATCGTACTATGTACAACATTAAAATTACAAAGGTAATTTTATGACATAAAATATTTGGGTCGAATATTCCACAATTGACTCAATTAATTCCTCCCGAAGGAGGAATAAATAAACATTGAAATATTTCCTTACGTGTTTACAAATAAATTATTTTGGTAGTGTTTGTATTATCTCGATTTCTGGTGATAATCTAAATATTGTTGGCACAAGTAAGAAAATAAAAGAAAACTAATTTAATCTTAGAGATTGAATTTTGAAATAAGTGAAATCAAGTATTGTCTCGACCAGCAGATCGAGCATTTCCCTAAAGCAAAATGAATCTTTATATACCAATCAACTTACTTGGAGAAGGTATTGGAGATATTTTATCTTAAATTTCAGCTACTTAACACTCTAGTAATTGTTCGATCCCTTGAAGTGGATAAAGATAAATTTGGGCCTAAAGAAGATACATATGACATTTTAGGACTAGAAATTTCTTATCGGAGTGCCCTTAGTGCATTACTATGTTTTAAGAACTGCACCAAATCCGATATTGAATTTATATCGAATTTGCTTGCAAGATTAAGTTAGTGCTTCTCCTATAAGGAGACATTGTAAAATTTTAAAGCATATGTTCAGTATCTTCGACCGTTTACAATATTTTGATTTAAATATATTTATGATTCTTGTGATAATGATATATCTCCTATCATCCATTATGAGAAAAATGCAACTTTGTTGCCCATATGAATAATAGGAATGCTAAAGGGAACTTGACAAAGCATATATCCCCTAAATTCTTTTACATGCATGAACTCCAGAAGAGTGTGTAAGTTTAATACAAAAGGCTTCGAAGACTGTTGTCTTCAGGGGGAGCATTTTGAAGATTGAATTTAGAAGATCATTAGTTGTACCTTTTTCTAATTTTACTAAGTTTTCTCTTTGGATTATTCTAGCAAAATTTTAGTTAGGCATGAACATCACGTCGTAATGTCCAAGGGGGAGTGTTGTAAATATCCTATTATTGTGGACATTACTTAGTGTTAGTATTATTAGTGGGCTTAATGCCACATGGATTTAGGGTTTTTAGGGCCTCAGCCCAATTGTTATTATAAATAGCATCCTCATTGTAACGCCGTAAATGAGAAGAGAATACTGAGATCATAGTGAAAACCCTCCTGGTTTGGTCGCCCCCAGACGTAATCCTTCTGGACGAACTGGGTAAACAAATTGGTGTTCTTGCTCTTTTCTTTACGTTTATTCTATATTTTACAACAAAATTATCCATGTTAGATTTAAGGGATTAAGTTTTTTTTTTTAGTCCGATATATAACTTTGCTTCATTTTGAAATTGATCTTGATTGTTTTGACTTTTTGATTTTGGTCCTGCAAGTTATTAAAAATTTTAAAATCGATTCTTTAACTTGCTGTAGCAGGTCACCAAACAGGTAACTGCTACCTATGTAATTATTTTATGTTTTTCTTTAATTTGGGAATGCCACCTAGACTTCTTTAATTATAATAATCTTGGGTCGGGATTTTTCTGCGTATTTTTTTAGGGAGGAATAGTGGTTTTGTGCGTATTTTGATTTATTTTTTGATTTTTTGGACAATTTAGACTCAGTAAACCGATCTGATTTGCTTTGTCTTTTAATATATAAATTATTTTTATATTCAACCCAAAATCCGATCAAAATTATTAAGATTAAAAAAATTCAAATGGCGATTTGAAATTAAAGGAAAAAAACAAAATAATTACACATGTAGCAGTTACCTGCTGCAACAGGTTAAAAGACCAATTTTAAAAAAAATTAGAAATTTACAGAACAAAAATAAAAAATTCAAAACAATCGGATCAATTTCAAAACGATCCAAAGTTAATGGATAAAAAAAAAACTTAATCCATAGATTTAAGAAAAAAAAAAACTCCTATGAGACCGTCTCATGCATACATGAGACATAGTACAACTAAGCACAATCAACACCCTCTCATTTTAAAGTGTTAAAACGTCAATGCTCAAATTACGCTCCGTCTCATGTGAAATGATCTCACGCAAGAGTGCCTCTAGATTTAAAATAGATTTCAAATTTGATTGTACAAAATCTTTAGATCCGAGTTTAGCATATGCGAACAACCTTGAATGGATTGATGGATTAAATATCTAGGAAAACTTTTTTTTTTTTCGAAAAGTCCTAGGAAAACTTAGAGGCCTCATTATGGTGTTGGGTCCAATTTGAATTTTATGTTTTGGCTTGGATCAAACAATATATGTCGAGCCCAAATGTCATGATCCAGGTTACTTTTGATGGGTCAATCTTGGAAAAGGCTGAATTTAATATCCCAATTTCAGCATCAGGCTTCATGACAACAAATAGAGAACTACAGATTGTTTTAATTTTGAATTTCAATTATTTGTACTTTAGTCTAGAATGACATAAGTTTTTTAATTTTTCGGGTTGATTACATAAAAAATCACGGCCTTTACGATATTTATTGATTATAATATATATTTTTAATGTTTATTATTGGATACATCGACCAATTTTCTGGTATTATCTACATTGACTTGTAAATTAGAACCGTTGTCAAAGCCACGTAGATGTCATGTCGACACCAAATATATAATTTTTAAAATAATTTAAGACGTTTTTATATATTAACAATATTCAGATCAAATAATCAAAAAAAGAAAAGAGACAAAGAAAAAAGAATTATGAATATTTGCCATCAACGTGGCTTTCACAACGATTCTGGCTACCAAGTGAAATTTCTCGATTCCGATACATCTCAATCTTGAGATTGTGTCAATTGTGTGGAACCTTATTCCTTGAATGCTCAATTTGTAATGAAATTTGGGATGTGTACATGTGGTTCGAGTTGAAAGCTCATGCGTAGGGAAACATTAATATGGATTATTTCGAAGCTCATTTTTGTTTAATGGATGCCAAAAGAAGAAATGAGTGGGAACTAATCTGGCATGCTTCAGTGAGGAATATTTGATCACTTTCAGAGGCTCAAGAATTATGGAGTACGAATGTTTCTTTAAAATTTGTACTTTTTTTTTTTTTTAAGGCTAAGAATCGTATAAATAGTTGGAACTCGATATAAGATTGGATCAGAGAACCTAGACTATGAGTCCATTGTTCTATGTAATTCTTGGAGGCATTCCTAATGCTTCCCTCCCTTGTTAATAAAATTTATCTTTAATAAAAAACACATTGTACTTAGATATAGTAGAAAATAAAAGTGAAAGTATTAAATAATATCTAATATAACAATTTAAAACTTTTAATAATAATACATTGATATCGATAATTTTATGTTTAATTTATATTTTATAACAATATAAAATAAATCCTAATAAATATAATTATGTAATTAATAATAATAACATAAACATGTGTTGGTCCCGGTGGGAAAACCTATTTTTTTGCTGTCTTCGGAAGCAAAGCGATTTTTCATTTCTCGGTGCATAAAAAAATGCAGGGGATGAGGGCAAGAGTGCTCCAATTTTTTCAAACTTTTGAGCTCATGTGTGTGCTTTGCTTATAAACGAATGCGTATGACAAGTATAAACATAAAACAGTAAACAACACAACAATATATAGTGGTTCGGACAACCAGTCCTACATCCACTCTCCCTCTCTAGGGAAATTCCTTTAAACGGGACTTATCACCCTCCACGGGATTGCCAATAGATATTTACCGAGCTCACACTCGAATGGACTTATAACCCTCTCCCGGTTCGCCTCGGGACTTATCACCCTCCACGGATCGCCTACAGATGTTTAACGAGTTCACACTCCATCGGGGACTTATCACCCTCACTCGGGTTTGCCTAACAACTACCTCACTTCACCACCACTGTTTTGGTTTTTGGTGTTGTCTCCAACTATGGTGAGATTTTCCCTTACAATGGTTTAAATTTCAATGCTAAGGTTGGGAAAATCTCTCTAAGCTTTATGATACATCGTGGGTTTGCTTAGATTGGGTTCTAGAACACTCTTTGAATATATTTGTATATCTATAGGCTTGTGTTCTAGGGTGGGAATGCTTTGCTATAACACTTTTTTCGCTCAGTAGCATTGTTGCTATCTTTTTCACACTTCCACACCTATAATGAAGGAAGAACTTGTATTTATAGTGTGGATTTGAATGTTACCGTTGAGAGAATCACATTCAAATCCATACTATTCTTTATAAGTTCTGCGGCTTTTTCTGGTGGTTGTCTTCCTCTCGTTGGTCCACGTCCACCGATTCCAACGGCTATATTCCTCGACTTGATTGCCTCGGAACATTCGGGATATCTTGAGCATTCAAGTATATTCTTTTGAGTCTTCGATAAATCTTGTGCCTTGATATTTCTCACGAGTCTTGATTTTCTCTGAGCCTTCAGTTTCTCTGAGTCTTGAGTTCTCTCAGATCTTCTTGAGTCTTGATATCTCGATTTCTTCTTGAGTCTTGAGAAAAAACTAACTTTGTTCTATATCTCCGCCGACTATACACAGTGCGGATAATATCCCTAATACTCTAAAACCTGAATCTGATTCATCTATCAAGATTATCCTGAACATATCATACTTTAGGGGTTTTGGGATCTAATCAAAATCATATAATCTTTTATTAAATTCATCTCCCAACAATTTCCCCCTTTTTGATGATGCCAAAACCTATCTTGTTTACAAACATATAACTTATACTCAGGTTTCAGTTTTTTCTATTACAAGAAAGGTAAATCTCTAATCAATTTAAAAACATTCAACAAATTTCTTTAGTAATGAATCTTTTCTAAATAGATCATTACTAAATACTTACTTGATTTCTTATTGCATCATATAGTTTCCCTTATATATGAGCATATAATCAGATCAGAGACATTCAATCAGGCATATCTATCTAATAAAAAAAAGATAATGAGGTATTATCTTTGAGCATAAAGATAAAAGTTTCATTGATTGTATGTTATCGATTTACAAATTACAATGAACTTTATTGAAGAAAATAAAGACACAAACATAAAAAAATTACAAGTCTTGATCTTGGTCTTGATCTTACATCTTACCTTTCGTCTCCTCATTCCTCTTCTTCTACGGACTTTGTCTGATCAGGCATACTGATACTCATGCTGACTGAGTTCAGTTTCTTCTGATTTCAGACATCCTGACCCTCAGGTCTCTTTTGCTTACTGACCCTCAGGTCACTTGACCTATACTGAGTCTCAGTCCACTTTATTTACTGATCCTTCAGTATTCCTTTTCACTCATGCTATCGATTTCCTTCTTGATCCGATCGATTCGGTGATTAGATCAATCACTTTTTAGATCAACATATCGAGAATAGCATCGGTCATCATATCGAGTTAGCATATCAGGTTTATCATATCTGATCTCGATCACGTCTGATCTTGATCAGTCTCTTTCGCTTATCTTCTGATTTGCAACCTTTTCTTCCCGATTTCTTTGGCTTTAGCTTTTCTTCATTTCGATTACGCATGACTCATCCATTCACTCCTAATTCATCTAACTCATCGATTTTGATCGGTCTTGTCTGCGGCACCTCGTCGATCTCAATCATTTACTTTTGATTCCGTGAGTTCCCCTCAAGTTGAAGTTCCCTTTCAACCGATATAGACCGATATATCCCGATTTGGTGAAGTTTTCAAGTTCAACTGATTTTCTTCATTTGATCAGCTTTGTATGTAATCAGATTTTTGTTGACCTAATCTGATTCTTCTCAGATTAAGATAATTCTTGGAAAATGTTACTGCCAGAACTTAGTCTAGAGTAGTAGACTCTCTTCCCTAAGTTGGTGCGATTTGACATGCGTAGATATCGTCTAATACACTCGATATGTCAATCCGCCGTAACTTTATCCAATTATCGGTCAGCGTGATTTCTACGACCGTCCTTGTGATGCAAATTTTTCTAAATAGGCTTTGAGAACTCAAATTTGCATCCGCACCCTTGGGCCTCTATAAATTGGACCAATGTTTTACACAACATAACTCATTCACCATACATATCTTCTTCGTCGAGAATCATGTATCTGGTGAACCCTTGTTTCCTTGAGACTTAAGCAAACACTTTTACCCCTTTTTCCATGATTTCATCTTCTCAAATCAACTCTGTTTATCCCTTATTGCTGCTTTCGTCATCGTCAACGATTTCACATACGATCGTTGCAAAGCTTCTCTTTCACCATGGCGGTGGTTACTGGCTGTTTACAAGCCCCGAGAAGACACTTCTCCTAACCGTATGCACCTTGTGTGTCTATCGTTATGACGTGACTACCATCAACAGACTTAGTCTGAAAATGAATGTGAGTTTGATATACGATCTTAATCTGATAACAGTTGATCTTCGTATATCACCTCACCATTTAACAGCTGGAGAGCCCACTGACTCTTCCTTGGGGCTCCTGGCTTTAAAAAAAAATCTATCAAGGCCGCTCTCGCTCCATTTTCTTGATCTTCAGCTTCTGCGAGCGCCTTGGGATTTTCTTCTTTAAAGCCTCTCTCACCCTTGTTAAGTGGGGGAAAATGAGAGCATCATATTTAAAAATCTCTCTCTTTCCCTGCTCCACTTGGGTTAGGATGAGGGTTTAGGGATATGGCTTAAGGGTTTAGGGTTTAGAGTTATGTATTGACCTCCGTGTTTTCTTGCATTTGTAACTTGTAATGTAACCTGACCTTTGGGTCTTTATCAATGAAAAGTTCTATTATTCCATTGTTGTGTAAAACTTTTCGCTTCCTTTGTACCGCTTTTGTTGATATCGGATCGTAGATAGGTTTAAAAAGAAAGATCTCGCTTTCGGTAAAAACATTGAAAAAGTAATCTTTTGAGCACCTGCTTTGATACCACTTGTTGGTCCCGGTGGGAAAACCTATTTTGCGCGTGCGGAAGCAAGACGTTTTCATTTCGGTGCATAAAAAAGCGAGGATGAGGCGAGTGCTCCAATTTTTTCAAACTTTTGAGCTCATGTGTGTGCTTTTGCTTATAAACGAATCGTTATGACAAGTATAAACATAAAGCGAGAAACAACACAAAATATATATAGTGGTTCGGACAACCAGTCCTACATCCATCTCCTCTCTAGGGAAATTCCTTTAAACGGGACTTATCACCCTCCACGGGATTTGCCAATAGATATTTACCGAGCTCACACTTTCGAATCGACTTATAACCCTCTCCGGGTTCGCCTCGGGACTTATCACCCTCCACGGGATCGCCTCGAGATGTTTAACGAGTTCACACTCCATCGGGACTTATCACCCTCACTGGGTTTGCCTTAACAACTACCTCACTTCACCACTTGGGTTTGGGTTTTGGTGTTGTCTCCAACTATGGTGAGATTTTCCCTTACAATGGTTTAACCTCAATGCTAAGGTTGGGAAAATCTCTCTAAGCTTATGATACATCGTGGGTTGCTTAGATTGGGTTCTAGAACACTCTTTGAATATATTTGTATATCTATAGGCTTGTGTTCTAGGGTGGGAATGCTTTTTGCTATAACACTTTTTTTTCTCAGAAGCATTGTTGCTATCTTTTTCACACTTCCACACCTGATAATGAAGGAAGAACTTGTATTTATAGTGTGGATTTGAATGTTACCGTTGGAGAGAATCACATTCAAATCCATACTATTCTTTGTAAGTTCTGCAGCTTTTCCTGGCTGGTTGTCTTCCTCTCGTTGGTCCACGTCACCGGATTCCAATCGGCTATATTCCTCGACTTGATTGCCTCGGAACATTCGGGATATCTTGAGCATTCAAGATGTTCTTGAGTCTTGATAAATCTTGTGCCTTGATATTTCTCTGAGTCTTCAGTTTTCTCTGAGCCTTCAGTTTCTCTGAGTCTTCTTGAGTTCTCAGATCTTCTTGAGTCTTGATATCTCGATTTCTTCTTGAGTCTTGAAAAAAACTAACTTTGTTCTATATATCTGCCGACTATACACGGTGCAGATAATATCCTGAATACTCTAAAACTGAATCCTGATTCATCTATCAAGATTATCCTGAACATGTCATACTTTAGGGGTTTTGGGATCTAATCAAAATCATATAATCTTTTATTAAATTCATCTCCCAACAACATGTATTACACATTTTTATTGATATTTTTATATGTAATGATTATTTTTACGTGTTTATATAAGTAGGTAGAGTACAATGATATCTGTACATTTCGTACACGAAGCATATATACGTGGAGATATCGTGTAAATTTTGTGCATAATTCATACAAGCACATTTCATGTTTATTTTAATAAATTAGTAACTATAAGTAGAAGATAAAACATACTCCTATTAATTAGTAAATAGATTTAAGTTATTTTAATAAAGACTTTATATTGTTAATAAAATTTAAAGTTAATGTATTTTTTAATTCATAATTATATTAAATGCGTATTAATATTATATATATATATATACAAGTTAAAGTACACTTTAAAATTTAAAGTTTAGGATAGTCGCTCTTCTCGGGGTCACTCCGTATAGAAGGAGCCAGAATCTATGTTATATTTCACTAGCAAACAAAATTGCATAAAATATTTAATAACTTTAGTAAAAAACCTGGGACAAGGTTCCAAACGGCTGCATGCAAATAAGTTAAGAGCAAGCACATGAGGCCTACTTACTTGTGGCTCAAAACAAACAAACGACTCAGGAGAATATAGGCATGTTAAATAAAGTTCAACACTACTAAATTTACTTAAAAAAATAAAAAAAATACCTGAATATTTAATGTAAGTGTGTGTCAATATAATTTTGAGTGCATGTTACCCACCACTACAATACCTAACTGTCTCAATATAATTCACAAACATGAATAAACAGAAACCAACCGCTGATCAGTTTAAAATAATATAATACCTAGAAAACCAGAAGAGGAATAATCACCTTTAGTGTTTGTTTTGCAAAATGATGTTCATATTTACTTTTAATTTATTAAGGGAAGAAAACAAAACCTAGGGATCTATGCAAGTGAGTACAAAAACCATAGATTTTTACTAACTTGAGGAATTTGTGTGGGTAGTTAATAAGTAGTCCGGTCCAGAAGTCTAATTCTATATAGATTTAGTTTCCGATAAAATTAATTCACAATATAAAATTAATATCATTATATTTATAAATTAATATTATAATATTTATCAATTAATATGTCGTATTTATAAAATAATATAGGGGCATTAAATGGGCAGAATCTACCCAGGACATAATGATTAAAAAATAAATTAATTCAAACATAATATTATATAATTATTAATGTGATGATAATTAGAATATCACCGTTAATGAGGTGATTGGAAGAATTCCACTATAAATAAGGATACAATTAATGACCAATAATGACCAAGATCTAATCTATTAATTACATATTAATGACCAATAATGACCAAGATCTAATCTATTAATTACATATTAATTATCCTTAATATACAAATCAATTATCCTTAATACCCCCGGCGTTATGTGGGGTGAAGACAAACGCCAAGCTTGGATCGAAGAAGCTCAAAAAAAAAGTCGAGGCAGACTCTTGGTGAAAATATCTGCAAGCTGAAGATGAGATGGAACAAAACGTGTGGAAATCTTCCCAGAGGATACTAGTTCACAAACAAAGTGGTAGTCCAGATCAATGTGTTTGCTCGTTTGTGAGCAATTGGATTCTGACTGATAAAAATAGCACTCTTGTTGTCACAAAAGAGTTCAGGACGATTGGAGATTTTGACTCGGAGCTCATCGAGAAGATTGGTGAGCCAAACAATTTCCGCCGCTGCATTGGCCATAGCACGGTATTCGGGATTCACAACTCGAAATGCGAGCCATCAGAGGGTTGTTTCTTTGCACTCCAAGAGATGAGATTTCCGCCAAGAAAAATTGAGTAACCGTGACGTGGATCGTCTGGGTTTCAATGCAACGCGCCCAATCAAATCGAGAGTACCCAATGACAAACTAGATCTGATGCCGAGTAAAGGATAAACCAAAGTGGATTTGTACCGCTTCACATAACGTAAAAAATCCGCTTAACAACATTAAAATGATCATCTGCGGTGAGTGAAGAAATTGACTAACAACATTCACAAAGATACGATAAATCCGGGCGGTAATAGTCAAATCTTGAAGGGCCCCGACTAAAAGAGCGGTATAAAGTGGGATCGTGGAACGGTGGGCCATCACTTACCAAAACCTCTCCAATGAGCGGGGGGTGAAACCGGTTTTGAAATCCAATAGTTTTGCCCGTTCCAAAATGTCAGTAGCATATTTGGCCTGACCAACAAAAAGACCATCTGAAGTGTACGAGACCTCAAGACCAAGGAAATAGTTAAGACGCCCCAAATCCTTAATAGCAAATTCCTTATGCTTGCGTGAAATGAATGTCTTGAGCATGTCACCATCATTTCCTGTGATAATTATATCATCTACGTATAAGAGTAGATAGAGAATAGAAGTACCTCGAACGAGATAGAACAAAGATGAGTCAGATCGACTCTGGCCAAATCCCAAGCTGAAGAGATATGTACTAAATCGTTGAAACCAAGCAAGAGGGGCTTGTTTGAGACCATACAATGCCTTCTTTAGACGACAAACATGATCAGGAAAGCGTGGATCAACAAATCCCGGAGGTTGAGCCATGAAAACCGGTTTGTCAAGAAATCCATTGAGAAATGCATTCTTGACATCTAACTGATGCAACGACCACTGAGATTGCACAGCAAGAGCAAGAATAACTCGAACGATGGAGCGACTTGACGACCGGGTCAATGTATGATGAAAATCAGCCCCGGGAACCTGAGTGAACCCTGTGCCACGAGGCGAGCTTTATGATGCTCAATAGTACCATCGGAATGAAACTTGGTCCGAAAAACCCACTTCGAACCAACAATATTAGTACGTGAAGGACAAGGTACAAGATCCCACGATATTATTTTGACGTAGAGCATCGATCTCTTCCTGCATAGCAGACAACCATTCTCGAGATTTGTCACGGATTTGAAACCTCTAGGTTCGTGAGCTAGCAATGTAGAGGATAGCAAGGCAAAGGCAAGAAAGATCAATCGGTAACGAGGCTTGAACACCCGGCGGCACGCGTCACCATAGGATGGACGGCCCCGCGACCGGACCGGTGGATCGAGGACCGCAACAGAGCGGGTTACGGGGCGGATCGGCTAGTGGTGCCAACGGTGGGTGAAATTTGGGTTAAAAGCGGGGCGGTGCGAGGTGCCGATCACGATGGGAGTCTGTTCCTCATCGTCCAAAGGAATGATGTGAGGACGAGAAACAGGCGGCGATGACACGGGATGGATGGATGGCGGCAGAGGCATGGGCACGATGATAGTACCATCCAAAAAACTTGAGAAATCCAAATTGGACATCGGTGTTGCAGACAAGTTCTCAGAGAAAGGAAAACATAGTTCATCAAATTGAGCATGCCTCGATAAAAAGACCCGAGAAGTAGCTGGATCGAGGCAACGAAATCCCTTATGTGTGCTATTGTACCCAAGAAAGATGCAAGGCCGACTTTTGGGTGCCAACTTGTGTTCAGCATAGTCCCTCAAAAATGGATAAACTCGACAACCGAACGATTTAAAATTGGCATAGTTTGGAATTGATCCAAAAAGAAGCTCAAATGGAGACTTGTTAGATAGTACATATGAGGGCAGACGATTAATAACATAAACTGCAGTGGCAAAAGCATCAAACCACAACGATACAAGAGCATGTGAATGAAATAACATAGAAAGACCTGTTTTAAATATGTATACATGCTTGCGTTACGCCCGCCCATTCTGGCCGAGGAGTGTATGGACACGAGAGATTTATGAAGAATGCCATGTAGTGACATAAATTCACGGAATCTAGAATTCACAAATTTCGTACCACCATCACTTTGGAAAACCTTGATATTTCGAAAAAACTGAAAAAGCATAAAAAAGCATGAAATTTCACCAAAATATCATAAAATTCGAACTTAAAGACGGGGGGATAAATCCAAGAGAAACGAGAATGATCATCCACAAAAGCGACATAATATTTAAACCCATCGACGAAATAATCGGGGGCGGGCCCCACAGATCACAATGGACTAAGTCAAATCTTGATCAAGACGTTTTTCATTCAACAAAAAAGGTACACGTTTGCTTTAGCCAACCGACAAGAGGAACAAAGTGTAGAGTCGGAATAGAGAAGTAATAGATAATTGGCATATCTTTTGCAATAAAGAAATAATAGTAAACGGACATGCCCCAAACGGCGAAGATGCCATAAATCAAAACCGCCTTCAAGTCTTTATTCCTAATTGTCAAGAATTCAAAGACCGGACACCCCGATCAAGCAAATATAAACCTTTATCAACCCTTCCTCGAGCCATAATTTTCTTTGTCACCCTGCTCAATGACAAAGAACTTATCGAGAACACAACGTCAACAGGTAATCAAGAAATAACTTAGAAATAGACAATAAGTTCTTAGTAATATGTGGCACAACCAATACATCCAACAATTTAACATCCCCGGATAATTTAGAAGTGCCAATATGCGAAATATTTAAAAGCGAAACCATTACCAACAATAATGTAACTACTACTAAAGTAAGGTCTGGCGATTCAAGAGCGATGTCCGATTCATTATATCTTGTACAAGCACCAGAGTCCAAATACCAATCAGGAGTGGAATCAGAAATCTGACATGAGTGATTAAAGGCCTGAGCAAGATTGGCAGAAGAAGCAGCATTCCGAGCATCAATAAATTGAGGGCATTTATTCGCATAATGTTCACCGCTGCATATCTGACAACGAGGAGTATAGGTACGATGACCCCCGTTTCCACCGACATCCGGTTTGCTACCCCGAATTACCACGAAAAACCCTCAGAGATCATGGACGATTGTTAGATTGCTGAAAATTTCGGCCTCTGTTGTTGAACCCCTGATTGCCCGAAGAGAAACCGGAGTCGCCCTTAGGCTGACCTTGTCCACCTGAGGAACGACCACCACCTGCACGACCATTGCCCGAGTTTGAAGCCGTGAACGCCGCCGAAGATGGAGAACCACGCAACATCATCTCAAACTGACGAGCTTGATGAAGTAAGGTACGAAACACAGGCAATGTGGTTAGCGCCATTCGAGTGTCAGCAAACGAGGCAAATTGAATGCCTAACCCTCGTAAGAACCAATGGCTTTTATCAGTTTCATCAATAGGGCGACCAATTGCCAAAAGTTGATCACACAAGTTCTTAAATTTCCGCCATAGTCATCCACCGAGAGATCACCCTTCCGAAGAGAAAGCAACTCCTCACGTGGTGATGGGTGAGAAGCGGATGAGTCGGGAGAACGCCGCCCGGCCGCCGGCGTCGACCAAGCCGAATGAGAGGTTTGACAATCCGGAACCTCCGATGCCGCGATCCGGAGTGAAAGGCGTGAAGACGACACCGAGTAATTTCTTGTCTTTCATACGCCACGCAAAGAAACGCCGATTTGGTTGATGGGCCCATCAATCGTGATTGTAGGGGATGGGGCCATGGATCGATCCATCAAGAAATCCCATTAGGTCGAAGCACTTTCGGCCATATGAATGACTTGACGATACCACATCAAGTAAGTAGAGGGTTCAAGTTTGATCGGTACCATTGAGAGCATGGTATTGACAGGGAGCGGATCGGTGGTGGAAGAGGATGATGCCACCATTAAAAAACCTGAAGCGTAGGGTTGCGAGACAATGATATCTTGGAGGGACCATCCCGTAAATCGGTCCCCAGGAGTTGGAGGGACCAAATCCAACGAAAGAGAGCCATGAAAGCGGAAGAGATGATCGGCGGCAGCAGAAAAGTAGGGTTAAGATCGTGTTTAGGATCGTGATACCATGTGATGATAATTATAATATCACCGTTAATGAGGTGATTGGAAGAATTCCACTATAAATAAGGATACAATTAATGACCAATAATGACCAAGATCTAATCTATTAATTGCATATTAATGACCAATAATGACCAAGATCTAATCTATTAATTACATATTAATGACCAATAATGACCAAGATCTAATCTATTAATTACATATTAATTATCCTTAATATACAAATCAATTATCTTTAATAATTAATCTACCCTTAATTAGTTTAATAATACTTTTAATTTTGGGAATGAGAACATTGCTGATGATTTTTCTCAGGGCATATTCGTATCTAGATATTATTATCGATATCATTTAATATTTGAAAGTATCGTTTATAGTATTTGTCGCATGCACATAAATTTGTGACAATTATTTATGTTGGATCCTCAGCCTAGCTTGGAGATCAATCCGTTCATAAATTTTGGAGTATAGAAACAATTTGGTGTATACAAGAAGATCATATATATTATTTAATTTTCAATATCCATTTTTGGATTTTTTTTTTTTTAAAGAAATGTTAACGTCGGTCAATTTTGATACCATGCGCGCACGCATTTATCTTATAAATAATGGTGTTAATTTCCTTTTCTATACCCTAATTAGTCTTCATCAAATTCACACGATATAACGATTTTATTTATGGTTTTACGTAGTAAAATTAAAATTCCATATCCCCACCCTAAAAAGTCAAACTTATTCTCATGTCTAGCTAATCGACATTAAACTTTGAAGGATCATAAGCCAATAAATATACAATGAAATAATAAATTTATAATAAATAAGACAAATAAATTGAATCTAAAGCGACCTAACTCATTAATATTTATATTATATAGTTATACTATACATTTTTTTTATATCGTGTTGTTATGTTGTGGATGTTTCAAATTACAAATTAAATTAGAGATAGATATGAAGTTAAATACTCATGTTTCAATATTATTCACACATTCTCTTTTCCCACTTTTTTTTAAAGGTAATCAATTACAATAAGATAAAAATTCATATGAGACGGTCTCATGCATGAGGCGGAATATAACCTAGCATAAATCACATCCATCTCTTTCAAAGTGTTAAAACGTCAATGTTCAACTTATGTCCCGTCTCATCGTGAGACCGTCTCATGCAACTGTGCTTCTTACAATAGTTCCCTAAGATAATCAATTACAATATTTTTTTCTGTCACCGGGCATATGACAACAATATTTCATCTCGCTGTAGATCGAAACCGCAACCACCACAAGAGGAGACCACCAAAAATTGCAACTCAAAACCACAACCACACCGCAGGGCCGGTCCTTCTATGAGGCCAACGAACCGAAGGATTCAGGCCCCAAAATATGTCAAATTTTTAGGGGCCATTTTTTTTTGGTACCATATATATATATATATGCATATATTAAATAATAAATATAAATAAATATTGTAATTTAGTTTATTGGTTAATTCTTATGTATTGTATGTCATTCACCTGTGTCCGAATTCTTTTATTTACAAAATTTAATATTTTTTACATTTATATTTTTGTATCACATAATAAACAAAATATTAAAGAGTAGATCTTTTATGAAGTACAAGTTTCACAGGAGAGTTTGTAAAAATTAAAATCTCGTAATAGAATAAATCCCTAATTTAATATGAAAAATAAATTTCTTTTCTTTTTTATTAATAACTTTTTTTAAAAGGCCCTAATCACCCAAAAAAAAAGGTCTATATGACATAAAAAATGAATATTCTAATTAAAATATTAAAAAAAGAAAAACTGACAAATAACCACAAAATATCAAAAGAGGTCATCACAACAAGGCAGAGCAAAACAACAAGAGGAAGGGAAGAAAAATATTTGGAGAAAACTGAAAAAAGAAAAGAAGGAGAAATAAATATTGGGGAGATTACTAACACTATAAAAAAAAATTGATTTAACGAGAAAAATTAGTGAGGGTAAAAGAACCCTCGGTATTTAACGAGGGTTTTAACTAGGGATGTACTGAACGAGAGCTTTAACGAGGGTACCACCCTCGTCACATTTAACGAGGGCAGATACCTTTGGTAAAGCCGTCATCAAAGTCAACGAGCGCCAGGCGCCTTCGGTAAAAGAGTCCCGTGGGCTCAGCCGAGTGCCCCTCCCCCTCGCTAATCAGTCGTTCTGGCCCCCCTGCAACCCCTCTGCACGAGGCGCGTTTGCCGAGGGCAACCGCCGTCATAAATGCGCTCGCCAACCACCACAGTCATAAATACACTCGTAAACTTGCATATAATTAAGGAGCATTCGAGCAACTCCTTTCATTTCTCTCATTTGGGCAGTGCAACTCGTTTCTTCCTCTACAGAATTTAGGTATGTTTTTATTTTTTTTAATTGTTATTATATAAATATTAGCTCATCTAATTTCTCTTATTTGGGCAGATTGCAGCTCGTTCCTGTTCCTGGGCACCAATTAATGTATATTTTTTTAATTGTTATTATATAAATACTAGTTGTTTAATTGTTTAATATTAGTTGTTTATTTTTTTAGTATTAATTATTTTAATATTGTTTAGTATTAATTAGTATTTAATTGTTTTAGTATTATTTTGTATTAGTATTTTAAATTAATGTGAAGTGTATATATTGTGCATGTATTAGTTGTTTAATTATTTAGTATTAATATATTGTGTATTTAGTATTAATTGTTTATGTATTTAATATTAGTTGTATTAGTTTAATGTTTAATCAATTTAGCTTAATTTTGGTTGATAGTTGTATATTTTAGTTTAATTTTGTATATATATTAGTTATTTTAGCTTAACTTTTAGCTAATACGTGTATATAATTAGTATTATTTAGCTTAATTTAGTATTAGCTTAATTTATGTTGTTTGTGTATATATAGTATTAATTAGTTGTTCAATTATTTAGTATTATTTAATATATTAATTACGTTGGATGTTGGAGTGGAGGGATCGATGTTGATGAATATTGGTTATTGCTTGTTGTAGAACATGTGCGTTCCGACTTGATTAATTTTAATTGATTAAGTCGGAAATGAATGCACGTATGATCTTGATTAATTGGGGAATACGATAAAATAAGACGAAACTCTGCCAAAATTTTTAGGAAATATTAATTATTAATTATGCTTTTGAATACTAATTAATTCGTAAATATTTTAAACAAATAATTGATATGGATTATTCCTTCCGTTTACGTTGGATGTATGGTCCTAGATCAATTAATGTCAATATCTCCCGAATTCTATAATGGACTTGAATCTTTTATAGATTTCACCATGGGATGATTCAGGGAAAGATTAGGTGTCCCTGCAACAAATTTAGATGTCGGAACAATAATACGTATCATGAACCTGATGAGATGAGAGCACATTTGTATAGAAATGGGTTCATGCCCAATTATTGCAATTGGATTTATCACTGTGAGGAAATTGTTGGGGAATAAGTTGCACGGATCTATTCGGGATAAATATTTAAATACAAATTTAATTCTTATAATTATTACTAGCATAAATTAATCCTATATTAATTCAAATAATAATCCAACAACAAATCATGCATATAATCAATTCACGTAAATCCTACGCATGCGGAATTTCTACGAGTTTACGTGAACGTACCTCTTGGGATGGCAATGGCTTTGTTTATTAGACACACCAAAAGAACTTCCCAAGTATTCCCTTACTCCTTGCTCGACTATCCGGTGGTAGGACGCTTGCGATCAATTAACAAAAGGAAACTAAATTATGTTGCACCACCTTTGTGGATTTACTAATTTTTTCAGCACATGGAATTGTACTTGGGAATGAAAGAATCATCCCCTATTTATAGAGTAGAAGTGATCGAATTTTTAGGGCAAAAACAATGTGGGAAAATATTTTCTTGATCTCCAAGAAATCTTGAATATATCTCCTATATTCTTTTTCCCATAATTATAATATTCCACAAAATCCCACCTACTCTTTGTTATGGAATATTTTCGAAAAATAGGGGCAAGAATCCAAGATTTGGATCTTCTTGAATTTATGAGATATTATTGTATTTCAAGAAATACATATCTTTCATAATATATTTTCAAGAAAATCAAGAAAATCTTTCTTTTCCCCTTCTTTCTCAAAATTCAAAATATACTTATATGGATGACTAAGTGGGAGATTTCTTGAATTTAATGAGATAATCTTGTATTCCAAGAATACATATCTTCATTCCATAACAAAATTCAAAGAAAATCTTTCTCCCCTTTTAATCCATAAATTTCGAAAAAAATGGAAAAATACGGAAACAATATTTATTTTATTTTAAACACCTTTTTCAGTTATTGGACTTTATGTTGGGCTACTTAGGGGGCCTTTAGGAGAATTAAGATTGAACCTTCCAATGAATCTTGAATTATCAATATTGAGCCACAATATTATTCAAGCCCATAAATATTAATTAATCCCACTACATAATTAATATTGCACTATCCATCTTAACCCATATTACAGTCAATATGGCTCCCGGTTATTATTTCCCGTGTTTAAGATTATCTAGCCCACTAATTAATTCAAGTCACTGAAATAGCTTTCCATTAATTAATATCTTTTGTCCTTGGTTAAGGAACGGTTCAACATTATTATCCATACCGGAAACTAGTTCCACTTGTAAGATTTGGTATGATAAAGCTTATGAACCTCCCAAGGGGGCAAATCGAACAAGTGTACTTGCACACAATTCTCCGTATTAAATCTTAGCAATCACATGTGACCAATAATATTGCCCAAGATAAAAAGTATTGAATCTCGTTGGTTCTCTACCCATGATAAGTCAAAGCAATAGTTACCAACCACAAGTGATCCTATTTAAGGGACGAAGATTAAGAAATAACGAACCACTGAGGTCTAATTCTTCCTTGTTCAGTTCTGAAGAATTTGTCCTCCTGTAGGTCCTATTCAGTGCATCAGTCATGCACTAGTGTAATCTCTTGGTCAAGACAAGTCAATCTGAGCCTTACACTTCAACCTTTCACGATGTATTGTTCATTTCCATCTAGGTCTTGAATGGTGTACTTTTAGTTACAAGGGATTGTTAATTTAATCTTCTGTGATCTGGTATCACTAAATTAACTACAATGTAACACGTACTATTTATTGAACAGTTATGCAGTAAATATATGTAACATTCGATGATATTTAAAGCATCAGTGATAAATAATTTATTTCAGTAAATAAGTCCGAAATTCAGTTTTGATTATACAAAGTAAAAGCATACTTTCCAGTATAATCCCAACAGAAATGTGGGGTCATGAATACAATGATCATCTGTCTGCGTCGACTTCACATGGGCCGATTGACGAGACTTTTGCATCTAGTTCGTACCACGATATGATGACGGACTTAACCTCTGGTCCTCACTTAAATGTGAATGATGAGCCCCCTAATGAGGAACCTCCTAATGAGCATGCTGCATATTTTTAAAACATGCTTCGTGCAGGGAATCAGGATATAATGCCTGGTTGCGAATCACATTCATAGTTGTCATACAATGCCCTGTTACTGAACATTAAAACTGAAAACAGACTGTCAGAAAGGGGCTATAATCAAATGGTTGAGGCGATTCGTGTTCTTTGTCCGATTAGTCTGGAGCCCAAGAAATTTTCTGATAGCAAACAACTGATGAGTGAGATGGGTCTTCCAGTGGAGAGGATCCAATGTTGTGTGGGTAACTGCATGTTATACTGAGGTGCAGATGGTGAACTTGAACATTGTAAGTTTTGTGGGAGGCCACGGTTCAAACCTGTTACTCGTGGTGTGGATGGTCGACTTAAAAAGAAGTGTCATTTTAAGGAGATGTTCTACTTTCTTATCATTTCGCGACTACAAAGGTTGTATCAATCGAATGCTACAACGAAGGATATGACATGTCATGCACGTTGCTCTAGTGACCACTCCGGTGTCATGCGTCACCCTGCTGACTCATGGGCTTGGAAACACTTGGACCAGTCGCATCATGAATTTGATTCAGAAATTCAGAACGTGAGGTTGGACTTGAGCACTGACGGTTTTCAACTATTTGGGGCGCATGGGAAACAATATTCATCATGGCCAGTGATAGTGACACCGTATAATCTACCCCCATGGTTGTGCATGAATGATCAATTCATGTTTCTTACGGTTCTGGTGCTAGGTCCAAAGAATCCAAAAGATAAATTGGACGTGTTTTTGCAACCGCTGATCTGTGATTTGATATTTTTATGGGAACATGGTGTGATAACGTATGATGTTGCTACAAGCAGAATTTTATGATGCGGGCCACACTAATCTGGACCATCAGTGACTTTCCAGCTTACTCGATGTTGTCTGGATGGAGCACAGCTGGAAGACTTGCTTGTCCACACTGTGCATATTATATTAATGCTTTCTCTCTAAGGCTTAGTCGCAAGAAATCGTGGTTTGACAACCATCGTAAGTTCTTAGAGAGCGATCATCTGTACCGAAGGAACAAGACTGCATTCAAAAAGAATGTAGTAGTTGATGATGATCCACCCTCCATCCTTGCAGGTGATCAGCTCCTCCAGCAAATTGATTGGATTGGCTTGAAGAAAGTAACAGAGTTGGGAGCTGATGATCACAACAAAGTTTTACAATGTGGTTGGAAGAAGAAAAATACTTTCTGGGATTTTCCGTATTGGAGCTCACTATTGATCCGACACAGTTTGGATGTGATGCACATCGAAAAAATGTGTTTGATAATTTGTTCTACACGGTGATGAATGTCGAAGGGAAAACAAAGGACATAACTAAATCGAGGGATGAACTTAATGAATATTATCGTCGACGCCTCCCAATGACATGGGAACTCGTGAATCATTTTCACAATAAAAATGCCACGTATGCTGAGATGGAAACCGTACTTATAAGTGCTTGAAGTAACATTGTTTATCCAATATATAACTTAGTTAATTAATAGTATATCTAATTTTAAATGTCAAAATATTTGTATGTCAGCGAGACGTGGATGCACGGATCGCTTCTGAGGTACCCGAGGTTGCAGACGAGTATGAGCGCAGCACACAAGCCAACTAGTTCTATACACAGCAGGTGTCGTACTCCCATGGGAAATTCAGGGGTTTGGGGCAAATGTCGGAGTTGGGGTGCATTCAATCTTGCCCAGGCGGGACATCTTGGGGCACCTCTATCAGCGGCTACTCCCAATTTGATCAAGAGCGCTTTTTGGCACAGGAGCGTGCTCTCGAGAAAGAAAGACAACAAAGAGAGGAAATGGCCAGACAGATGACACAAATGCAAAGTCAAATGAACCAGATGAGCCAATTTTTCTCGATGTGGCAGGCAACCGTTGGTCCCCAGGTGCTGTCGTGGGCGTGGCAAGGAAACGGTGGTCCCGAACAACCGTCGTGGCAAGGAAATGGTGGTCCTCAACAGACGTGGCAGGGAACCGGTGCTCCACAGATGGGTGTTACTCCCCAGCAGGGGTTGCAGGGAATCGATGGTTCCTAACAGTGGGGTAGTCCCAACCAGGCCGGTATTTTTACACAGCTTCCCCAGCCGACTGGTGGTTATTCTGATCCCGTACCACATTCTGGTCCTTTTGTTCCTCCATTCCCTCAGTTTCGTGCTCCTGTAGGTCTTAATGCTCATGTAGGTCCCCAGTGGTTCTACCGATTGTGTTCGACATCGTTCCATCGACTCTTCCGGCAGTACTCAAGGTCTCACTAAAATGCTCAGAGGCGCCGGTACATTTGATCCCAATATGTTTCCTCCTAATCAATTTCCCCCGGCAAATGACAATGATGATGATGGTGATGATGTGATGCATTAAACATTTGTGTGTGTGTGTGTTATGCATTAAACATTTGACTGAATATTTTGTTATGCTGTATGTTAATTTTGAACGCCACATGTGTGTTTTATATTTATTTGTTATGAATATTGTTGATTAACCTCTACTATTAGTTTGTGAGAATGCTTTAAATTTTTTTTTTAAAAAATTATTATAGGTGCATGTATATATATATATATATATATATATATATATATATATGTACACGTATTAGTAAATACTGAAAATTAATACAAAAGTAATAATTTTGCAATTTTATTGAAAATATTTAAAAAATAATGATCAATGTGTACATTTGTGTAAATACTAAGTACGTAGGGATGATTATTAAATATTTTTTTTATTAAAAATAGTGAAAATTTAATTTGAAAATGAATTTAAATGTATAAAATAATTATTTGAAAATTTAATTGAAAATATTTTAGTAAAAATAATTAATATAAGTACATTTATTAATGTATTCATAATAATAAATAATGAAAAAGAATATAAAATTAATTATTTGAAAATTTTATTAAAAATATTTTAATATAAATAATTAATATAAGTATATATATGAATGTACTCATAATAATAAATGATGCAAAAGAATATATAAATTATTTATTTCACGATTTTATTATAAATATTTTAACTAAATCAAAGTATATATATACATGACAAATAATTAAATTAAATGATAGAAGAAATCAAATTAATAAAACATAATATATGATACATATACAATTAAAAAGAGTTACCTAACGGATAACTCGCCTATTCCAAACGGTTTGGCAGAACACATAAGGCCTCCATATACCAGGAGGTCGCGTGTTCGAATCTCAAGGGGGGCAAAAATTCGCCAAATTATGCTGCTACAGTGGGGCGCTCGCGTGACCCAGTGGTTCCGCGGGTGCACTGTGAGCCTTGCAGACTGGGCTCGAAACCTGGCAATTACAATTTTAATACCTGAATTAATTTAGCGAGGGCCAATTTCCCTCGGCAAAACGCTCGCCAAATTGGCGAGGGCCAACAAACCCTCGGGAAAAGGACGCTGTCTGAAGGCGAGGGCCAGCTGGCCCTCGTTAAAGTCAAGGAGGGTTTTGTTAAGGGCCCTCTGTTGGGATTATACTGGAAAGTATGCTTTTATTTTGTATAATCAAAACTGAATTTCGGACTTATTTACTGAAATAAATTGTTTATCACTGATGCTTTAAATATCATAGAATGTTACATATATTTACTGCATAACTGTTCAATAAATAGTACGTGTTACATTCTAGTTAATTTAGTGATACCAGATCACAGAAGATTAAATTAACAGTCCCTTGTAACCAAAAGTACACCATTCACGACCTAGATGGAAATGAACAATCCATCGTGAAAGGTTGAAGTGTAAGGCTCAGATTGGCTTGTCTTGACCAAGAGATTACACTAGTGCATGACTGATGCACTGAATAGGACCTACAGGAGGACAAATTCTTCAGAACTGAACAAGAAAGAATTAGACCTCAGTGGTTCGTTATTTCTTAATCTTCGTCCCTTAAATAGGATCACGTGTGGTTGGTAACTATTGCTTTGACTTATCATGGGTAGAGAATCAATGAGATTCAATACTTTTTATCTTGGGCAATATTATTGGTCACATGTGATTGCTAAGATTTAATATGGAGAATCGTGTGCAAGTACGCTTGTTCGATTTGCCCCCTTGGGAGGTTCATAAGCTTTATCATACCAAATCTTGCAAGTGGAACTAGTTTCCGGTATGGATAATAATGTTGAACCGTTCCTTAACCAAGGACAAAAGATATTAATTAATGGAAAGCTATTTCAGTGGCTTGAATTAATTAGTGGGCTAGATAAACTTAAACACGGGAAATAATAACCGGGAGCCATATTGACTGTAATATGGGTTAAGATGGATAGTGCAATATTAATTATGTAGTGGGATTAATTAATATTTATGGGCTTGAATAATATTGTGGCTCAATATTGATAATTCAAGATCCATTGGAAGGTCCAATCTTAATTCTCCTAAAGGCCCCCTAAGTAGCCCAACATAAAGTCCAATAACTGAAAAAGGTGTTTAAAATAAAATAAATATTGTTGCCTTATTTTTCTTCTCTATTTTTTCAAAAATTATTGATTAAAAGGGGAGAAAGATTTTCTTTGAATTTTGTTATGGAATGAAGATATGTATTCTTGGAATACAAGATTATCTCATTAAATTCAAGAAATCTCCCACTTGGTTATCCATATAGTAAGTTTCGAAAATTTTGAAATATAAAGGGCAAGAAAGATTTTCTTGATTTTCTTGAAAATATATTATGGAAGATATGTATTTCTTGGAATACAAGTATATCTCATAAATTCAAGAAGATCCGAATCTTGGATTCTTGATCCTTAAAATTTCAAAATTTCCATAACATGATGAGGTGGGATTTTTTGTGGAATATTTTAATTATGGAAAAAAGAATATAGGAGATATATTCAAGATTTCTTGGAGATCAAGAAAAGATTTTCCCTCATAGTTTTTCCCCCTAAAAATCGACCACCACCCCATCTATAAATAGGAGATGATTCTTTCATTCCCAAGTACAATTCCATGTGCTGGAAAAATTAGTAAATCCACAAAGGTGGTGCAACAAAGTTTATTTTCCTTTGGTTAATTGTTCGCGAGCATCCTACCACCGGATTGTCGAGCAAGGATTAAGGGAATACTTGGGAAGGTTTCTTTGGTGTGTCTAATCAACGAGGCCATTGCCATTCCAAGAGGTATGTTCACGTTAACTCGTAGGAATTCCGCATGCGTAGGATTTACGTGAACTATTTATATGCATGATTTGTTTATAAATTATTATTTGAATTAATATAGGATTAATTCATGCTAGTAATAATTATTGGAATTAAATTTGTATTTAAATATTTATCCCGAATAGATCCGTGCAACTTATTCCCCAACAACTGGTATCAGAGCCTTGGTTTCAGGCTCTGAATTTTAAATTGTAATTTAATTCGTTTTCATTAAATTTGAAATTGGATAGTAGAATTGCTAGATCTTTTTTGCAGGTATCCAATTGTCATGGAATTTAATGTGTTTATTTATGCATGCATATAAATTGTGGGTTTTAATTATTCGATTAGCTTCGATTTAGCTTTTACCTCGTGAGAAAATTCACGAGTAGATTAGGATTTGTTTGATTTGATCAATGTAATAGACTAGTCTAGATCTAGGTTTATTTATTTTTTGTAAATAAATTGTAATCGGATCGGAAATGGAGGCGGAGACGAAGAATTAAAGGATAGATCTAGAACCGTACGCGGACGATGTGCATCATGCGAAATGTGCCAAGGGAGGCACACACGACGGACGACGCCATGCACGACGGGCACAACACAGGGCATCGGGCGATTGACTGAACGCGTGGGCGCGGACGGGGCGATCAAGACGGCGCACGATGGGCGCCGAAGGGACCATGCGCAAAGTGGCCGAGGTGGATGGGCGCATGGCGGCGAAAGCACGGGGATGCGCGGTCTTCCGCTGAAGTTCCGCGGGTGAGGCGAGGCGAGGCCGGGCGAAAGACGCTACGGACGCGCTGTGGATACGCTGCCGCCGCCATAAAGCGTCTTGAGGCACGGGCGGCGGTGCCTACCGAGGCGTCTTCGAGAACTCGACTTCCAAGTGGCCGGCCGGATGCGGGATGCATCCCGCCTCGAAGCTACTTGGCGTGGCGCTTCGAGACGGAGTTCTTTTCGAGACGATCGAGTGGGGAGAAATTCAAGACAAATCTTTTCAAAATCAAGCCAAGAAAAATCAAACCATGGCAATTGGATAATTTGTGCCCAATATGTTTATTTTTCCGCTTTGCTTGACTTATTATTGTGTTTTCTTGTGCTTTATTTAATTTGTTTAAAAGTGTTTGCATGAGAGTTGCCCAATGAAAAATATCACCTTCAAAAATTACTAAGTATCTTTAAATAATTAATTGACAATTTTATTCCGGATAATAAAATTGAATTAATTTTGACCTCCATGATTTATTTATTTGTGAATTCTTTTGGAGAAATTCCCCCCACGGGACGGTCAAAAGTTAGCTTTCACATGAATGAATTCCAAATGGATGATTGTGGATTATTACTAGTGACGACGAAGACCCTCCCCACGTGGCTCGTTCAAAGCGAAATAATGATTCTGTATTTAATCATGGTTATTACTTAGGTATAAAATTGATATGCATATACTTCCCAAGTCCCCGCTCGATTTTATATTGGTCAAGTGGAGTCAACTATTAACTGGATATTAAAGGTTTAATAATTGTTCTTGTTTGTAACTCGCTTGAATGTGTTTAAATAATGACCCACCCCACGTGGCTTATTTAAACTGTTTTGAGATGTTGACTGATGCATGTTCATATTTTTTTGAGATTTTAATATGAAACATGTGATCGAACCTTGTGATATATTTATACTTATGTATATTATTATTTATTTCAGTTCAGCATGTCGTAACCTTTTAATCCACTTCTATTATACTTAAAGTCAATAAAATAAGTATGGAAACTATATTGATTGGAAACAGAAAATTATAATTTTCCTAATTGCACAAAAGCACAAGTGGATTCTTGACACACCAAAATCAGATGAGCCAACTGACGAGTCAAAAATGCGAGACTCGTTAGATCACCTTGCGAGAGATGTCGTCGCTGAAATTGGTGGAGGGCAAACCCGTAAGGGATTACGTCCTCAAAATTGATGGCCCATCTGAACAAACTTGAAGTTCTGAGTACAGATTATAATCTGGATACTCAGATGAATTTGGTACTTCATTCTCTGTCCAAAAGTTTCTGAGCAATTTTTCCTAGCAAGCTGATTTGTTGCAAGCTTTGGTCTCGGTAGAGATGTTGATAGGGCACCAAACTCAAGCTTTGACGGCAAGTGGTCCGTCTTCATCTTCTAGGCCAAGGGATGGCAAGAAGAAGAAGGTGACCAAAGGCCATAAGCAATCAGACTCAACTGTTTCCAAGGGCAATGATAAGATGACGAATGCTGGTGGTGTCAAGGAAAATCCAAAGAGGAAGTGCTTAAGCTGCGGTGAAAGAGGACAATGGCGGTTTGCCTGTTCCAACCCCAAAAGGGCCGGAAAGAAAGGTAATTCTCACGCACTAATTGTTGAAACTTGTTTAGCGGCGTATACTTCTCATTTGTGGGTAGTTGATACGTGATCCACTAATCATGTTTGCTTCACGGGTTCAAACTGTTCGACAAACTTAGTGGCGATGAGATCCTCATCACACCTTTGGCGATGCTACGAGAGTGGCAAATGAAAACAAAGGAGAGAAGTGCACCTGTCTTTTGAAGACAGAGTTCTAATTTTAAGAGATGTTCTTTATGTTCCCGCTTTTAGAAAGAATTCACTTCCGTTTTCTAAAATTCATTAATAGACACTTAGTTTCTTCTAATAAGAATGAAATCATTTCTTGAAATGATGAGTGTATCTGTTATGGGACATTGATGGAAAATCTCTATACAATTAATGTGGCACACCACTCACACGAAATGCATCCTATAACACATCAATCAAGCTTTTTAGATAAAAAGAAAACGTGAACGAGACACTTCTATGGCATCTAAGATTGAGACATATTAATCCAAAGAGGATCCAAAGGTTGGTAGAAGCAGGTTCACTGGAGTCTCTCCAAGTTGAACCAATTCCAACCTGCGAATCATGTTTGGAGAGTAAAATGACCAAGAGGGCATTCGGAGCCAAGGGGAATAGAGCCAAAGAAGTGTTAGAAATCGTTCACACAGATGTATGTGGTCCAATGTCAACCAAAGCAAGAGGAGGTTATGAGTATTTCGTCACTTTTATTGATGACTACTCAAGGTACGATTATATTTTCCTTATGAAGCATAAATCTGAGACCTTTGAGAAATTCAAAAAATTTAAGGCTCAAGCAGAGAATCATAGGGAAAAACGTATCAAGTCTCTACGATCCGATCGTGGATGCGAATACCTCAACGATGAGTTTTTGAACTACTTGTCTGATAAAGGGATTGCATCCCATTACTCGCACCGGAACCCTCAACAAAAAACGGGGTTGCAGAGCTAAAGCAGAACTCTTTTGAAAATGGTTAGATCTATGATGAGTTATGCGGATCTTCCCTAGTCGTTCTGGGGTCATGCCTTGGAAACAGCAGCCTACATTCTGAACTTGGTGCCATCCAAATCGGTTCCCAAAACTCCCAAAGAATTGTGGACCCAAGCAAAGCCCGGTTTGAGACACATGAAGATTTGGGGGTGTCCGGCCTACGTGTTGGACAAGGAAGCTTGTAAATTGGATCCTTGATCAGAATTAAGGTTGTTTGTGGGATACCCCGAGGGAACAAAAGGGTATATGTTCTATGGTCCCGAAGATCAAAAGGTGGTAATAAGCACCCACTTTAGATTTTTTTGGAAGAAGACTATATGAACGAAAGAAGACCCGTATGAGATTACCTTAAATGAGCTAAGGGGGCTAACCTCGATTACAACTGCATAAGATGACATACCAAACGACACGACAGTTACACAATCGGAACCTCGTCGTAGTGGGAGGGTTGTGAAACAGCCCGAGAGATTCATGGGGATAGGAGAGTCCTCGGACTTGATCCCCGGTCAAGACGAATCAGACCCATGGACATATGACGAGGCAATCCAAGACAAGGATGCGCTTTCAAACAAAGAATGAAAAAGCCGAAAATGGGTTCTATGGATCATAACAGAATGTGGGAGCTAGTCGAACCACTTAATGGGGTCAAATCCATTGGTTGCAAGTGGGTGTATAAGAGAAAAAGAGGACCGGACGGGAAGGTGGAAACCTTCAAGGCAAGACTTGTGGCGAAAGGTTATACTCAGAAAGAAGGGATCGACATGAGTAAACTTTTTCGCCAGAGCCATGCTCAAGTCCATCCGAATTCTCTTATCGATTCTTGGTGCATCTCGACTTTGAAATCGGCAAATGGATGTCAAGACAGCTTTCCTTAACGGAAGTCTTGATGAAGAGATCTATATGCAACAACCCCAAGGCTTCATTGAAAAAGGCCAAGAACACCTAGTTTGTAAGCTCATGAAGTTCATTTACGGACTCAAACAGGCATCCAGAGCTTGGAACCAATGTTTTGATCATGTTATAAAGTCTTATGGGTTTGATCAAAATGAGTTCGAAAGTTGTGTGTACAAAAAGCGTGTTTGAATCGCATTGGTATTCTTAGTACTATTCGTGAGATTTACATTCTCGATCATCGGAACGATGTAAAGGTGTTATCGGGCGTAAGGGCATGACTTTTTCAAAAACAGTTTGATATGAAGGACTTGGGGGAAGCCGCACACATCCTTGGGATCAAGATCACTCGAGATCGCAAGAAAAGGATGATAGGCTTATCGCAAGCTTCATACATAGACACTATCTTGAAACGATTCAGCATGCAGGATTCTAAGAAAGGCTTCGTACCTTTTAGACATGGAATCCATCTATCCAAGAAAATATGACCTAAGACACAAAAGGAGATAGATGACATGAGAGGCATTCCATATGCTTCGACTGTCGGAAGCCTTATGTATGCAATGTCGTATGCGAGACCCGGATATCCGCTTTTGCTGCATAGTGGCAAGATATCAAAGTAACCCGGGAAAGAACATTGATTTACGCTTAAAAACATTCCTCAAGTATCCAAAAGAACTCGGGATAGAATGTTAATTTATCAGTCAGATAGTCTAATCCCCATCGGCTACACGGAACTTGGATTTCCAATCAGACTTAGATTCCAGAAAATCTACCTCCGGTAGTGTGTTTTGCATGGGGGGAGGAGACATGACATGGAGAAGCATCAAGTAGAAATGCGTCGCAGATTCTACCATGGAAGTTTAATATGTAGTCGCTATGGGCAAATGAAAGAGCGGTTTGGCTCAAGAACTTCCTAGTGGACTTGAATGTAGTTCCGAATTTACCTAGCAGAATCACTGTTTATTGTGACAATGCCGGAGCAGTTGCAAATTCAAGGGAACCAAGAGCCCACAAGGCCATCAAACACATTGAAAGGAAATACCATCTTATACGAGATATCGTTAAGAGAGGAGATATAGAGGTGGCAAAGATAGCGTCAGAAGACAACCTAGCAGATCCATTCACAAAGGGTCTGCCTCTGAATACATTCGAGAGACATGTGGAAGGAATGAGTTTCAAGACCGTTGCCAATCTGCTTTGAGTATAAGTGGGAGAAATTATTAGGTTCGTGTAGGTGACATTAGATGTCACATATTAGGAACTACACGAGACATGTTGTAGTATACTTAAAAGTAGACTTTGAGTATAAGTGGGAGATTGTTGGGATTATACTGGAAAGTATGCTTTTACTTTGTATAATCAAAACTGAATTTTGGACTTATTTACTGAAATAAATTGTTTATCACTGATGCTTTAAATATCATCAAATGGTACATATATTTACTGCATAACTGTTCAATAAATAGTACGTGTTACATTGTGGTTAATTTAGTAAAACCAGATCACATAAGATTAAATTAACAGTCCCTTGTAACCAAAAGTACACCATTCACGACCTAGATGGAAATGAACAATCCATCGTGAAAGGTTGAAGTGTAAGGCTCAGATTGGCTTGTCTTGACCAAGAGATTACACTAGTGCATGACTGATGCACTTAATAGGACCTATAGGAGGACAAATTCTTCAGAACTGAACAAGGAAAAATTAGACCTCAGTGGTTCGTTATTTCTTAATCTTCGTTCCTTAAATAGGATCACGTGTGGTTGGTAACTATTGCTTTGACTTATCATGGGTAGAGAATCAACGAGATTCAATACTTTTTATCTTGGGCAATATTATTGGTCACATGTGATTGCTAAGATTTAATACGGAGAATCGTGTGCAAGTACGCTTGTTCGATTTGCCCCCTTGGGAGGTTCATAAGCTTTATCATACCAAATCTTGCAAGTGGAACTAGTTTCCGGTATGGATAATAATGTTGAACCGTTCCTTAACCAAGGACAAAAGATATTAATTAATGGAAAGCTATTTCAGTGGCTTGAATTAATTAGTGGGCTAGATAATCTTAAACACGAGAAATAATAACCGGGGAGCCATATTGACTGTAATATGGGTTAAGATGGATAATGCAATATTAATTATGTAGTGGGATTAATTAATATTTATGGACTTGAATAATATTGTGGCTCAATATTGATAATTCAAGATCCATTGGAAGGTCCAATCTTAATTCTCCTAAAGGCCCCCTAAGTAGCCCAACATAAAGTCCAATAACTGAAAAAGGTGTTTAAAATAAAATAAATATTGTTGCCTTATTTTTCCTCTCTATTTTTTCGAAAATTATGGATTAAAAGGGGGAAAGATTTTCTTTGAATTTTGTTATGGAATGAAGATATGTATTCTTGGAATACAAGATTATCTCATTAAATTCAAGAAATCTCCCACTTGGTTATCCATATAGTAAGTTTCGAAAATTTTGAAATATAAAGGGCAAGAAAGATTTTCTTGATTTTCTTGAAAATATATTATGGAAGATATGTATTTCTTGGAATACAAGTATATCTCATAAATTCAAGAAGATCCAAATCTTGGATTCTTGATCCTTAAAATTTCGAAATTTCCATAACATGATGAGGTGGGATTTTTTGTGAAATATTTTAATTATGGGAAAAAGAATATATGAGATATATTCAAGATTTCTTGGAGATCAAGAAAAGATTTTCCCACATTGTTTTTTCCCCTAAAAATCGACCACCACCCCATCTATAAATAGGAGATGATTCTTTCATTCCCAAGTACAATTCCATGTGCTGGAAAAATTAGTAAATCCACAAAGGTGGTGCAACAAAGTTTATTTTCCTTTTGTTAATTGTTCGCGAGCCTCCTACCACCGGATTGTCGAGCAAGGATTAAGTGAATACTTGGGAAGGTTTCTTTGGTGTGTCTAATCAACGAGGCCATTGCCATTCCAAGAGGTACGTTCACGTTAACTCGTAGTAATTCCGCATGCGTAGGATTTACGTGAACTGTTTATATGCATGATTTGTTGTTAAATTATTATTTGAATTAATATAGGATTAATTCATGCTAGTAATAATTATTGGAATTAAATTTGTATTTAAATATTTATCCTGAATAGATCCGTGCAACTTATTCCCCAACATCCTCTTCTCGAGAAAATGGTGAGGGCTACCTGTCCTCGGTAAACTGGCATGTGTCAGTCCCTCGACAAATCCCTCGCTATTTGCCGAGGAATTTTTTTTTCCTCGTTAAAATTTTACCGACGAGCATTTTAACGAGAGATTTATTCCCTCGTTGAAGTCCTCCCTAAACCCCTTTCCCTCGTTAAAGCCCTCTTTAAAGCCCTCTTTAAATTGGATGCATTTTGTGGTGTAATAACTACATTTTTCTTAGTGTTATTACTAATAACTACAATCCCTATTCAACAATTTACTAAAACCTACAAACTACCATTCTTACCCTTTCAACACCCCCCCTCCCTCCACCACAACTGTGAAAAGCGAATACACCCTACCCTACCCATCCCATCTTACTTTTTCCATTTTTCCATTTTCATCTCATTACACCCTTTTCTGCAGCAAAGTTTCCTCTCCCCCCCATTTGAAAAAAAATAAAAATCGAAAATTGTGGAATCAAATCTTGAGTTCTGAAAAGGTAATTTTTTTTCATGGAATGTTGGAGTGTTCTTGCTAGATTTTCACACACTTGCGCAAAAAAGGGGAACCGATTTCCACTCACCTGTTCTTTGCTATATTTTTCTTTTTTTTCTTTCAAATTTTTCAATTTTTTGATTTTTTTGTGCATGCAGATATATATATATATATATATAGATTGTTCTTGTTCTTGGTCTTGTTCTTGTCCTTAAACTGGTTAACATTAACATTGTTCTAAAAATCGATTCCTGCTCCTCAATTTTTTGTTGAGACAAAATTTTTGGTACCTTCTAAATTGTGCACACCAAGTGTTTGTTAAAATGCTTGAATAATCTCATAATGTTGTTTTTTCTTATTTTTTGTTAGGAACTCTCAAAACCCCCAATGGAAGGTTCAAAAGTGATAGAACGAGGGAAAAAGAAGAATTCCAAACGTAAAAGGATACATGAAGTTGTTGGAGGTTGGGATGTTTTGATTTTTGAGGATTAATACTCAAGTAACTTGATTTTTTTGTTCTTTGTATATGTTAAACTGCTTTTTTTTTTTTTATGTGTGTGTTTTGAAGGATCTCTTGTTGGTTCAACAAGAAAACGGAAGGGCAAAGGTACAATTTCGTCTTGTGTTGTTCATAAATCTGAATATTTTTATTGAAAATCTAGCTTCTTTTGGGAGTAATTAGTCTATGTGTGTGTTTTCTCGTATTCGGTCCACAAGGGTGCGAATTTGTGCATGTATGACTTTGAACTTTTGATGTTCAATATATGGATGTGTTCAGAAATTATTTTGTCAGAAAAAATGTCTAGTTTGTTTGGGGGACAGTTTGTTTGTGTGTATTTTGGACTTTGAACTATTGTTCATACACAGTTTGTTCAGAAAGTGTGATTAATTTATGTGTGCAATGTTTTTGTTCAGAAAATTGTAATTAACTGTTGTTCAGTTTCGATTTGAACATGTTCAGATTTTATGTGGGGTTGTTGTCCTGTGAACTGTTGTTCAGAAATTTTTTGTTTAGAAATTTATGTGTGTTTTTTTAGAAAAGGTGTCTAATTTGTTTGTGAACAATTTGTTTGTGTGTATTTTGGACTTTGAACTATTGTTCATAAAACAATTTGTTCAGAAAGTGTGATTAATTTATGTGTGCAATGTTTTTTGTTCAGAAAATTGTAATTAACTGTTGTTCAGTTACAATTTGAACATGTTCAGATTTTATGTGGGGTTGTTGTCCTGTGAACTGTTGTTCAGAAATTTTTTGTTCAGACATTTATGTGTGTTTTTTTAGAAAAGGTGTCTAGTTTGTTTGTGAACGGTATGTTTGTGTGTATTTTGGACTTTGAACTATTGTTCATAAAACATTTTGTTCAGAAAGTGTGATTAATTTATGTGTGCAATGTTTTTGTTCAGAAAATTGTAAATTAACTATTGTTCAGAAGTTTGAACATGTTCAGATTTTATGTGGGGTTGTTGTCATGTGAACTGTTGTTCAGAAAGTTTTTGTTCAGAAATTTATGTGTGATATTTTTGTTATTTAACTGAAATATGCATTTTCATTATCATGTGTGTAGTTCCTGAGGCAACAAAGGTTACTCGAAAACGATTAAAGGTGAAAATGGGTGCACACATGGAAGATGATGCATCATTTTCGGGAGGTTAGTATACTTGCTTTAATTTTGAACACAATTCGACCTATTGTTCAGAAACAATTTGTTCATAAAAAGGGTGATTAATTTATGTGTGCGATTTTTTGTTCAGAAATTATAATTAACTGATGTTGAGTTCGAATTTTGTGGTGTGTGACTGTTTTTTTTTTTTTTTTTGTGTGTGATGTGGAATGAATGTGCAATTAAGATACTACATCCTAACTGTTTAAGTATTGCAACTTTTGTTCAGAAAAAATGGCTAGTTTGTCTATTTGTGCTTTGAACTATTGGACATGCACATCTGTGTGTGATATTCTGTAATATAGTTGAAAATCTGCATTTTTTCATTATCATATATGTAGATCACGAGGCAACAAAAGTTACTAAAAAACGATTAAAGGTGAAAAAGGATGCACACGTGGAAGATGATGCATCATTTGCAAGAGGTTTGTATACTTGCTTTAATTTTGAACACATATAAATGGTTGTCGAAAGGCAAGTTTTTTTTACATAATTAACACATGCTTTTGCATGTGTTTAGAATTTTTTTTGTCAATTTATGTGCATTTGTAGTTTGAACTACTATTCAAGCACTTGTTGTCCCAGAAAAAAAAGTATGATTGATTTTATGTTCAGAAATTGTAATTAACTGTTGTTCAGTTCTTATTTGAACATGCTCATAAACTTTTTTAGCATTTTCAGATATATGGCAAGAACTTCATAATATGTTTTGTGATGTGTGACTGATTTTTTTGTGTATGATGTGGAATGAATTTGCAATTGAGATTGAATTGTGTTCTTAACTGTTTAAATAGGATGGCGGATCCAATCTATCACAAGCAGCGCATGATTTGGGGTGGGTCGACATATCCAATGGTAGATCAAGTTGTGGTGGCTATGTCGAATATGGCACACGATTTGAGCACGAATATGCCGAAAATTGGTGATGTGTGGCGGAGTGCGCTGAGGAGAGAATGATTGTAATTTTGGGATTAAATTCCTGAGCAAATACAATTTTGGACTAATATTTTTTAGGTTGATAATATTGTGTATATTTTATGGTCAGAAACCTCTCTTATCAAGTATTTTGTAGTTTTTTTTACCTTTTTACTGCACATGAGTTGTAAAAAGCTATTTAATTTGTGGAACAAGTAAAAAAAATATGTGATAACAAACCGAGAAGCAAAAATACATAAGCCAAACAAGAGCAAATATAAAAAACCTAACATGCTCAATTTAACTCAACATTTTCGTAATCGACTTAACATGTTCAATATTATAAGTAATATATTCAATAATAAACTGAACATGTTCAATTTTGAACTGAACATGTGCAATATTATACTGAACATGTTTAGTAACAAACTGAACAAATACATATTTTTTTGAAAAAATGTGCAGAAAAACTGCACAAAGCCAGAAAAAATAGGAAAAAATGCAAATCAATCACAAACATACACACTATAGCTGAAGCAATCCAATGTAAAACAACTGAAAAATACATTCAGACCAGAGCAAGAACAATGTTCTCTTAGTTGCACAAAACAATATCCATACACCAAAAATAAATATCCATAAACCAAAGAAAAATAATTACCATAATCATCTTTGTATCTCCACTCCAAAATAATACCCATACACCAAAATATTTACCCTAAAAAAATTCTCAAATCTTCAAAAATAAAACAATATCCATACACAATTTTCGAAAATACCAACCACCGCCACAGTTCGCCCCGAAACTGTCTGAAATCGCTACCGTCGCGATCTCTTCAGCCGAGACACAAAGTGAATTCGCCCGCCTCAGACATCAACACCAACCACAACGGACGTCCTCTCGATTTTCAAGCTCAAATCGGATAGAGTCCGAGGCCAATCCAGACGTAGCGTTCAACGGCGACCGCAGCGGCTCCTCTGACTTCGCTCCACTGCTGCTCGTCACATATCTACAGCCATCTGAAAGATCTGCCGCCATTAGCACCCACCATCACCAAAAAGATCTGCTGAACAATGAAGTTTCATGTGTATTTGTAAAAGTAAGAAAATTTGAATTTTGAAAATCCATTCTAGCTTGGACATTCTCGCAGGAAATAGACATTGAATGTTGAGCATAGATAGAGAGAGAAGGAAAGATGAAGAAGGCGTGAATTGGTTACTGATTAGACATTTATAAATAATAAAACATATGTTGTGAGCCGATTTTGAGTAGATAGGACATAAGGGTACAAATGTCAAATTTAGGCAACTTTTGTAGTTTATAGTAATACTAATATATTGTTGTAGTTATTAGATATAAGGGTGAAAAGGTTGTAGTTGGTAGTAATTTTCCCATAAATATTTAGAGAACAATTTTCCCGATGTTGAGGAACTTGATTATTCTGACTTAATTAATATTTTTACCATAAAAACAGTTAAACGAGTTGTATTTATGTAATTACTTTGGAGTTTGGACATAGTTATACTGATCAAAAAAACTTTGGACATAGTTGTCATATTATTTTAAGAGTAATAAAATATTTTGTAAATTTACACTATTAATAATTGAAAAAAAAAATTATATTAGAAGAAAAATATTTGGCAAAACAACAAGAGGAAAAGAAGAAAAATATTTGGAGAAAGACTGAAAAAAGAAAAGAAGGAGAAATAAATATTTAGAGAGCGATTTTCCAGATGTTGAGGAACTTGATTATTCTGACTTATTAATATTTTTACCATAAAAACAGTTAGACGAGTTGTATTTATGTAATTATTTTGGACATAGTTGTCCTGATCAAAAAAACTTTGGACATAGTTGTCATATTATTTTAAGAGTAATAGAATATTTTGTAAATTTACATTATTAATATTTGAATTTTTTTTTATATTATTTTTGAGTTCGTAAAAAATGTGAAGGAAGAGGCCTCATTTTAAAGTTCGATTCGGGCCCCTGTAATCCTAGGACTGGCCCTGCCACACCGTAATCAGAACCACAATTCCACAAGAGGGAGACTACAACTCTACAAGAGGGGACCATCACCCCTAGGGGTGGAGGAAATACCAAAAATACTAGGTATACCGCACTTACCGTACCAAAAAATATCGATTTTATCGAAATTTTCGGTATACCAAAATTTTCAATACGGTATGGTACCGTATCGAAAATTTCGGTACGATAACGGTATGAAAATATAGAAAATTTCAGTATATCGAAATACCAAAATATTTCAGTATACCAAAAATATTTCCGATATTACGGAATAATTTCTGGTTGTTGGGAAATTTGTATTAGTTTTGATGGAAGTTCCAAAACAGGTTGTAATACGACCAATCGGATCTGTTAGCTGACTGATGATTTAGAATCAGGATAAGATGACCAGCTGAAATGTATATACAACTGATGTATAAGATAGGTCACATATTGAGGGGGAACTCAATATGTATAGGTCAGGTCAGAAGATCAGAAGACAAGTATAAATCAGAAGACTAACCAAAGTCAGAAGACCAGACGAGTCAGAAGACAAGACAAGGTCAGAAGATCAGACAATCACATAGTCAGATGATCAGGTGAAGATATGAAGCTCAAATTCAGAAGACCGGAAGATCAGATGGCTACCAGAAGATCAAGACCAGAAGACTAGAAGACCTACATCAGCTGAGTCTGCTAGTTGAGCTAAGACAACTGGCACCAGAAGACTCTATCGTAGACGATCGGTTTATCCGATCAGTCACCACACCAGTGTCAAATGATGTTACACCAGTCATACGTTGTTGATCTGAACAAAGAGAATGTCAACTTTAGTTGGTAGAACAAACACTGAAAAGTGTACTTGTTAACCAATGAGAGCAAGACACGTATGCACGGAGCTGACAATACGGGATTCGGCGCTGCATAGTCAAACGGCTATAAAGGACACTATTCACGCTTTCGGCCATGCCGTTCCTAAAGCACGTCACATCAATCTTGTAAACCTACCAAATATAGCCGGAAATTCAAATTGCTCTCCAACGGCTCTTTGATTTCAAGGTCTATAAATATGAGATTGCTCTTCAAAGTGAAGAAACAGAAATAATCAAGAAGCTCATACTATAACAATATTTCCGCACGAAGAACACAAATTTGAAGAATATTTCTAAGTGTTCATCCCATTGTTCTTAGCATAGAAATCTCATCCTCTAGCTTTAGGCAACATAAATACTAGGATAGATTTCTAGTTGGAACAACAACAAATCTTACCCAAACCCAAAAGTTAAGTTAAGTTTGTTTTGCAAATTTCAGACTAGGGTTTCTAGTTCTGATTTCTGGGATCGGTTGAGTGAGAACTCTATAAATATCTGTTGGTTGTAATGTATTGGACTAACACAATAAACTAAGTCCAGTTGGTTAAGTTGCTGCCCCTTGTGATAGGGAAGAGTGGGCGTAGGACTGGTTGTCCGAACCACTATAAATCTTGTGTGCATTTATCTGCTCTTAACTGCTTTACACTATTGCACACAACTTTGCTTAAATTCGCATACATATTCTGAGTTAGGATCAGATTGCATCAAGCAACTGATCTGATCAGTTTGACTCTTTGGTCAGCTGATTGAAAACAGACTTCAGAATCTGATTTGTTAAAACTAGTTTTTCACACGGGTATAAACTAACTTCCGATATAATCGCTAAACCGATAGCCACCGAATCGATCTCGCCATCGCGATCAAGAAGTTGATATCACCAAATCGACTCACTCACACACTCGATCAGAAACCTACTATCACACCGACCGCATTTAAAAAGTTTTTTAAGAAGTCTATTCACCCTTCCTCTAGACTGCTACCCTCACGAAACCCGTTCGGGACCTACAAGTGGTATCAGATCAGTGGTTCTACGAACCACTGACTTTGAATATCATCGGTTCTTGAGGAAGAACCTTTGTGGTCACTTGAACAGATCTTGAAAAACCATTTTTAAACTTCATCTGTTTTCTAAAACTCACTAAGCATGGATAATACATCCGGTATGTATCATGATCTGCCAAAGTTTTCTATTGATGAGTATGCAGATTGGACCATAATCATGAGCAACCATCCGGGAGCCATCAACAACAGAATGATGGAAGTTCTTGAACAAGGACCAATCCTCATCTACCACAACAACCCAGTTGAAGGTGGTGATCCAGATTTTCCAGTTGGCGCTCGGATTAGAAAGAGTCCAGTTCTGATGGATGCTGAAGAAAGAAAGCTGTCAACTCTGGATACGGTTGCGAGACACATCATCATGAAGATAATGGATAAGATCAAACGTGAGAAGATCAAGTATCTCAAGACAGCCAAACAAATGTGGGATACACTTGCTGAGATGTGCGAAGGAAAAGATTTGATTAAAGACAGCAGACTGCAAGCCGAACTGGTGAAGTTTGAGAAACTTAAGATGCTGCCAAATGAAACCATCAATCAGCTCGATGGAAGAATCACCATGTCTGTCAACAAGCTACGGGAACTAGGACGAGAAATGTTAGACAAAGATGTTAACTACAAGATCTTGAGATCTATGACCAAGAAATGGGATATGAAAGTTACTGTGATAAAGGATTGTCAAGATATTGCTAAGATGGAGCCAAGCAACATGTTTCTGAGTCTTAAAGCCCATGAGTTTGATCTGATTGAACGAGGGCAAGAAGAAGATGATGAGTCGCCTGCCGAAGTCACTCCTGTACCATCAAAAGCTATTGCATTCAAAGTAACCGGCAGCAACTCAAAGTCTACTGAACCTATTGGAAACATCATAAGTCAGACAGAACAGATTGCTTTGCTGACCAGAAAACTTGAAAAGTCCAACATTCAACTGGGTAAATATCGAAGATTCTACAGAGATTATCAAAACAGCTAGGAAGAGATAGGAGGCCAACTGACATATCACAAGAAAGAACCAGATCGGATGACCGAAGAGATGATCATAGGGAGGATCGCAGAGAAGATAAGAAAAGAGATGATCGATCTGACGAAAGGAGAGACAACAAATCGGAAAGAAAAAATTCAGATTACAGGCAAACAGGAAAGTCACCAGACAAATTCTACAGACGAAATGACTCACCTGGCAGAAGAAGTTCCGTGGATCGTGGAACATGTTTCATTTATGAGAAACCAGGTCATTACAGTACAGATTGCCCGGACCTGACACCAAAAGAAAGAGAAGAGAAGCGGAACAGAAGAGATCAACGTTATAGAGACAGGAAAGCCATGGTTGCTGATACATCTGGGATTGATGATTATTATCTACCTTTAGAGGATTCAGGTTACTCATCTATAGAAGACTTCTGCCTGATGAGCAATGCTGATGATTTCTACAACTACGATGATCTGATGTTCTCTTCTGATGATGAAATCTGTCTTATGGCTAAGGAAGAAGACCAATCTGAGGTAACTTCTAAACCTTCTATGTTTTCTGATTCCACACCACCGTTAAGCACACCCTCTTTGGAGAGATTGACCTCTTGAATTCTATAGTGAGCAATTGCTTGATGATCTCTCTAATGTAGTAGACACTTATACAATAGTGGAAGCTGAAAACGACAAGCTAATGATTGAGAATATTCAGCTTGTTAAAGAAAATGATATCAGAAAAAGTCACGAACCGAAATCACCAAAATCATTTAGAAGATGACTGAAGAACTGGAAGTTCTGAAAGTCAGTTCTTCTGATCAGGATAAACTGATTAAGGACCAGGTAGCTATTAACAAACAACAAGCTGATGATCTTAAAATCCTACAAGCTAAGTTTGATGAATTCTTCCGACTGCATGAGAGTCAAAAAACAACTGAGGATAGTTTGCGTAAGAAAATACAGGTTGTTGGGAAATTTGTATTAAGTTTTGATGGAAGTTCCAAAACAAGTTGTAATAGGACCAGTCAGATCTGTTAGCTGACTGATGATTTAGAATCAGATTAAGATGACCAGCTGGAATGTACAGATAGCTGATGTAAAAGATAGGTCATATTGTTGGGAGATGAATTTAATAAAAGATATATGATTTTGATTAGATCCCAAAACCCCTGAGTATGACATGTTCAGAATGATCTTGATAGTTGAGTCGATTCGCCAGGAGTATTCAGATGTTATCCGCAAAATGTATAGTCACAGAGATAGTTCAGATAGGTTCTCAAGACTCAAGAACTCAAGATGTTTTCAAGAAACTCAAGTTTCAAAGATGAAATCAACTTTCTAAAGACTCAATAGGAAACTGAGTATCTAAAGACTCACTGTGAAACTGAGATACTAAAGACTCAGTAGGATACTGAGGAATCAAGACTCAAAGACGAAGATTCAAAGTATCACCAAGAGACTCGTAAGACCCTAAAGACTCGTAAGACTCAAGACGCAAGATCAAGACCAAGATTGAAGATCAAGAATATCAAGGCACAAAGAATTATCAAGACTCAAGAATATATCAATGCTCAAGATGAACTCAATGTTCCGAGGCACCAATATATCTATCTAAAGGATGCAATATCGGTAAGATCGCGATTCCTTAGAAAATAGATATTTGCCAAGACATTCAAATGCGCATAAAAGGAACTAATCCGTAAGTGTTGTTAAGGTTATATCAAACTCGAGTTTGTAACCAAAAAGAGCCGCTGAAAGGTGTCTACCTTTAACTGGAGACAAAAGTCAAAAAGAGGAAGACGACATCGCACTATATCGACAATCGACAAAGGATGTGTCGCCGAAAAAAGATGTCAGATGTACAAAAGTTCCAGACTGCAAAAGTGAAGACCGGCTACATGAAAGGCTATTGCCTAAAACGTGTTAGGGAGTTTCAAACCCTAAATATAACCGTTTCTCACACACAATAAGAGGAAACTCACGGGTTATCTCTCCAACGGATAGTTTTCAAGAGTGACCTTGGTGTATGCCTATAAAAATCGGGTGACCCTCTACATTATAAGGTTATTGGAAATTTATACGCAACTCAAGAGCTCAAACTTATTCTTGCAAAAGTTAAAGCACTCGAAAAAATTAGAATTTCCCAAGTGCTTCTTTATTGAAGAGAGGTCACTATACTAAGCCTAGCTTGATAAGATTTATCCAAAGCTTAGTCGAGATATCCTAACCCCTTGCATTGTGCTTCATTGTAAAGGATATCTCATCCTAGTTGAAACCAACCGAGAAACCCCAAACCCTTGAGAAGGTAGTTGGAGTGTGTTTGTTGGTGAGAAGAGTTGTAAAGAGTTAGTAAACCACGCGAGTAGTCGAAAAACTCTAGAGGAGAAGTTAGTAAGCTGCTGGGGGGTAGTCCGAAAGCTTGTTTGTGTTTGAGTAAGTAAACTACGGAGGTAGTCGAAAAGCTCAAGGTCGGGTTGAGTAAGTAAACTACGTGGAGTAGTCAGAAAACTCAGGGCCGAGTTGAGTAAGTAAACTACACGAGGTAGTCGTAAAGCTCGTAAGTGATTAGTGAATTTCTCCGAGGATCGCAGAGAGGGATGTAGGAGCTTGAGTCTCCGAACCACTATAATTGTTGTGTTGTTTATCGCTTTTATTATCTGGCTTAACCGCTGCATTGACTTGATTTTGAAAGCATACTTTTCAATCGATATTCGGTTGGAATCAATTCAATCGGTTGCATAAGTGAATCACAGCCTAATCACTATTTCATAAAGGGAAGGTTTTCAAAAAAGCTTAAAACGCAGTATAAACTAAAGGGCCAACCATTCCGACGATCGAGTAGCTAGAGAACAGATAGTTACCAAACCGAACTCTCTTCCGAGGATTCAAGAAGTTAGTTATCCGATCCAAGCAACTCAGATCTCTCGACACTCAGACTCGGCTTGGGATTATCTCGAGGTATCCGAAAAGCGGCTTTCGGGATCACCGCCTCAAGAGACTTTGACTCGAAAGCAATCTGCGCTTCTCGTAACCTAATCTTCGGATTATCGACCCAAGATGACCTCAGAAGAAAAAGTTTTAAAAACACCAACACGTGTATCCCCCCACACGTGTAAGACTCGTTGCACCGACCAACAAGTGGTATCAAAGCAAAGGGTTCAACTTGACCACCTCTTTGTGTTGACCAAAGTTTTATTTTCAAAAGTACTTGTGGTCTATCCGAATCGATCTTATTTTTCAATTTTTTCTTTTTCAAAAGATCGATAAAATGTCTTCTAAAAAACTTCCCATGTTCTCGGAGAACTATGATCTATGGAGATCGAGAATGTAGGCTCATCTCAGATTCCAAACATGAGCGTATGTGGAGAGTGGTCTCTCAAGGACCATTCCAATTTATTGTAGTGAATCCCAGGAAATGTAAGATGGGAGAATTGATCCTAGAGCAGAATTTCCTAAGTCCGATGACCAACCCGACTCTCGAGGAGAGAAAGTTAGTCAATCTAGACTACATTGCAAAAGACACACTATACAAAGACAATTGATGATGGTGTGATGGGAATGATCTCTCACCGTAATATCGCTAAAGAGATTTGAGATACACTAAATTTTAATGTGCCAAGGCACAATCATATAAAAGAAAACAAACTTTCAAAGGGCAATTGGAAAGTTTGATAGTTTTTGAAATGGATGATGGTGAATCAATAGACAAATTGGAAGTCGATTCACTAAAGATCATGAATGATCTAAATGCACTTGGAAAGAAATATCCACAAAGAGAAGTTGCATTGAAAATTCTTAGAGGTCTTTTCTAAGAAATGAGATATTCATGCAAAGGTTTGAAAACACCAAGAACATTAATTCAATGCCATACCAACAAGTCTTCTCTCGAAATTTTATGAATTTGTAATTGATAAGAAATCCAAAAAGGTCGACAAAGAAAGATGATTCATCATCTAGTAAGAATGTGGCTTTAAAAGCCAAAGATAAAACTCAGAAACTAGAGAGTCTCGAGAACCCCATGCCAAAAAAAATCGACCTTGAGGAAAAGCTAGCACCGATGGCAAGAAGGTTTGACAGACTTAATAGTAGATTTTCAAAATACAAAAAGCTCCAGAACCACAGTACCGAAAAACCCGAGGACGATCAAGGACCTAAAAGTCAAGGATCTTCATCCGTCCAGAAGGACTCCAAGTCCAAAGAAAGAAAGTAATCGGGATGATGATGCCAACATATGCTATAATTGCTAGAAGAAAGGTCACTTCTAAAGATGATTGTCCGGATTTGAGTGCTAAGGAGAGAAGAGAAAAAGGCAAGCTAAAAAGAGACAAGAAGTTCTCTAGCAAAAAGGCCATGGTTGCGTAAGAAGAACATTCCGAGGAGGATCTAGCTCTTCGGATGAGATATTCTCAAACAAAGGAAAGTGATGACATCCGTCTCCGATGGCCATTGAGGAGGTAAACTTTTTCTTTCTCTCGTTGTTGCTCCTACACTAGCACAAGAGTTTTCAAGTTCCACCGAAAAAAATCATTTTGACCGATGGATTCTTTTGAGAATCTGATGAAGGACTATGCCGCTTTTGCAAGGACAAATAAATAGAACTCAAGAGCGTAATAAGGAACCGAAAAGTCAAAATCTAAAATGGAAAGACTCTAGCAATACTCAAATCACTTCAATTAATGGGAGCTACCGATGAACTGGATGTTCTCGAAAGTACAACTCTCGAGAAAGAGAAAGTTCGATAATGACCCTAACAAAAAAGCTAGAGAAATCCACCAAGAGACTCAAAATAATCAGACTAAGTTCAATGACCTCTCCGAGAAGCATGAAACTCTGGCAGTATGAATCGTGAGGATAGTGCATGTAAGAAGTTAACTCTATTGAATAATGCATCTAATGTAATATATGAAATTCAGAGTTACCAGAGATCTGTGACTATAAAATCTGGATTGGGATACATTCCAGGGGGAACCTCACAAGGTCATCTGAATGCTGCATCAAGTAGCAAGAAGACAATCTTAGTAAAACCAAAGGCACCTACTACACTTTAAACTCAAGAAATGCCCAAGGTGTTAGACAAGGGTAAAGGACCTATGGTCTCAAAGAAACTAATGATCGGGTTAGAAAGCCCAAACCTCGGTGAAGGCTAGAAAACCCGAAAGCAAATCGATTGGAAAGTTTCAGTAAGTACTTCAAAGTCTCAAAGGCTAAGAATGCAAACCCGAAGGCTCCACATCGAACCATCGAGAGAATCCTCGATGAGAAACACTCAAAGAGAGACATTCTCAATCAAGAGACCAAGTCCTCAAGATCTTTGAAAGACCAGATTCAAAGACAAAACTCAACCCCACTTGCCTAAGGGTAAAGGTTACCTGAACCCGAGTCAACAAAGATTTAGATCGGCTGCACAAAAGCCTAAGCATCTGAACAAAAGGCCTGAACCAAAGAAGAATTCAAAAAGCACATGTTCATGCTAAAGCGAGCACACATACACAGAAAACCGCTAAGGCATCCAGAGTAGTAGATGTGTATGTTAATGTTTATGGAAGACAAATTAGCCACTCTAAAGTGATTAGAGTTGTCAGGCAGATTTGGATTCCGAAAGGTACTTAACCTTGTAGGACCCTACACAAACCGGGTACCTAAGAATTGATCTGCTTTTTCGGGAGGAAAACAAGGGCAATCGAATCGACTAAAGATCACATGGCAATCGATGAGCAGAGATGAAAAAAAGCTCCCGATATATGGTATCTTGACAAAGGATGTTCAAGACATATGACAGATACAAGAAGATACTCAAAGACTATGTTGAACAAAGAGGCCCACGATCACTTTTGGAGATAACTCCAAGGACGATCAAGGATATGGAACTTTGGAAATTGGCTCAGTTAATATCCATGGTGTTTCATATGTATCTGGATTGAAGCATAACTTGCTTTCAATTAGCCAATTCTGTGATAAAGGTTTTAATGTTGAGTTCTCTAAGAACTTATGTTTTGTGAAAGATGATACATCACAGAAAGTATTACTGACTGGTACAAGAAAAGAGAATGTGTATCTTGCTGATTGGAGTTCAACTCCTAAAGATACATGTTTAGTTGCTAAAAGTTCCACAGATACCAGTTGGTTATGGCATAAAAGAATGAACCACCTAAATTTCAAAACCTTGAACAAGCTTGCAAGATTAGCTCTTGTGAGAGGGTTGCCTAATGAAGTGTTCAGTAAGGAACATATTTGTGATGCGTGCCAGAAAGGAAAACAAATAAGAGCATCATTTAAAAGCAAAGTTGAGGTTTCTACTGAAAGAATACTTCAGTTACTGCATACTGTAAGCACTAATGACAGGAAATACACATTGGTAGTAGTTGATGACTACTCAAGATATACTTGGGTCATATTCTTACTCAGTAAGAAAGAGACTCGATAAAGTCGCCAGATTCATCGAAAAGGCTCAAGATTTAGAAAAAATTTGAGTGTGGTCAAAATCGATCCGACAAAGGAACCGAGTTTATAAATCATATCATATCGATTATTGTGCAAAGAAATGGAATTTCACATGAAACATCACCGCAAGGACCCTCAACAAAATGGTGTTCTTTGAAAGAAGGAACAGGACTCAAAAAGAAGTTCGCAAGGACAATGATAAATTGGGTAATATTCCTAAAAGATTTTGGGTGGTTCGCCAACACCGCATGCTACTCTCGTAATAGATCCATGTTGACCAAAAAGTCAAGGCAAAACACCCTATGAGCTTTGGAATGAAAGGAAGCCTCTTGTTTTTTTTTTTTTCGTGTGTTTTGGTTGCAAGTGTTTCATACACAATAATGGTAAAGATCGGTTGAAAACATTTGATAGTAAAGTTCGATGAAGGAATATTCTTAGATATTCTCAAGTCAAGAAAGCCTTCGAGTTTACAAATCAGTAGGACTCTTATTGTGGAGGAAACACCTCATGTTGGTTTTGATTAATCTGCTTTTGTGTTCGTAAGAAACAGAACATGATGCAGATGAACCGACTAAGAGGATCACCAGATTAAGCCCAAATGTAAAAGATAAATCATCCATCAACTCGAAAAGAGAAAGTCACTCACTATCTATGATTGGGTGACTCGCACTCGAGATAAAGAAGTTCGATGGAAATCGATGGTGAGACTCAGAAAACCAACACTCCAAAGGTGACCAATCAACAGACACCGCCGCACTCGTGTATGTGATGCCAATGAAGATGTGGTCACAATCGAGGCAAATTCTAATCTATCAACCAAAGGGGAACAAATGTCTCGACAATGTTCTCAATAGAATTTCCCGAGGAAGATGATTCCCTTTCTCCTTTTCTGTTGTTCCCTGAGTTTACTGATTTAACTGAACCTAACATTTCAAATGTTGAGGATACTATTGAAGGGGGAACATCAAGAAGGAAATAGTTAGATAGTCATCCTACAAGTCAGATTGTGGGTGATCTAACTGAAGGTGTTAAAACAAGAAGGTTCCATGGTGAGAGTGCACTATTCTGCTGCTTCCTTTCAGAGAGAGAACCTATTGGATTACTGCTATGCAAGATGAGCTGAATCAATTCTCAAGGAATGAAGTATGGGAGCTAGTAGATAGACCAGAAAGGCACAATGTCATTGGAACCAAGTGGGTTTTCAAGAATAAAAGAGATGAAAACAACAACATTGTGAGAAACAAGGCAAGGCTAGTTGCACAAGGTTATTCCCAAGAAGAAGGCTTGGATTATGATGAAACCTTTGCACCAAGTTGCAAGACTAGAAACCATCGATTGTTTCTTGCATATCTTTGCCCACATGAAGGTCACATCTATCAAATGGATGTGAAAAGTGCATTTCTGAACGGTGTGCTTAAAGAAGAGGTTTATGTGGAACAACCTCCTGGTTTCAAACAGAATGACCAAGTTTACAGGCTCAGAAAAGCTTTGTATGGTCTCAAACAAGCACCCAGAGCATGGTATGATACTCTTTCTCAATTTCTTACTGACCATGGTTTTGTCAAAGGAACTGTTGATAGAACTCTGTTCAGGATAGAGGATGGGAAGATATCTTACTAGTTCAGATATATGTTGATGACATCATTTTTGGATCTCCAAACCATCAGCTGTGTGAAAAGTTTTCAACACTGATGAAAGGCAAGTTTGAGATGTCAATGATGGGAGAGATGAATTTCTTTCTAGGTCTTCAAGTGAAACAATCAAAGGAAGGAATATTCATCAACCAGGCAAAGTACACCAGAGATCTGATTGCCAAATATGGTGTATAGAATTGCAATGCAGTTAGGATTCCCATGAATACTAACTACAAGATGGATCCTGATTCTGAAGGCAAATCAGTAAGCCATACTGATTATAGAGGAATCATTGGATCATTGCTCTATCTTACAACAAGTAGGCCGGATATAACATTTGCTGTTGGGATATGTGCAAGATACCAAGCTAATCCTAAGGCTAGTCACATGGAGGCTGCCAAAAAGATACTGAAGTATCTTAAAGGCACAGTGAATAGAGGATTATGGTATCCAGCTGATGATAACCTTGAATTAACTGGTTACTCAGATGCTGATTATGGAGGTTGCAGAATTGATAGGAAGTCCACTTCAGGAACTTGTCAATTTCTAGGAAGTAAGCTGATATCTTGGTTTTCAAAGAAATGCACCTCAAAGAGCAACAAGTACTCATCAAGTTTGAATACATGGTCGCGCGAGGAAGTCATTGCGTTTTCGATTCTTTGCCTCGCATAACAATTAAGGGATTATAAAGTTGTAGCCAATGAAGTACCAATATTTTGTGATAATAATAGTGCCATTGCTATTTCACAAAATCCGTATTGCACACCGATGCAAGCATGTGGATATCGACATCACTTCATCGAGATCATGTCGGTAGTTAAGGACATAAGGATGGAGAAAATTCATACTTGATAAGCAGAGAGTCGATATCTTGACTAAACCTTTCAATCAATCAAGATTTCGTGAACTTTCAAATTGAATTAGGGATGTTAGAACCAGTGTATAGAGTAAAATCAAAAAATTGAAGATTTTCGGATGCATGAAGTTTTCTCGCAATTCTACCGAGAAGCTCAGGATAAAATGAAAATACTTGGGCGAGTCTCGTGAAACTCAGATCTTCAAGGTCAAGATTTCGGTAAGATATGAACCAATTCAAGATTTCGATATTATCGACATTTTATCAAGGTCAAGATTACAAGAAGACTGATAGAGGGAAAATTAGTCTGAAGAAGTAATGACTCATGCGAGTCATTTATTGCTTAAGTGAAGCTCAGTAATCATTCGCAATAAATACAAAACACCTGAGGAATGTTTTTGGGCGGGATCGTTTTAAATTCCAAAGAAGGTCAACAATCATTTAATGCTCTATTACATTAATGACCAATGAGGATGTTTTGACGGCTTACTTTTCGGAGATCGTCGGTTCGTATACCCGATTAATCGGAGATTAATCTCAACCGTTATTTTTCACCTAACCAACACGATTCCCCACGATCTCGAAGCTATTTATACCCCAATAAGCCATTCAAGCCAAAATTTTATCAAACCCTTCGTTCTCAAATCCTCTGCAAATAAATCCCCTTTGCCCAGAAATTCCCAAACCCTAAAATCTTCATTTCTTCAATCAATCGCTAAAATGGCCCCAACCTTGTTCGAGAGATTAGCCGAAACCAACAAGCCTTGGTACGAGTTCGTTGTCTCACTCGAAAGCACAACCAACTCAAAGCCAGAAGAGGAGGCTCTGCATATGATTCGACTGGCTAAACTCACCCATCTAGTCGCAAGTCGACCAGACCAGGAGTTTGCGAAAGAGGTAATCGAATTCATCTATAACTTAAAGATAGATGAAGAGGACTGTATGCATTCTAAGATTACTGTATCATATTTAGAGCAGTCGTCCAAATACATCGATTTTGAGAGGGATCTGTATATAGTTCCGAAAAATCTGAATGATGTTTTTGAGCTCTATGATAGAGGAGAGGATCCTGCGATGTATATGTCAGGTAGAGAGCAAGAGTACTTAGATAGGATTGCTGAGAATCCTGTTAAATTTGAGGCGACATTGCATAAAAGGCACTTGAAGCCACAATATCGAGTTTTGATGGATATTGTGAGCAAGAGCATCATGAGTCTTGCGGGGAGTTTTGAGCAGATCAGTACCCTGAAGCTCAGATTGATGGCGGCAATCGAGACCTCACCCACCACCGACTTCAACTGGCTGAAATTTTTGATTCAGACGGTGAGTGAGCAGACCAAAGTTTTGAAGAAGGTTGACGGGGCGATCTCAATAAAAGACAAGATCCACCATGCCACCAAAATTGCTTATATTTTGGAAATGTGCAAAGAGGAGGAGGATATCTTCGCCAATTCGACCTCATTCCCTAAGTCCAAAATTCTCTTTAAGCCCATTGCTGCAAAGAAGCAGGCCATCAGGGGGAAGAGAGAAAAGAAGGTAGAATCACCAGTTGCGGCTGAAAAAGAGACTCAACAAACCAGGGGGAAGGTTTTGTTGGAGGCAAAGATGGAGCAAGGTGCAAAAATAATGAAGCAGAAGAACCTTGCCCCAAAGCGCAGAAGATTGGTGATTCTCACCGATGAAGATGGCAGTGATTCTGAAGAGATTCAACCTGAGAGCCAAACCGCTCAGAATTCGCCATTGCAAGTTTTGGCTCAGGTTATCTCTAAGGCATAAGACCAGACTGAGGAGCAGGTCTTCTCTGAGGTGCTTGAGACATCTCTAAGTTCAGACAAAATTTCTCAGGAAATTTTCAAAGGAACTCAGGCCTCAGAGATTCCTACTGAAAAAGTGCCTGGCCAGACAAAATAGAAGAGCCAACTCGTAGTCAATCTGAGGATATGCCACCGCACTTAACCCACTCGGATGCAAATCGAGGACCTCGATCGCACAACGCTCGTAGTCAGCCGAGACTCGTGGAGCGTAATATTCTTGATGAGCTCCCGAAAGTGATCTACTTTTGATCCTCGCCAGGCTTCAATCGAACCGAGAGCCCGAGATGGAAGAAGGGCGAGGGTCAAGAAGGCGAGTGGAGGAGCAAGGGGGAACGGTTCATTCTTGACCACACCCCGAGCTCAAATTTCATACCCCGATCTGCAAGATGTTTTCTTCAGATTAAGGACAACTCCCGAGATGCTTGATATTGCTGCTTTCAGAGGGGAAGACTGGTGGAATGAGGAAACAACCTTTCTGACCGACTTCTTAGGGTTCAGAAGGACAAAGCTCAGGATGAAAAACTTCGATTTTGATGAGCTGGTTCAGAGGAAGTTAATGAGAAAAGCTACCATGGGTTGGTGCCCCAAGCAAATGAGACAAAATCTCAAGATGGAGATGGGGACCAACAGGGAGATGCTGAGGATCAGTCTTAGATAGAAAAGGAGACTTCTGTTGCTGATCAACCTGAAATTGGTCAACCTCAGACTGAAGCTAGCACTCTTCAGACTGAGGCTCAGTTGGAGACTGGAGCTCAGGATGAAGCTGAAGCTCAGGATGATCAAACAACACAGAAGGTGTAGAAGGTCCCTTGATGGAGAAACTTGAGAAGGTTGAGCCAATGATGATCAAGATTGCTCAGATGGAAGAAACATTGGCCAATCAAGCTCAAAAGATGGAAAGTCTTAGTCACTCTTCAGAGCTGGTGCTAATCCAAAACACTCTGACCTCACAGATGACCTCCATGGAAGATAAGCTGAATGAAAAGCTGGAGGGAGTCAAGGATGAGCTCAGTGCTGAAATGAAACAGAAGCACCAGGAGTCAACTGCATTTCTAGAGGTGAAATTGGCAGAGAGGAATGAAGTGATGATAAGATCTGTTGTTGAGGAAATGAGCTCAATGCTCATGACCAAGATGACAGAGATGTTCAAAGAAGCACTCTCCGCCGGTTGCCCATTTATCTCAAGAATTTTCGTGGCCAAGAACCATCTAAGGAGGTTTGAAAGACGAACAAGATCGAGATAGGAGAGAGGTTATTTGTGTGAGCAAAGAACAATATCACATGGACACAAAGACTTCTCGGACTTCTTCCAAATTACGGTGCAAGAAGGGGAAAAGGAAGGTGAAGACCTCCGAAAGTTCATGGCACGTACTTTGGAGAAGAAGGCTCGAAAAGATGTTTGAAATGTATAATCTAGCCAAAGCCTTAAGAGAAGTCGGCTTACCGAGAAGTTGAAGTTCGCCAGTGGAGAAGTTTATCTACACTCGAAGTTTAAAGCAAACCATGCTTGATGTTGCAAGAGAGAAACCGAAAAGTGCTAGAGCAAAGGTTGGAACAAGCCAAGTCGCTGCCGACTTTCTTGCCTATGAAGAGGAAAGTCTTGGGCGTTGTTCAACCTGAAAGCAAGCGTGCAAAGGCTTCTAAGCCAATCCAGAGAAAGCTTATTCTGGATGATGAAGAAACGGAAGAATCTGAGTCTCAACCTCAGAAGAAAGTCTTCAACACGAGAGATGCTCAGAAGACACTCCAAATAGAACAAGCTAAGAAAAGTCAGCCGCCGGTCTTAGGAGAGTCTGTGGATCGAAAAGAAGATAGACGAAGAGCAGAAGCGAAGGAGTGAATTCAGGAAGTTTGCGAGCAAGAGGAAAGGGACATCAAAAGCACTAAAGTGGCCCCACGTTGATAAATGGATACCTATCAAACTCAACGATATGTGGGAAGAGGTCAAGAGAACCTTCTGGTTCAATTATGATGTTCTCAGGGAATGGAGAGGGGAAAGCTCATATCAGAATGAAGCATTCATCGAATATCTTCTAACCTTCTATCCAAAGTATCTACATAGCTGGATTAACCTTGCGGATGAAGGAGAGGTACAGATAGTAGCCCCTGGTCCATATTCCTATCCTCCTCCGAGACTTGGTAATGGCTTGGTAAATGAGAAGGCCATTACTCAAGAAATTGCTCAAGATCTTTGGTCATTAGGTTTAACAGAAAACAAATCCGAGATATTATTAAGGAAAGAAATGAGTCAAGAAGAGATTTTTTTAATGTTCGACTGGAGGTGCCACCGATGAAGTTGAGAATGAAGCAAATCAAGAGCGTAAGACCAAGAGCCAAATCAAGATCAAGACTCGAGAAGATTCTGTAATCTTTAAATTTTTGTCTTTTTGATTTTGTTGATAAACTCATTGTAATCTGTAATGGTATACTCATCATCAATTAAGATTTATCATTATGCTCAAAAGATAATATCTCATTATCTTATTTACATGTCTTTTATTTTGATATGCCTGAATGAATGTCTATGAACTGATTGTATGTTGATAAGGGAGAAATTGTCTGAATATGGGGGAAATTGTTTAAGTATTTGGTAATGAACTACTTAAAGAGATTCATTACTGAAGAAATTACTGAATGATTTAAATTGTTAGGAGTTTCTCTGATTTAAGAAATTGTTGGGAGACAACCAATCTTGTAATAGGATAAACTGAAACCTGAGTATAGGTTATATGTTTTGTAACAAGATAGGTTTTGGCATCATCAAAAAGGGGGAAATTGTTGGGAGATGAATTTAATAAAAGATATATGATTTTGATTAGATCCCAAAACCCCTGAGTATGACATGTTCAGAATGATCTTGATAGTTGAGTCATGATTCAGTTGTGGAGTATTCAGGATGTTATCTGCAAAATGTATAGTCAGCAGATATAGTTCAGGATAGGTTCTGAAGACTCTGAAGAACTCAGTATGTTTCTGAAGAAACTGAAGTTTCAGTATGAAACTGAAGTTTCTAAAGACTCAATAGGAAACTGAGTATCTGAAGACTCAGTGTGAAACTGAGATACTGAAGACTAAGTAGGATACTGAGGAACTGAAGACTCAGCACGAAGATTCAGTGTATCAGTCAGTAGACTCAGAAGACCCTGAAGACTCAGAAGACTCTGAAGACGCAAGACTGAAGACTGAAGATTGAAGATCAAGAATACTGAAGGCACAGTAATTACTGAAGACTCAGTAATATACTGAATGCTCAGTATGAACCTGAATGTTCCGAGGCACTGAATATATCTATCTAAAGGATGCAATACTGAGAAGATCGCGATTCCTTAGAAAATAGATATTTGCCAAGACATTCAAATGCAGACAAAAGGAACTAAGTCAGAAGTGTTGTTAAGGTTATATCAAACTCAGAGTTTGTAACCAAAAGAGCCGTTGAAAGGTGTCTGCCTTTAACTGGAGACAAAAGTCAAAAAGAGGAAGACGACACTGTACCATACTGACACTGACAGTGACAGGTCGCTGAAAAAGATGTCAGATGTACAAAAGTTCTAGACTGCAAAAAGTGAAGACCGGCTACATGAAAGGCTATTGCCTAAAACGTGTTAGGGAGTTTCAAACCCTAAATATAGCCGTTTCTCATACACCATAAGAGGAAACTCACGAAGCTATCTCTCCAACGGATAGTTTTCAAGAGTGACCTTGGTGTATGCCTATAAATACTGGTGACCCTCTACATTATAAGGTTATGGGAAATTTATACGCAACTCAAGAGCTCAAACTTATTCTTGCAAAAGTTAAAGCACTCGAAAAAATTAGAATTTCCCAAGTGCTTCTTTATTGAAGAGAGGTCACTATACTAAGCCTAGCTTGATAAGATTTATCCAAAGCTTAGTCGAGATATCCTAACCCTTTGCATTGTGCTTCATTGTAAAGGATATCTCATCCTAGTTGGAAACCAACCGAGAAACCCCAAACCCTTGAGAAGGTAGTTGGAGTGTGTTTGTTGGTGAGAAGAGTTGTAAAGAGTTAGTAAACTACGCGGAGTAGTCAGAAAACTCTAGAGGAGAAGTTAGTAAGCTACAGGGGTAGTCTGAAAGCTTGTTTGTGTTTGAGTAAGTAAACTACGAGGTTAGTCAAAAGCTCAAGGTCGGGTTGAGTAAGTAAACTACGTGGAGTAGTCAGAAAACTCAGGGCCGAGGTTGAGTAAGTAAACTACACGAGGTAGTCGAAAAGCTCGGAAGTGATTAGTGAATTTCTCGGAGGATCGAAGAGAGTGGCGTAGGAGCTTGAGTCTCTCGAACCACTATAATTGCCGTGTGTTGTTTATTGCTTTTTTATCTTTATAGTCGTGCCATTTGTTGCATTGACTTGATTTTGAAAGCATACTTTTCAATCGATATTCGGTTGGAATCAATCCAATCGGTTGCATAAGTGAATCACAAATTAATCACTATTTCATAAAGGGAAGGTTTTCAAAGAAAGCTTAAAACGAGTATAAACTAAAGGGCCAACCATTCCAAGACGATCGAGTAGCTAGAAACAGATAGTTACCAAACCGACTCTCTTTTGAGGATTCAAGAAGTTAGTTATCCGATCCAAGCAACTCAGATCTCTCGACACTCGTGACTCAGGTTGGGATTATATGAGGTATCCGAAAAGCAAATCGGATCACCGCCTCTCGAGACTTTGACTCAGAGCGATCTGTGCTTCTCGAACCTAATCTTCGTGATTATCGACCCAAGTGACCTCTGAAGAAAAGTTTTAAAAACATCAACACGTATATTCCCCACATACACGCAAAGACTCGTTTGCACCGGGACCAACCATATATTGAGGGGGAACTCAATATGTATAAGTCAGGTCAAATTATCAGATGACCAGATAAGGTCAGATGATCAGAAGACTAAACAAGTCAGAAGACAAGAAGAAGTCAGATGATCAGGTGAAGACATAAAGCTCAAGTTCAGAAGACCTGAAGATCAGATGACTCGAGAAGACCAGAAGACCTACATCAGCCGAGTCTGTAAATTGTGATAAGACAATCTGCATCAGAAGACTCTATCGTAGATCGATCGCTTATCCGATCGTCACCACACCCGTGTTAACCAAATGTTACACCTGATCATACGAATCTTCTACAAGAAGAATGTCAAACTTTAGTTGGTAGAACAAACGCTGAAGTGCTGTACTTGTGAAACCAATGAGAGAGCGAAAGGTACGCAAAAAGTGCTGACACTGCGGGATTCGGCGCTGCAAAGTCAAAACGGCTAAAAAAGACATTATTCACGCTTTCGGCCATGCCACCCCTGAGCACGTCAAATCAATCCTGCAAATCTACCAAATATAGCCGGAAATTCAAATTGCTCTCCAACGGCTCTTTGATTTCGAGGTCTATAAATATGGGATTACTCTTCAGAGTAAATAGGACAGAAATTATCAAGAAGCTCATACTATAGCCAAATTTCCGCACGAAGAACACAACCTTGAAGATTATTTTTCTAAGTGTTCATCCCATAGTTCTTAGCACAAAAATCTTGTCCTCTAGCTGCTAGGCTACTTAAATACTAGGATAGATTTCAAAGTTGGAACAAACAACAAATCTTACCCAAAACCCAAAGTTAGGTTAAGTTTGTTTAGCAAGATTTCAGACTAGGGTTTCTAGTTCTGATTTCTGGGATCGGTTGAGTGAGAGCTCTATAAATATCCGTTGGTGTAATGTGTTGGACTAACACAATAATCTAAGTCCAGTTGGTTAGTTGGTGCCCCTTGTGATAGGGAAGAGTGGACGTAGGACTGGTTGTCCGAACCACTATAAATCTTGTGTGCATTTACCTGATTGATTAACTGCTTTACACTATTGCACACAACTTGATTAAATCTGCATACATATTCTGAGTTAGGATCAGGTAGCACAAAGCTACTGATCTGATAAGATTGACTCCATAGTCATCTGATTGAAAACAATTTTGGAATCTGATTTGTTATAAACTGGTTTTTCACACGGGTATAAACTAGCTTCCGCACAATCAGTTAAACTGATAGACACCGAACTGATCTGCCCTCAGGCGATCAGTAAGTTGGATATCAGTCCAAACTGATTCACTTGCACTCTGATCAGGCAAACTGCAATCACACCTGATCTGCACGAAAAAGTTTTCAGAAGTCTATTCACCCCTCCCCTCTAGACTTCTGCCCTCACAAAACCCGTTCGGGACCTGCAAGTGGTATCAGAGCGGTGGTTCTACGGACCACTGGCTTTGAATATCATCGGTTCTTGAGGAAGAACCTTTGTGGTCACTTGAACTGATCTTGAAAAACCTTTTTCAAATCTCATTTGTTTTCAAACTCACGATCAACATGGATAATACTTCGGGTATGTATCATGATTTGCCTAAATTTTCCATTGATGAGTATGCAGACTGGACGATATACATGAGCAACCATCTGGGATCAATAAGCAGCAGGATGATGGAAGTTCTTGAACGAGGACCCATCATCATCTACTATGACAACCCAGCTGTAGGAGGTGATCCAGACTTTCCAGTTGGAAGCCTTGTTAGAAAGAGTCCTGCCCTGATGGATGCTGATGAGAGAAAGCTGTACACTCTGGATACGATAGCCAGGCACATAACCATGAAGACCATGGACAAGATAACCAGAGAAAAGATAAAGTATCTCAAGACAGCCAAATAGATGTGGGATACGCTTGCTGAAATGTGTGTAGGAAATGATCTGATTAAAGATAGCAGACTGCAAGCTGAACTGGTGAAATTTGAAAAACTTAAGATGCTACCAAATGAAACCATCAATGAGCTCGATGGAAGAATCACCATGTCAGTCAACAAGTTACGGGAACTTGGACGAGAAATGTCAGATAAAGACATCAATTACAAGATCTTGAGATCTCTGACTAAGAAGTGGGATATGAAAGTCACTGTAATAAAGGATTGTCAAGATATTGCTAAGATGAAGCCAAGCAACCTGTTCCTGAGTTTTAAAGCTCATGAGTTTGATCTGATTGAAAGAGGGCAAGAAGAAGAAGACGAGTCGCCTGCTGAAGCCACACCTGCCACATCAAAATCTGTTGCATTCAAAGTAGCCAGCAGCAACTCAAAGTCTACTGAACCTGTTGGAAATATTATAAGCCAAACTGAACAGATTGCTTTCCTAACCAGAAAACTTGAAAAACCTAACATCCAACTTGGTAAGTATCGCAGATTTTATAGGGATTATCAAAACAGCAGAGGAAGAGATAGGAGGCCAGCTGACAGATCTCCAGAAAGGACCAGATCTGATGATCGTAGAGAAAATGGCAGAGAAGATAAGAAACGAGATGATCGGTCTGATGAAAGAAGAGATAATAGATCTGAGAGAAGAAACTCAGATTACAATCTGACAGGTAAGTCACCTGACAGATTCTACAGACGAAATGACTCACCTGGCAGAAGGAGTTCCGTGGATCGTGGAGCATGTTTCAACTGTGAGAAACCAGGTCATTACAACGCAGATTGCCCGGACCTGACTTCAAAAGAAAGAGAAGACAAGCGGAACAGACGAGAACAAAGATACATAGACAGAAAAGCCATGGTTGCTGATACATCTGAGATCGATGATTCTTATTTGCCTTCTGAGGATTCTGGCTACTCATCAGTAGAGGATGTTTGTCTGATAAGCAACGCTGATGATTTCTATCACTATGATGATCTGATGTTCTCATCTGATGAAGACATCTGTCTCATGGCTAAGGATAAAGACCAATCTGAGGTAACCTCTAAACCTTCTGTTCTTTCAGTTTCCACACCAGCTATGAGTAGCACACCTGCTGGAGAGATTGACTTGCAGCTCTATTCTGAGCAATTGCTTGATGATCTCTCTAACGCAGTAGACACTTATACGATAGTGGAAGCCGAAAACGATAAGTTAAGGATTGAAAATACTCAGCTTGTTAAGGAAAATGCTGTCAGTAAAGCAGCTGAACTAAAATCAGCTGAAGCTGCTCAGAAGATAACTGAAGAACTGAAAGTTCTGAAAGTTAACTCTTCTGATCAGGAGAAGCAGATTAAGGAACAACTAGCTATCAATAAACAGCAAGCTGATGATTTTAAAATCTTACAAGCCAAGTTTGATGAACTCTTCCGACTACATGAGAGTCTGAAATTAACTGAGGATAGTTTACGTAGAAAATACAGGTTTTCACGAAATCTTTGAAAACCGTTCAGGATATGAACAACTATTTTTGAACGACAACTTATAAGAAGGGAATTGGGTATAAAAATCCTTCTACATCCTCAAAAGCCCCGTCTGATTCACTTCAAAGAGGTGTAATCAAACGAGTTTCTGATATAGATACACATAAAGCAAAATTTGTATCTAATAAGGGAGATAGACCTGCTGAACAAGTAAGGCAAGTGCCTAATCAGAAAGGGAACATAAATGGTCCCCAACTGAACAAGCATCAGCCAAGGAATCAACAGAAGAACCCAGTTCTTCTGAAGAGACCTCAACCTGATCAGCAGATTAGGTATCAGAAAAGACAACCTCTCAAGGGGAAATCTAATCTGAAACCTAATCAGGGTCAGCTGCCTAACAAGCAAGCTAAAGGTAAACTGCTAAGACCATCTATGCCAAAAAGATATGAATCTTTTAATGGTAGAAACCTAGGGCTGCTGCACCTGAGCCCCACTGGATAAAAAGAAGACATATATCAATGAAAAGGCCAAAGTCTTCTGAGTCATCCAAGGCTCACACTCATAATCATACTAACCAGATTGCATATGAAGAGACGTATGATTATGTAGATGTTTATGGGAGACAAATTAGGCCCTCTATTTTCAACAAAGGTGCCAGATATATTTGGATCCCGAAAGGTACTCCTAACCCCCAGGACCCGATTCTACTGGGGTACCTAAAGCCTAATTTGATTGCAGGTTCGCGTGGGTTTGGCCAATAAGGGAGGTGTACAAGCAACTATCTGGTACATCAATAGTGGATGCTCAAGGCACATGACTGGAAGCAAACATCTCCTTAGCTCTTACACAGAACAAGAAGGCCCACGTGTACTCTTTGGTGATGATAACTTTGGTTTTACCAGAGGATTCGGAACCTTAGAGAATGATGATGTACAGGTTACTGGAGTCTCGTATGTCGAAGGTTTAAAGCATAATCTTTTATCAATTTCACAATTCTGCGACAACGGATTCAGTGTTGAGTTCTCTATTGATCAGTGCACTATCAAGAATCGAGCTACTCAATAGATCTTGTTAACTGGTTCAAGGAAAGGAACGATATATACAGCAGATTGGAACAGTTGTCCAAGAAATGCATGCCTGATTGTTAAGAGTTCCAAAAGCAGCAGTTGGCTCTGGCATAAGAGAATGGGCCATCTGAACTTTAAAACTCTTAACAAGATAGCAAGGATGTCCTTGGTTGAGGGTCTTCCGAATGAGGTATTCTCTAAGGATCAGACATGTGTCTCATGTCAGAAGGGAAAACAGGTTAAAGCCTCATTCAAGGGAATCCCTGGACCAGCATCCAGCAGAGTACTGCAACTGCTCCATATGGACTTATTTGGACCAGTTACACCAGTCAGTCTCAGCGGACGCAAATACACTCTGGTAATAGTGGATGATTATTCCTAGTTTACCTGGGTTGTATTCTTGTATAAGAAGAATGAGACAACAACAAAGATACCCGAGCTGCTCAAGAAATTACAGAATGAGAAGGGTGTCAGTATAGTGAAAATCAGATCAGATAAAGGTACATAATTTCTGAATTCTTTTATTACTGATTTTGGCACTAAGTTTAGTATACATCATGAGACATCAGCTGCAAGAATTCCACAACATAATGGTGTAGCAGAACGGAGAAACATAACACTCAAAGAAGCTGCTCGCACTATGTTAGCTGAACATGCAACACCAAGCCGTTTCTGGGCAGAAGCCATCAATACTGCATGCCACACTCAGAACAGATGTTCTCTTACTAAGGCTCACTACAAAACACCCTATGAACTGTGGAAGGGCAGAAAACCTCGTGTTTCTTACTTCCATATTTTTGGGTGCAAGTGTTTCATACACAACAATGGGAAGAGTCAGTTGAAGACTTTTGAGGCCAAGTCAGATGAGGGTATATTCTTAGGATATTCCTCATTTAGCAAGGCTTTCAGGGTTTACAACAGGCAAACCATAGTTGTGGAAGAAACACCTCATGTGGTCTTTGATGAGACATCTTCTGAACAAGAGAAATCTGCCTCAGAACAAGCAGTACCAGATCAACCGGTACCTGATGCACAGAAAATGGATCAGCTAAGTATCAAGGAAAAAGGATCAGAACACGTAACAGTGTATATTCCAGAACTTGATCTTGCTGATTCACCAGGTCAATCAGACCCTAAGGTACGTACAACTGTCAATGAAGAAGCTGGTACAGCTGAGACAGTATCAACTGAACCATCTGGTTCAGGGGGAACACCTGAAGTTCCTACGGACAGACATCAACACATGATGAGTCCAACATCAGCTGAGACTTGTCCATGTCAAGTGGATCATAATTCTGCACCACTCCCAATCACTAGTAATGAACTACTATCAGAAGAGGATGATGTTCACCAAACTGATGCAAATCAGAAATGAAGGACCTGGGTAACCAGTCATCCAACTGATCTGATCATTGGAGACCCATCTGATAGAGTTAAAACTAGATATCCGATTGGTGAAAGTGCCATGTATTGTTGTTATCCGTCTTTGAAGGAACCAACTGAAGTGGAAGAAGCCCTATAAGATGCAAACTGGATTCTAGCCATGCAAGAAGAATTGGAACAGTTTGAGAGGAATCAGGTTTGGAAACTGGTGGACAAACCAACCCATCAAGATGTGATTGGCACAAATTGGGTATTCAAGAACAAGAGAGATGAGAATAATGTCATAACCAGAAATAAGGCAAGACTTGTTGCTAAGGGGTATTCACAATTAGAAGGAATTGATTATGATGAGACCTTTGCACCAGTTGCTCGTCTGGAAGCCATTCGGCTATTTCTGGCATATGCTGCCCACAGAGGGTTTATTGCGTATCAAATGGATGTTAAGAGTGCATTCTTAAACGGGGTACTAGCTGAGGAAGTTTATGTTGAACAACCTCCAAGATTTGAAAAAGGCGACCAGGTGTACCGTTTAAGAAAAGCTCTTTATGGCATGAAACAAGCTCCTCGAGCTTGGTATGATACACTCTCTCAGTTTTTGATAGACAGTGGTTTCACTAAAGGAATAGTGGACATAATAACCTTATTCAGAATAGAAGATGGATAAGATATTTTGATGGTTCAGATTTATGTGGACGACATCATCTTCGGATCTCCCAACAAGTGTTTATGTGATAAATTCAGCAAGCTGATGCAAGGGAAGTTCGAGATGTCCATGATGGGCCAGATGAATTACTTTTTGGGTCTACAAGTTAAGCAAAGTACGTAAGGATATTCATCTCGCCAAAGAAGTACACTAGGAGTTTGTTGGATAAGTTTGGAGTTCAAAACTGTAAGGAAGCCAGAATTCCTATGATGACTGGATTCAAGATGGATCCAGATGAGAATGGTCAGAAAACTAATTAGAAAGAATATAGGGATCTCATTGGATCTTTACTATACCTGACTGTCAGTAGACCAGATATCACTTTTGCAGTAGGTGTATGTGCCAGATAACTGGCAAATCCAATGCAAAGCCACCTGGAAGCAGCTAAGCGGATTCTTAAGTATCCGAAGACAAGAAACCTTGGTTTATTTTACCCATCAGATGATAATCTAGAGCTTAGTGGGTATTCTGGATTCTAGATTATAGAGGTTGCAGAATTGACAGAAGTCAACCTCGGTACATGTCAGTTTTTAGGTAGTGAACTGATCTCGTGGTTTTCAAAAGAAGCGACATCATCGCCATACATCTACTACTAAAGCGTAATATATGGTCAGCAGGAAGTCGTTGCTCCCAACCGCTTTCTCCGCTTAGTCGGCCACCGAGGATTATAACATTGTAGCTAAGAACGCACCTATATTCTCGTGATGATAATAGTGCTATTGCAATCACTCGTAATCCTGTTCTACATACAAGATGCAAGCATGTGGATGTCAGACACCATTTTATAAGAGATCATGTTGAAAAGAAGAATATCAGAATGGAAAAGATCCATACTGATAAATAGAAAGCTAATATTTTAACCAAGCCACTAGCTGAGATCAGATTCAGATAATTATGCAATGAACTAAGGCTTCTGGATCTCAGAGAAAGTGCACCAGAAATGTTTGGTGGACTAGTCTCCAAGACCAGTTGGTTAAGAGACTGACCAGATAGAAAGAGTCAGTTGAGGAAGGTACCTCAACTGATCAGATCTGATCAGAAAAGAATTATCAGATTAAGGGGGAACTGATCAGATTAGAAGGTTATACTTTGTAAGTCGATTAAGCTATGTTCAACAATCGAGTTGTATAAGAAAAGGCTACAAATCACATAAGAAAGTAGAAACAACACAACAATGGAATAATAGAAATTTTCATTGATAACGACCCGGAGGTCAGATTTACATTACAAGTTAAAAGTACGAAAATACCCGGAGGTCAGTACATAAACCCTAAACCATAAACCCTAAGCCTAACCCTAGAAAGGGGGGGGAGAGAGGCTTTGAAGATTTTAGAGCCTGATGCTCCATTTTTCTCCAACCTTAAAAGGGGTGTGAGAGGCTTTGAAATAATCCTAAAGTCACCCTCAGAGCTTCGGAGTGAGGAGCGAGAGCGGCATTGAAGGATTTATAAGCCAGGAGCCCCTAGTCCTAAAATCAATGGGCTCTCCAACTGTTAAATGGGACACAAGTGCCAAAGATGTGGTGCAAAGACCACATGGCCACAAATGTCACATACAAATATTGAGTTTGATATACGATGATCAGCTGTTGTCTAATCAAGATCGTATACCAAACTCATATTTTGTATCAGACTAAATTCGTTGATGCTAATTCTGTCATCTCGATAGGCACACAAGGTGCATACGGTTAAGAGAAGTGTCTTCTCATTTGCGAGAGCAGATCCGCCGCCTCGGTGGTAGAGAAGCTTGGCAATAATCGTATGTGTAATCTTCGATGACGATGAAAGCAGTAATAAGGGACGCATAGGGTTGATTTGAGAAGCTGAAATCATTTGAAAAGGGTTAAAGGGTTTTGCCGGAAGTTTCACCGGAAATAAGGGTTCATCGGAAAACATGGATTATAAGCTAAATAAAGAAGATGAATGGTTTATGTTGTGTTGTTTGCCTGAAACCACAGATCTATTTATAGAAGAAAAACAGGGGTATAGGTGCAAATTTAATTTCTCAAGACCCTTAAGAGAAATTTGCACCGCAAGGACAGCGTGTAAGAAACACGCGACTGATGGTTGGATGAGTTGACGGTGTGAGTTATCACAACGTATCCATACCATAATTACGGAATGTCACATCACGACGACTTATGGAATCGAGGCGACTTTTTGACTCCCCGAAGTAAAAGCTTTGGCGGGAGTATGACACAAATCCCTAGGAAATGTGGCCTGAATAGAAGAAGACTGAAGTTCAATACAGCTGAACATCAGAATGGCCTGAACAAGAAATCTAAAATCCTGAGTTATGAAGTACTGAATTGTTGAATGTTGAAGAGGATCAGATAAGTTGATCAGATAAGAGGACCAGATAAGTTGATCAGATAAGTTTATCAGATAAGAGGATCAGATAAGTATCAAATTGGATCAAATAGGAATCTGATCAGATGAGTGGAATATTGTTGGGAAATGCTAAGGGATAGGCTACCATCAGTAAGGTCAACAGTAATCAAGCCAACCAGATCAGATCACAGTCGTAACTGATTGATTACAATATCAATCAGTCAGATACGCTTCTTATTTATCTCTTTCTGATCATTTTATATGTCTTATTTAAATAAATTGGCTTTTACTACTGTTCTCTTAACTTTGTGACGAATGCACTGCAAAACATTAAAAGCGGACATGGGAATATGTATTTTATGCGGTTAATTGCGAGTTTTTGCGTCCAAAATACGAGAAGACTACTTTTCTCAACCGTGCGATTAAAACACTTTACGACCGACTAATCTCAGCCATTGATTTCAAAACACGGACATAATATAAACCCAAATCTTTCTCCGAAGACCTCTTTCCACTTCTTCTTCTTATCAGTTTCTTAAAATATCAAACTCTCAAAATCTTCAGAAATTATTTTCCAAAATCGATTGATTCTATTTTCACGTTTATTCAAACCTACGAATCAATATCTGGTAATTTTCTTTTAAGTACTGCATAAATTCACTCATAGTGCTTATTAGGTTTACAAATCGTGCTGCTGTGTGTCTGTAATTTATATCTGTCATATGCATTGATCTATATGCTTATTTGCTTAATTCATGCTTAGATTGTTGGTTTGACTGAGTTTATTGAAATAGTTTACTCAAACTAATATCAGTTTGCATATCATACATAAATGGCACATCTTATTGCACGAAAGGGCCAAGACAAAAAGATCTGCAATTTCGCATCAATGAAGAAGGATATCATTGATGAGAAATATGTGGTATTTTCGGTCACCTCAGATCCTGAATCGTTGGAAATTCTGGAGTGCCTGCGATCGTGTGGTCTTGCACAATACTGCTACAGACATCAAAACATAGTCCACACTCATGAAGCCCTAGAGTTTTTATATAACCTACAGAAGGACGAGGATATTGATGCTGATTTGATTTCTTCCGTTGGAGGATTGGAAGTAAGAGTCACAAATGATGATCTTCAGAGAATCTTTGGTCTCACTCGAGGAAGCATCAACCCAGAAACCTTCACAACTGATGTAGGAGAGAAGGATTTTCTTGAAGCCGAGCTGTTGAGGCCAGCAAATAAGGATCATACACTGAATGTCAAAGTTCTTTACCTGAAGAGGAAATATCGCCTTCTCTTTGAGATTGTGCAGAAGGTGATTTTGTGCTCAACCTACAGTCTTGATGTTGTCACCTCTTATAAGATCAGTGTCATGACTGCAATCATCAAGAAAGCATCTGATATGGATTGGTTGGGTTATTAGGGAATTATTTGCATGGATCTATTCGGGATGAATATTTAAATACAAATTTAATTCTAACAATTATTACTAGCATGAATTAATCCTATATTAATTCAAATAATAATTCAACAACAAATCATGCATATAAACAGTTCACATAAATCCTACGCATGCAGAATTGTTACGGGTTTACGTGAACTAACCTCTTGGAGTGGCAATGGTCTCGTCGATTAAACACACCGAAAAGCCTTTCCAAGTATTCCCTAGTCCTTGCTCGACAATCCGGTGGAAGGATGCTCACGAACAATTAACAAAAGGGAAAATAAAAAATTGTTGCACCACCTTTGTGGATTTACTAATTTTTTCAGCACATGGAATTGTACTTGGGAATGAAAGAATCATCCCCTATTTATAGATGGGGTGGTGGTCGAAATTTTGAGGAAAAACCAATGTGGGAAAATCTTTTCTTGATCTCTAAGAAATCTTGAATATATCTCCTATATTCTTTTCTTTAAAATATTCCACAAAAATCCCACCTCATCTTGTTATGGCAAATTTTCGAAAATTAAGAGACAAGATTCCAAGATTTGGATCTTCTTGAATTTATGAGATATACTTGTATTTCAAGAAATACATATCTTCCATAATATCTTTTCAAGAAAATCTTTCTTTCCCTTTTATTTCAAAAATTTTGAAAATTTCACTATGAATAACCAAGTGGGAGATTTTTTGAATTTAATGAGATAATCTTGTATTCCATGAATACATATCTTCATTCCATAATAAAATTCAAAGAAAATCTTTCTCTCCTTTTATCCATAATTTTCGAAAAAGAGAGGAAAAATAAGCAACAAATATTTATTTTATTTTTAAACACCTTTTTCAGTTATTGGACTTTATGTTGGGCTACTTGGGGGGCCTTTAGGAGAATTAAGATTGGACCTTCCAATGGATCTTGAATTATCAATATTGAGCCACAATATTATTCAAGCCCATAAATATTAATTAATCCCACTACATAATTAATATTGCACTATCCATCTTAACCCATATTACAGTCAATATGGCTCCCGGTTATTATTTTCCGTGTTTAAGATTATCTAGCCCATTAATTAATTCAAGTCACTAAAATAGCTTTCCATTAATTAATATCTTTTGTCCTTGGTTAAGGAACGGTTCAACATTATTATCCATACCGGAAACTAGTTCCACTTGCAAGATTTGGTATGATAAATCTTATGAACCTCCCAAGGGGGCAAATCGAACAAGAGTACTTGAACACGATTCTCCATATTAAATCTTAGCAATCGCATGTGACCAATAATATTACCCAAGATATAAAGTATTGAATCTCGTTGATTCTCTACCCGTGATAAGTCAAAGCAATAGTTACTAACCACACGCGATCCTATTTAAGGGACGAAGATTAAGAAATAACTAACCACTGAGGTCTAATTCTTCCTTGTTCAGTTCTGGAGAATTTGTCCTCCTGTAGGTCCTCTTCAGTGCATTAGTCATGCACTAGTGTAATCTCTTGGTCAAGACAAGCCAATCTGAGCCTTACACTTCAACCTTTCACGATGGATTGTTCATTTCCATCTAGGTCGTGAATGGTGTACTTTTGGTTACAAGGAACTGTTAATTTAATCTTCTGTGATCTGGTATCACTAAATTAACTACAATGTAACACGTACTATTTATTGAACAGTTATGCAGTAAATATATGTAACATTCAATGATATTTAAAGCATCAGTGATAAACAATTTATTTCAGTAAATAAGTCCGAAATTCAGTTTTGATTATACAAAGTAAAAGCATACTTTCCAGTATGATCCCAACATGGGTATGTTCAAGTCAAGACTGCGGAAAGACTCTGGGAAGTTCGATCTGAACGAGAGGAATGAAGTGTACTTATCCTCCAAGTGCTCTTTCATGCAAAAAGTATCAATCATTCTATCAGACAAGCTGCCGAACAATTATGAATGGAATGAGAATGGTACAAAGGTGTATTTAGCCAAGCACAAGGCCATCTTGGGCAGGAATGAGTCTCTGCCTGACTAGTCTGATGAGGATCCTACTCCCTATGTGCCCAAACAAAAGGGAGAAAAGAAGGCACCAGAAAAGGCAACTTCATCTTCGATACAATCAGAAGCACAGGGAACGGCCATCCCAGAGAAGAGGTTGAAGAGGAAGGACCTGGCCAAGAAACCAAATTTCCAATGTAAACGCCGAAGAGAGTCACTTCTCCTTCAAGACTGCTCCTTGGTCTTGCTCAAAGAAGTTCACAGAACGGAGGAGCTGATTCAGGTTGAATCAGAAGAGGAGATTGCAGTCAGTTCTGAGCACACTGCAAGTGGAGTTAGGGACGAGCAGATGCTCGAAGGAAAAGGAGAAGGAGAAGGAGAAGGAGAGAGAACTATTGAAGGAACTGAAGTGGAGCACTCTGAGGGAGAATCACCATCTGATTCTCTGCCTCTCAGCAAAATCTTTCAGAAAGAAAGATCACCTACACCCACTTCCAAATCACCATCACCTTCTCCTCAAAAATCATTATCACCACCACCCTCTCCCCACAAAACATTCTCACCCTCACCCTCACCCTCACCCTCACCCTCACCAAACCAACAACCCCCCTTCACCCAAATCTCCCACTCCCCAACCACCGAACTCCGAACAAAAACGAACCCCCGGACTTCAATTGTTGAAACCGAACCCCTCAACCAATGGTAAACGAACCTGAACCTCAACAACCTACAACCCAGTGAACCACATATATCCCCACCTCACCCCCAATCTCCAGAAAAGATACCAGAACCTGAGAGATCTAACAAACGTATGTCCATCTCTCACAATCCTTTTCAACACCGTAACTGCGGTTGCTTCACCGATTCGTAAAAAGCCCTATTATAAAAATCATGAAGCAACACATAAAGGAGTATCTGCTGGACCTGTGCCCTGAGTTGGATCAACACCCTGGCATCCAGCACTAGATAGAAGAGATTGTGTTATGGAGAGATATCAGATTGATGAGCATCGAGGAGTTTCTGATCCTCATGAAATCTCTGGGCTCTGACTTTTTTGTAGATCTGGAGATGAAGTGTTTGGAGAGTCTTTGGGATTGATAGTCTTTGCTGAGTTGGCCTCAAGATGATATCGGATGGTTAATTCATGATAGGTTTGGGATTGCTGAAAATAAGGAGGAGACTGTAGAACCTCCTTCTCATACAAATCTTGAGGGAGCTGCCGATGAATCAAGAGTGGGTGCTGCAGATGAGACCCAGCTTGGTAATGCATCAACATATGCTGAGCTCCGATACCCTAGATCTTAGTTCTGAGAAAATTCAGGATGGGGTAAAGGCTGCCATTGAAGAGAAATTCACAGCTCTCACAACTGATCTGATGAATCGTTTTGAAGAAGAGCAAACGAATCTGGTTGACAGAGAACGGAAGCTCACAGTTGAGAAGCTCACACAGATGCATAATGCCATCCTTTCTGATGTGATGCAACTGGTTAACCCTCTTGCTGAGAAGCTCACTCTCCAGTCTGATAAACTCAAAATTCGATTTTACATGCTTAGTGAAACACGATTCTCTTGAAAGTGTCCGGGGCATCCCCGAGAAGACTTACACTCACATGGATATGGGTTGGAAGCATTTTGTGGCTTCTACAGAACGTGCTAGGAAGGATATTGAATTTGCTCTTAGAAGATTTCTGGCTCCCGCACCTTCTGCAACCGCTTAGATCACTCCTCTTGCTGTTGAGAAACTCAGGGAGGAGATGGCAAGGTAGTTTAGTGCTCTGAATCATAGGCTGTCCAAACTTTTTGATGAAACCAAAAAGGGGGAAGGACAAGAGAAAGAAGAAAAACAGATACAGATGGTAACCATTAAGGCTTTTTACCGTAAGCCATCAGATCTAACTTGCTCGGGTTTTCACTCCATCTACCGATCTTGTTACTCCACCGATGTTCTTTGAACTAAAAAGAGACGTGGGAGCAACATAGCAAAGAGCTCAAGGATCAAAGGAAGGAGATCACTGAGCAGAAGATTGCTCTTTCTGATGTTACTGCCAGAGTGGATAAGATTGAAGACTTCTCTTCTTATGTACATCAAAGGATGGATTCTGATGATCAGGCCAAGAGCCTTGAACTTGTGAAGAAACTTGCAGAAGAAGATGAACCTGAGCAGACTTTGAAGAGAAAGAAAGGTAAGGGCAAAATGACGAAATCTAATGCTGAAATTCAGAGACAATGGCAAATATCCTCTACCAAGAGCCAGATGTCTCCTGAACAAATTCAAGAGCAAAAAAGACTGAGAGTAAGAGAAGCTGCCATTAAGAAGCAGAAGTTGGCAGAAGCTAAAGGACTAAACATCGCATACATTCGAAGGAAGAGAAAGAAGGAAGCTGCATCATAGGATATTGCTTGGGAAGAGAAAGCCTTTCCAGCACCAGTTAAAGACATCCTCTGTGCCTGGCTAGATCTGCTTCCAGAATGGGATCAGATCAGAGCAGAATGGTTGTGTGACGTGTATATCTTGGAGATAATTCCGATTCATCAAGACCAGGCTGAAAATGATGATGAATTCCGGAACTGGTTAGAAACGAAGTACCCAGACTTCTACCAGATTGTGATGAAGGAAGGGAAGATCATGACATTGATACTTGAAGCTCCTCCCTTCGAACAACTTCTTCCACATATGCGTCCAGATAACAAGCTCGATACTCTCAAATTCAAGGATGCTTACTATGGATTTGCTGACAAAGGAGGGATTCACAGAAGAGAAGATATGGACAAGTTGATGCAAAGGATGTACAAGATATTTGGTATTCCCAAAGAACTTCAAAAGTTCAAATACTCCTGAAGAAGACAACTTGGAATCAGATGATAGGTACATTTTATGTAATATGTAATGCTCACACATATCTGAATAAAATATTCTATCTTTCTGATTCTAAGACAACATCTCATTGTCTTCTGAAGTGTGCACTGTTTTACATTATATGCATTTCTATTTATGTTATCTATTTTTCTGATTAAGTGTTTTGGTTCCATCAAAAAGGGGGAAATTGTTGGGAAATTTGTATTAAGTTTTGATGGAAGTTCCAAAACAGGTTGTAATAGAACCAGTCAAATCTGTTAGCTGACTGATGATTTAGAATCAGATTAAGATGACCAGCTGGAATGTATAGATAGCTGATGTAAAAGATAGGTCACATATTGAGGGGGAACTCAATATGTATAGGTCAGGTCAAATTATCAGATGACCAGATAAGGTCAGATGATCATAAGACTAAACAAGTCAGAAGACAAGAAGAAGTCAGATGATTAGGTGAAGACATAAAGCTCAAGTTCAGAAGACCTGAAGATCAGATGACTAAAGAAGACCAGAAGACCTACATCAGCCGAGTCTGCAAATTGTGCTAAGATAATCTGCATCAGAAGATTCTATCAGGTAGACTGATCAGTTATCTGATCAGGCCAGCTCACACCTGATGTTAACCAAATGTTACACCAGATCATACGAATCTTCTACAAGAAGAATGTCAAACTTTAGTTGGTAGAACAAACGGTGAAGTGCTGTACTTGTGAAACCAATGAGAGAGCGACACGTACGCAAAAAGGGCTGACACTGCGGGATTCGGCGCTGCAAAATTAAAACGGCTACAAAATACACTATTCACACTTTCAGCCATGCCGCCCCTGAGCACGTTAAATCAATCCTGCAAATCTACCAAATATAACTGGAAATTCAAATTGCTCTCCAACGACTCTTTGATTTCGAGGTCTATAAATATGAGATTACTCTTCAGAGTAAATAGGACGGAAATTATCAAGAAGCTCATACTATAGCCAAATTTCCGCACGAAGAACACAACCTTGAAGATTATTTTTCTAAGTGTTCATCCCATAGTTCTTAGCACAAAAATCTTATCCTCTAGCTGCTAGGCTACTTAAATACTAGGATAGATTTCAAAGTTGGAACAAACAACAAATCTTACCCAAAACCCAAAGTTAGGTTAAGTTTGTTTAGCAAGATTTCAGACTAGGGTTCTAGTTCTGGTTTCTGGGATTGGTTGAGTGAGAGCTCTATAAATATCTGTTGGTGTAATGTGTTGGACTAACACAATAATCTAAGTCCAGTTGGTTAAGTTGGTGCCCCTTGTGATAGGGAAGAGTGGACGTAGGACTGGTTGTCCGAACCACTATAAATCTTGTGTGCATTTACCTGATTGATTAACTGCTTTACACTATTGCACACACATGATTAAATCTGCATACATATTTCGAGTTAGGATCAGCTAGCACCAAGCTACTGATCTGATCAGATTGACTCCATAGTAATCTGATTGAAAGAAACTTAGGAATCTGATTTGTTATAAACTGGTTTTTCACACGGGTATAAACTAGCTTCCGCACAATCAGTTAAACTGATAGATAACGAACTGATCTGCCCTCAGGCGATCAGTAAGTTGGATATCAGTCCAAACTGATTCACTTGCACTCTGATCAGGCAAACTACAATCACACCTGATCTGCACGAAAAAGTTTACAGAAGTCTATTCACCCATTCCCTCTAGACTTCTACCCTCACGAAACCCGTTCGGGACCTACACAGGTTTTCACGAAATCTTCTAAAACCGTTCATGATTAGAACAACTATTTTCGTACGACAACTAATAAGAAGAGAATTGGGTATGAAAATCATTCTACATCCTCAAATGCCCCGTCTGATTCACTTCAAAAAAGTGTAATCAAACGAGTTTCTGATAAAGATACACATAAAGCAAAATCTGTATCAGATAAGGGAAAGAGACCTGCTGAACAAGTAAGGCAAGTGTCTGATCAGAAAGGGAACAAAAATGAACCCCAACTGATCAAGCATCAGCCGAGGAATCAACAGAAGTACCCTGTTCTTTTGAAGAGACCTCAACCTGATCAGCAGATTAGGTATCAGAAAATACAACCTCTCAAAGGGAAATCTGATCTGAAACCTAATCAGGTCCAACTGCCTAACAAGCAAGCTAAAGGTAAACTGCTAAGACCATCTATGCCAAAAATATATGAATCTTTTAATGGTAGCAGTCGTACCTACCCTTACAATCAGAAACCTAGGGCTATTACACCTGAGCCCCACTGGATTAAAAGAAGACAGATATCAATGAAAAGGCCCAAGTCTTCTGAGTCATCCAAGGCTCACACTCATAATCATACTAACCAGATTGCATATGAAGAGACGTATGATTATGTAGATGTTTATGGGAGACAAATCAGGCCCTCTGTTTTCAACAAAGGTGCCAGATATGTTTGGATCCCGAAAGGTACCTCTAACCCCTCAGGACCCGATTCTACTGGGGTACCTAAAGCCTGATTTGATTACAGGTTCGTTTGGGTTTGGCCAATAAGGGAGGTGTACAAACAACTATCTGGTACATCAATGGTGGATGCTCAAGGCACATGACTGGAAGCAAACATCTCCTTAGCTCTTACACAAAACAAGAAGGCCCACGTGTACTCTTTGGTGATAATAACTTTGGTTTTACCAGAGGATTCGGAACCCTAGAGAATGATGATGTACAGGTTATTGGAGTCTCGTATGTCGAAGGTTTAAAGCATAATCCGTTATCAGTTTCACAATTCTGCGATAATGATTTAGTGTCGAGTTCTCGACTGATCAGTGCACTATCAAGAATCGAGCTACTCAACAGATTTTGTTAACTGGTTCTAGGAAAGGAACGATATATACAGCAGATTGGAACAATTGTCCAAGAAATGCACGCCTGATTGTTAAGAGTTCCAAAGCAGGAGTTGGCTCTGGCATAAGAGAATGAGCCATCTGAACTTTAAGACTCTTAACAAGATAGCAAGGATGTCTTTGGTTGAGGGTCTTCCGAATGAGGTATTCTCTAAGGATCAGACATGTGTCGCATGTCAGAAGGGAAAACAGGTAAAAGCCTCATTCAAGGGAATCCCAGGACCAGCATCCAACAGAGTACTACAACTGCTCCATATGGATCTATTTGGACCAGTTAAACCATTTAGTCTCAGAGGGCGCAAATATACTCTGGTAATCGTGGATGATTATTCCAAGTTTACCTGGGTTTTATTCTTGTATAAGAAGAATGAAACAACATCAAAGATACCCGAGCTGCTTAAGAAACTACAGAATGAGAAGGGTGTCATTTTTGTGAAAATCAGATCAGATAAAGGTACAAAATTTCTGAACTCTTTTATTACTGACTTTTGCACTAAGTTTGGAATCACTACAGGAAATCCCACATTCCGTGACGAATTTTTTTGTGACGACACAAAATTCGTCACAATATGTTACCTAAAGGTGACAAATTTAATTTTCGTCACTAAAAAGTGAGAATTCGTGACAAATTTTGTTTTTGTCACCACTGATATTTTTTTCGTCACTAATTCAAAATTTTCACGACAAAAACAAGAAATTCGTCACAATAACCTTTGGTGACGATATTCATAATATTTAGTGACGATATTCAACGTCATGAAAAATAGTATTTTTGTGACAACTATATGTTTTGTCATTAATTATTCAAAAGAATTGGTGACACACTTAATTCGTCACAATTTTATTTGGTGACGATCGTCATTGTAATTAGTGACGATCATAGTCGTCATATAATAATAAATTTTCATGACAATTTTATGTTTCGTCTCTAATTGTTCATAGTAATTAGGGACATATTATTTCGTCACCAATATTAATATATAGTGACGATTAATAATTATTTTTTAATGACGCACTTATTTCGTCATAATATTATTCGCCATTTAAACTTCATTTTAATTAGTGACGATCAATATTGGTCATATAATATAAAATTTTCATGACAATTTTATGTTTCTTCGTTAATTGTTCATAGTAATTAGTGAGATATTCTTTCGCCACTAATATTTATATATAGTGACGATTAATAATCATTTTTTAATGACACGCTTATTTCATCACAATATTATTCGGCGACGAACTTCATTTTAATTAGTGACGATCAATATTGGTTCTATAATATAAAATTTTCATGACAATTTTATGTTTTGTCATTAATTGTTCATAGTAATTAGTGACATAGTATTTCGTCACTAATATTTATATATGACGACGATTAATAAATTTTTTCATATAAAATATAGATTTTATTAAATAAAAATGCAAATATCAAATTTATTATAAAAATGTGTTTATTAAGATTCGAACACAAAACCTTTCAATTAAACTTGACTAGTAACCACCAAATAAGCTAGATAACTTTTTATTTTATTTTGATGTTTATTATGTATTATCTTTTTGCCATTAATTAATTTTTCCGTATAAAATATAAATTATATTGAATAAAATCAAAAAATAAAATTTTTCATCCATCAGGGCTCGAACACGGGACCCTTTTACCTTAAGAGGATAACTACACCACTAGACCAAACACTACATTTGTCTTATGTATTTTTTTTTTGATCGGAAAAATACTTTGTAAAAATTTGTCTTATGTATTTTAATAAAAATATTTGAATCAATTTTTCAATATAAAAAATAAATATATCAATGAGAATTGAACCTATGATCTTTCCAACAAATAATTTGCCTATCCCCAACTAAGCTAAACAAAACTTGTTTATTGAACATGAAATTATATTCTTTTTTACTCTAAGAATTTCTTCCAAAAAAAATAAAATAAAATAGAACCACCAATTTCTCTCAATTTATAAAAAAAAAAATAATAAAATAGGGAAAAATACTGGCGTGTGTATTCCCCAATTTTGGAATACAGTATCAACAAAAAACTCAATTTCGATTTTCCATTGCCCTAGCTACCAGGATTTAGCGTTAAATTAACTTGCGCTTCACCAGAATTTGCCGCCAACCCTATACAACAACTGTCTAAAATCCCCTTTGGTGACGAATATTTTCAATTGGTTCTTCTCTCTCAATTGGTTCTTGAAGTTTGGAATTGCGAGTCAAGAATCATGAGTTCGGTGTCTGAAAGCTCATGGCGAGCGATATACCTTTGAACTCGTTGTACTTGCTGGGTGCCCGCCTTTTTTTTCGAGCAAGCGATTTTCTGTAAATGTCCAAAATCCCCTTTGGTGACGGCCAATAGGTACATCTCTCTTCAATTGGTTAATTTTTTATGAACAATTTTCTCGTAATTATATAGTCATTGTGTTGTGTTTTCTCATCTCGATTGATTCTCTAAGATGATGTTTACGTATGATTATCTCCAAATACAATAAGGGTCGTTCTACTCAAAACTTATCTTTTAATGATCAAAGAAATTACTAGAAAACTTTGTAATCTTCCTTTGGCTTCTTATGTAAACCCCAAATCATCTATTAAAATGTGGATGCGATGGTATAAAGGAAGTCCAGGATAATCTAATTCATGTCAGATACTTAATTTGTATGAGCCTATGACGTCTTTTTTTATGAATTATATTATGCCATTGAATTCACAGCTCATTTTTGTTAGAAGATTAGATGCCTTGAGCTTGCCTGGATGAAAGAGAATGCTTCTATTTGTGTTTGCATTGTTGGGAACTTGTGTTGAAAGTAATATAAAATGATTTAAATAACACTTGCAAAAGCATTAACACCGTTTCTGCTGCACTTGAATGTATTTAAATGAACCTACATTTTTGGGCTGCTATTCCTACTTGTGATGATTATACTTTATTCTACAAATTACTGTAGAGTTTTATAGACTGCTAAACTTGGCCTTGAATGCCTACCATTTTTGGTGTTAGTTAAGAATTTGATAATCGGCATATTCTTTTTTTTGCTATTAATGTAGAGTTATGATAAGATGTCCATAATTTTAGCCCTGCCTACATGTTCATTGATGGGATTTCTCTGTTTATGTTAGAAATTTGTGAAGTTTGATGTTTAAAAGGAAAATGCTTTGGATGAAGGATTTCTCTCTTCTTCTGCATACTAATGTGATGATATGAGTTTTCTGATATTTATGTGATGAATGGATGAATATATGTCGATTGGGTGGTTTAAGCAGGCATTGGTTCATGGTATAGTTCTTAGCCATTCAACATAATGTAAATTGTGTGAGAGGGTGGTTTTTTCTTTGATTCTCTCATCTTTATACGTGAGGCTTTGTTAGTTATCTTATAATCTCAATAATTTTTGCTTTTAGATCTTTAATTTAATTGATTATATAGTTTTTGTCCAATACCTTACCTTAAGTCAAGTGAGCATTTGATTTTGAGCATTGCTTTAGATTTCTATTGCTTTTGAGCTAGATAATTTGGTCGAACTCCATGTTTAACACTCTAAATCAACAGTTTAAGAAAAAATTACCTGGATAATTTGGTCCAATACCATGTTTAACACTCGAGTGAATTGGGACTCCCCCACCCAATCTTTAAAAAGTAATTCCACTTCATCAAAAATATATAAGGACAAGATTAATTACTAGTATTTGACAAAAAAAATTCAGTTAGTTCTTTGAATATAAGCATACCTACATATAATTATTTGTTCAGTTTATAGCTAGAACTCGACGTACAACTCCTTCAATAACTCCATATCAATGGTGAAAACATGAGTTCACTTTTGCATAAAAAGAGTTTCGTATAGGATGAATTCTGGCTTTGTAGGTTACTCGAAAATCCTTCATCCCTAGTGTCGAAATTGCTTAAACAGACAATCTATCATCATCTTCGATTTTGTCTTGAACATGGGATCAAGAACATGACGCCTCGAACTTAAGATCATGAAAGTGTAGGTCCCGAACGGGTTTTTGTGAGGGCGTAAGTCTGAGGGAGGGGTGAATAGACTTGATTTTTTTTTTTTGCAGATCGGTGTGAGAGCGATTAGCCTTGATCAGAGTCGAGTGAATCGATTTTCTCGATAACCAACTTACTAATCGCCTGAAGGCAGATCAGTTCGGTAACTATCAGTTTAACTGATGTGCGGAAGCTAAGTTTTACCCGTGTGAAAAACCGGTTTTGATAAATCGATTCCAAAGTCGGTCTTTTAACCACCGACTAAAGTGTCAAACTTGATCGGATCGTAAGCTTGGTGCTAGCCGATCTTAACTTAGAATATGTATGTTGCTTTAATAGTTGCGTGCGATTGTAAAACAGATTAATCAAAGCGGTAAAGGCACACAAGATTTATAGTGGTTCGGACAAACCCGGTCCCTCGTCCACTCTTCCCTATCACAAGGGGCACCAACTAAAAACCAATCGGACTTAGATTTTTGTGTTAGTCCAACACAAAGACAATAGATATTTAAAGAGTTCTCACTCAACCGATCCCAGAAATCAAAACTAGAAACCATAGTCTGAAATCTTGTTAAACAACTTAACCTAACTTTGGGTTTGGATAAGATTGTTTTGGTTCCAACTATGAAATCTTTTCTAGTGTTTAAGATAGCCTATCAGCTAGATGAAAAGATTTCTATGCTAAGAACTTATGGGATGAACACTTAATAAAATAATCTTCTTGTTCATGTTCTTCGTATGAAATGATTATAGCTTGAGCTTCTTGATCGTTTTAGGGTTTCCGTGTTTTTCTCTGAAGTGTGATCCCATATTTATAGACCTCGAAATCAAAGAGCCGTTGGAGAGCAATTTGAATTTCAGGCTATATTTGGTAGGCCTGCAGGATTGATGTGACGTGCTTCAGGAACTGCATGGCCGAAAGCGTGAATAGTGTCTTTTATAGCCATTGGAGAAAGCAGCACCAAATCCCATAATTGACGGCTCCGATCATACGTGTCTCGTCCTTATTGGTTAATGACGACTTTTCGGTTGTTCTTCCAACTAAGGTTGACATTCTTCTTGTTCGGATCATCGACGTATGATTTGGTGAAACATCGATTTTCACGGTGGTGACCGATCGGTCGGAATCGATCGGTCTACATGATGGAGTCTTCTGGTGCCGGTTGACTTAGCTTCAACTAGCAGACTCGGCTGATGTAGGTCTTCTGGTCTGATCTTCTGGAAGTCATCTGATCTTCAAGTATTCTGAGTTTGAGCTTCATGACTTCAGCTGAGATATCTGACTTGATCAGATCGATCTGATCTTATGTTCTTTTCTTGCATTCTGGCCTGTCGGATATCAGCTATTCTTTGGATCTTCAGATCTGACCTATACATATTGAGGTTCCCCCTGAATATGTGACCTATCTATTACATCGGTTGTTCTATACAAAGAATTATCAACCGGGTATTCTATAAACGGTAATATAAACATCGATCGACCAATGTGTCATGCGGTCCTATTACATGTGTTTTAGAACTTTCATCAAAACTCTAAAACTTCCAACAATTTCCCCCTTTTTGATGAAACCAATCACAGTTGATAAATATAGAACAGTAAAGAGCACATAATCAGAAGACAATGAGATTTTGTCTTAGGATCAGAAAATAAACTTTTCTCATTAGATTTGTTGATTACATGTTACATCGTAAAAAGTTTGAATTTAAAAAAAAACGATCCCGAGAAGTCTTCGATTCTTCACTCTTTAGGTTTGTATCCTTCCTCGCATCTCTTTTGATCTTGAGGTACGTTGAAAATCGATAAAGTTTCCATTTGACATCATTGGTCCGGCGAGGATCGATTATGTGCGTTTTGCTCGAGAAATGTCAAAATAGAATCTCCGAAATGCCATCATGTCCAAATGAGTCATCCGCCTTCTTCGAGTAATCCAACAGATCATACTCTTGGTGAGATATTTTTACATTGATTATTTTGGCCTCATTTTCCAGATACTTGAAAAAATCTGATATTTATTTTCCAACCAGTTGAGGAATTCATCATCCGGAGATTCTTCTCGTGGAACAAGATCAAGAACAAAGGCATCCGAGAAGCCATTCACTGATCTTATTCCATTCCTCAAACCTCTTAAAGATGTCTTGTAGGTTTTTAGAATGATCTCATCAACTCTTCTTTGGCAAAATTTGAGGTTCATGTCTGATTTTCCAAATTTTCCTTTTTTCGCCCTCGATCTGAATTTCCTCTTGAGATCTTACGCATCAATGCCAATTTATGCGCCTTCTCTCTTCTTCTTCACTTATTCGGGCTTCTTCCGTAATCGTTCTTTGGACAATTTCTCGGCCCGATTTCTCATCTTTGAATTTGGCTAATCGTGCTTCTTGTGATTTTCTTAGTCTGAGTGACTGGTACAAGTTGTGATGTCCCAGCACCCGTAGCAGCCTTTCTTGCCTTTGACTTTTCCATCTTTTCAGAAATTTCGTTAGCAAAAAGATCCAGATGGTCTAGTCTTTGTCCATAAGATTCAACCGTATGCAATCAGTCTTCGTTGTTACGATCGTGTCAGTTGGTTTCTCACTCTGTCCTTCCCCTTTTTGGTTTGATCAAAAAGAGCAGTGAGGTGGGAGGTCAGAGAACCAAAAAAGTCGACCGGTATCGCCTGTTGAGATCTCGCAATGATAAACCTTGAGCTTGAGCAGTTAGATTTTGAACCTTCGAGATCAGCTCAGTCTTGACAGATTCCATGGAAGTAGAGAGTGTAAGAGTCAGTTTGTCAAGTTTCTCTTATGTCAATTCTAGCTTTTCAGTGAGCATCAGAAAAGAAACTTGTTGTTGATCCACCTGAATTAGTTTGTCATCAACTGATTTTATAAGTTCGGCAGACACGGTGGTCACAGTTTGGGAGAACTGATCTTTGATTGCCTCAATCTGGGAAATAGCCAATTCCCTTTGATCTGTTATTTCTTTGAGGCCAATCTGCCTCTGATCAGCTATCACTCCCTCAACTTCTTCTTTCAGGAGATCTTTGAGACATGATCTGATCTCCTGAAGTTGATCAGCGGTGATGTGAGATGTAGGAATGGTATGCGTCACTTGATCTATTTCAGTTGTTTGTGCCTCGGTGGTTGGTCATGAATCGCACACAGTTCCACTATCATCGGCAGACTCCGCATCCTTCATAGGCATATCTCGCTTGAGAGCTTCTTGGCGATCTCGATTCGCCTTGTTCAGTCAACCCCAGCTTCCTGTGGATCAGAGCTTTAATTGATTCAGCAGTTATCAGCTCAGCTGGTGATCCTACTTGAGCAGATTTCTTCATATCGAAATCAAAATCTGCAAATTCATCAGCACCTCCCATCTGTTCTATAATCATCATAAAGTCTGAGAAGCTCTTTAACCGGAGATCTTTCCATGTGAGGATCTCCATAACTTCCTCTCTGATAACAGGATGGGCTACCACTGATACATCGCATCAATATCTCGTTCAATTTGCATCCTGACCATTTTCCCTGTGATGGTCTTTGATGATCTAGACTCAGGAATTGTCTGTCCAGATTCCGGTTGATGAGATGTGGAGGGTTCTGGTGGTGCTTGAGTAGGCGGAAGTTGGCTGATTGGCTCGACCTGCAGAGGTTCTGTTGTCGAAGCAATTACGTCTGGCTCTGCAGCAGGTAAGCTTTACGTTCGCGAACCGATGTAGTTTCGTGTTCGCGCGGCGGAAGAAGGAAGGAGAAACATGCTCGATGGCGGAAGTCTAAGCGGTGAATCACCGAGTTTGAGGAGAAGGAGATCGTTAAATCTCTTTGCCCTTCCTCGAATGTTTCTCGCTAGCTCTCGGCTTGAGAAGCTTTGCTGTCGATTTTTCTCCGATTTACATGCTTGCGCATCAGTCGATCTGGCGCTCGCCGTCATCGACTCATCTTCCGAAAAACGAGTCATGGAGGCTGTTTTTTCCTTCTTCGGCCTCTTCTCTTGAGCCTTCACCAGTTTTCTTTTCTTCTTTTGGGGAGCATCTGGTGTAGACGAGGCTGCCTCCTTGGTTTTTCCTTTCTTCACCTTTGGAGGAGTGGGCCGCATATCATCATCAGGTGGCCCATATATGGCTGAAGTTGTTGTGAGGAAGGCCTTGTAGGACTTGATCCATTCTGTCCCATTCAAAGATTTGGCAGTTTGTCTTTCAAGATAACTGCAACCTTGTTGAGATTGCTGATCCTCTTCTTCAGATAGACCTGCCTCCATTCATTAACTCCAAATTTTTCATGTTCCTGGAGTAGAATGGCCTTCAGGAAGCCATGCCAGTTGATGTTCTTGGCTTCATCAATTATCGCAATCATCTTTATGCAGTTTGATGGATGTTAGAAAGATCTGGGCTGAATGAAATACCCATGATTGTTTTTGATAATATGTCAAACAACAGTCGGTATTTCCTTTTTAGCATTGGTCTGACAAAACCTGCGGTCTGATGTTTGTCAGCTTCCCTGAAGAGTTCGTTTCTGATCAACTCATCTTCATTTCTCCTCAGAGTCTTGCAGCGAGATTCATCCTTTGGGTAAGTTTCAACCAGCATTTGAGATATGTCGACGATTCGTCGATCGATCTCCTCCGCTGATTTGAAGACATCACCATCTCGTGGGGTGTTCAGATCCACCTTCAAATTCCTTAGGAATTCGAGTGCTTCATATTGCATCACTGGATTGCAGTGAGCAGCAAAGACATAATTTCTCAAGGCCTCCTTTCTTCAGAATTTGTTCCACTTCCATGGATTCTGGATCCCGCGTAGCACCAAATTGTATGAATTTGTCATTGACAATCTTTGTCGCTAGTTCAGCATAGTTGCACATTATCTTTCCCATACCGTGAGTGGCCATCTACAACAAGATAGACTCGATTAAAATTGTGCATATACATAAAGATATCATGTATAGATTATCAGACCTATTCTCAGGCCTAGTAATCGATAAACACATACTGAAAACATGAAAAGATAAGGCATATAGCGGATAACACATAGACATAATCTATATGATCAAAGGATTTTGAAAAAAGAAAAACATCAAATAACCGAAAATTACAGATTCAATTTTTCGTAAAAATGAGTTTGAATCGCAGAAAAACACTTGAATCACGAAAAGGTAATTTTGAGTTTTCGGAGAATAAATCGCAAATTTGAGAATAAGAAAACTCGGTAGGGTTTTGATGTAACTTATAAGGAGGAGGAGGGAAAACGAGATTGGAAGATCAATCATTTGAAAAGATTAAACGATCCGTATTAAGCGGTTTTGATCGTATGGTCGAAAAAGTAAGTCTGAATACCTTTTTGGATTTAAAAGCACATTTTGTAGCAATTAATACAAGTACCCCAATGTTAAGATTAAATGTTTTGCGGGAATACGTCCACAAAGGTAATGAGTACAAGAAGGCAAATAATATCAGATAAGATCAAATAAGTAAGCAATAAACAAGGAAACAGAAAAGCGTATCTGGTTGGCTGATATTGTAATCAGTCAATACCACTTGTAATTGTTGATTCCACTTGTTGATCTTAGTTTTCTTGCCCTAATCCTTATAATTTCCCAACCGTTTTTTTTCAATCGATCCGCTTCACTTTGCGTCTGATTTCCCTTTTCTGATCCTCCTTGATCAGTTGAAGTTCCCCCTTCAACTGATATTTTTGTTTCTCATAGACTGATATATATATATGATTTGTTGTTGTATCAAGCTCAACTGATCTTCCTCATTAGATCAGTTTCGTATATAATCAGATTTCAGTTGACCTAATCTGATTCTTCTCAGATCAAGCCAATTCTTGGGATACGTGTTACCGCCAAAACTTAGTCTAGAATAGTAGTCTCTATTCCCTAAGTTGGCACGATTTGACATATCGCGTAATTATAGTCCGAATATTTCGATATGTCAATCCGCCAGAATTTATCCAATTATCGATCGGCGTGATTCCTACACGCTGTCCTTGTGATGCAAATTTCTCTAAAAGGCTTTTTGAAATCAAATTTGCATTTGCACCCTTGCTTGGCCTCTATAAATTGGACCAATGTTTTACACAACATAACCCATTCACCATACTTATCTTCTTTGTAGAATCATGTATCCTGGTGAACCCTTATTTCCTAAGTGAGAGTTCCGAAACACCTTTACCCATTTTTCAATGATTTCAAATTTTCTCAAATCAACCCTGTGTGTCCCTTATCATTTGTTTTATCATCAAAGATTTCACATACAATTGTTGCTAAGCTTCTACCACCAAGGCGGCGGGTTCTGTTTGTCAAATCGAGAAGACACTTCTCCTAACCGTATGCACCTTGTGTGTCTATCGAGATGACGGAACTAGCATCAACAGACTCAGTCTAATATGAAACATGAGTTTGATATACGGTCTTGATCAGACAACAGCTGATCTTCGTATATCAACTCTAATTTTTCATGCGACACATGTGCCCATAAGGTCTTTGAACCACTTTCTTGGCACATGTGCTCCATTTAACAGCTGGAGAGCCCATTGACTTCAGGTCTAAGGGCTCCTGGCTTAGAAATCCTATCAAGGCCTCTCTCGCTCCATTGGTTTTAGCTTCAGTGAGAGGCTTTAGGATTATTTCAAAGCCTTCTTACCCTTGTTAAGTGGGGGGGAAATGGGAGCATGAGACCTTAAAATCTCTCTCTCTCCCCCTCTTCTAGGGTTAGGATGAGGGTTTAGGGTTATAGGTTTAGGGTTTTTGGTTATGACTTATGTACTGACCTCCGGGTCCTCTTGTACTTGTAACTTGTAATGTAAATCTGACCTTCGGGTCTTTATCAATGAAAATTTCTATTATTCCATTGTTGTGTAAATTATTTGTTTTCTTATGCGATGTAAGCTTTAATCTTGTGAATCTTGCTTGTTGAGTATCAGCTTAATCGACTTACAAAGCGAAATAACCAAACTGGTTTAATCAGATAATTCCTTAAGACGACCCAGCCTTTAATCGATAAACCTTAAATCGATCGATTTTTTAATCGACAAATCAGAAATCGATCAAGACCTTCTTATATCGGTTCCTTGATCGATCTTACCGATCGATTGAGATACCAAACTCAATTGACTCCTTTTAACCTGGTTAGTCTCTTAACCAGCTGGTTCTGGAGATCATCCCATCAAGCATTTTAGGTGATTTTTCTCCAAGATCCAGAAGCCCTAGCTCATTGCATAATTCTCTGAATCGATCTCAAATAGTGGCTTGGTTAGAATATCGACTTTCTCGTATATCAAGATGAATCTTTTCCATTCGATATTCTTCTTTTCAACATGATCTCTTATAAAATGGTGTCCGACATCCAAATGCTTGCATCTTGTATGTAGAAACGAGATTCCGAAAGTGATTGCAATAAAGACTATTATCGCTGCGAATATAGGTACATTCTTAGCTACAATGTTATAATCCTCACCGCCGACTAAGCGAGCGGTTGGGGAGCAACACTTCCCTGCGACCATATATTCTCCTTCAAGAGTAGATGTCGCAAATCGATGTCCGCTTTCTATGAAAACCACGAGATCGGGTTTTACTTCCTAAAAACCCACATGTTCCCGAGGTTGATTTTCTCAATCTTGCAACCTCCATAATCGTAATCGTAATACCCACTAAGCTCTAGATTATCATCCGATGGGTAAAATAAACCAAGGTTTATCGTCCCCTTCAGATACTTAAGAATCCGCTTAGTCGCTTCTAGGTGGCTTTGCATACAGATTTGCACGAAAATCGCACATACACCCATTGCAAAAAGTGATATCCGGTCTCCCGGGCAACAGTATAGTAAGGATCCAATGAGATCCCTATATTCTTTTCGATTTGTTTTCGACCATCCTCATCTCGGATCCATCTTGAATCCAATCATCATAGGAATTTTGGCTTCCTTACGGTTTTGAACTCCAAACTTAGCCAATAAATTCCTAGTGTACTTTTGCTGGCGATGAATATCCCTTCTCGTACTTTGCTTCACTTGTAGACCCGTAAAATAATTCATCCGACCCATCATGGACATCTCGAACTTCCCTTGCATCGGTTTGTTTGAATCTTTCACATAGACTCTTGTTGGGAGATCCAAAGATGATGTCATCCACGAATCTGAACCATCATAATATCTTCTCCATCTTCTATTCTCAATAAAGTTCTCGTCCACTTGCTCCTTTAGTGAACCCACCGCCTATCAAGAACCGAGAGAGATATCATACCAAGCTCGAGGAGCTTGTTTGAACCATAAAGAGCTTTTCTTAAATCGGTACACTTGGTTTGCCCTTTTCAAAGCACGGAGGTTGTTCAACATAAACTTCCTCTGCTAGTACCCCGCTTAAGAATGCACTCTTTACGTCCCATCGATACACGATGAACCCTCTGTAGGAAGCATATGCCGTAAAACTTGACCCGAATGGCTTCTAAGCGGCGGCCCGGTGCAAAGGTCTCATCATAATCAATTCCTTCTAATTGTGAATACCCTTAGCAACAAGTCTTGCCTTATTCTGGTTATGACATTTTTCTCATCTCTCTTGTTCTTGAATACCCACTTCGTGCCAATTACGTCTTGATGATTTGGTCCATCCACCGCCCAAACTTGATTTCTCTCGAACTGCTCCAAAACTCCTGCGTGGCTAGAATCGACTTTAAGGCCTTGAGCTTCCTCTACGGTTTGTTGGTTCCTTCATAGACGGATAACAACAATACATGGCACTTTCACCAATCCGATGTCTAGTTTTAACTCTATCGGATGGGTCTCGATGATCGATCGATTGATGACCGGTTATCCGTGTCCTTCGCTACGATTTGGCGTCTGTTTGGAGAACATCATCCATTTCGATAAAGATTCATTACTAGCGATTGGGAGTGGTGCGAGTTATGATCCACTTGATAAGAACACGCCTCGGTGATGTTGGACTCATCATGTCTTGATGTCCGCTCGTGGAACTTCAGTGTTCCCCCGAACCGGATGGTTCGGGCTGATCTTATCTCAAATTGCATGCGAACTTCTTCATCGACAATTTTTTCGTACCTTAGGATCCGATTGATCCGGTGAATCGACTAGATCTGGAATGTATATTGTTACGATGTCGATCCTTTTTCCTTGATCGTTAGGCGATCCATTTTCCGAGCATCGTGCATCTTGGTTGATCGTGTACATCTTGTTACGAGGCGATTTCTCTTGTTCGTAAGATGCTTCATCAAAGACTACATGTGGTGTTTCTTCCACAACTAGGGTTCGTGCCTTGTGTAAACCCCGAAAGCCTTGCTAGATGAGGAATATCCTAAGAATATACCCTCATCCGACTTGGCCTCAAAGGTCTTCAACCGACTCTTCCCATTGTTGTGTATGAAACACTTACACTAAAAAAACATGGAAGTAAGAAACACGAGGTTTTCTCGCCTTCCACAGCTCATAGGGTGTTTTGTAGTGAGCCTTAGTCGAAGACATCTGTTCTGAGTATGACATGCAGTGTTGATTGCTTCGGCCCAGAAACGGCTTGGTATTGCATGTTCAGCTAACATCGTGAGAGCAACTTCTTTGAGTGTTCTGTTTCTCCGTTCTGCTACTCCATTCTGTTGTATGCGTTCTTGCAGCTAATGTCTCATGTCAGATACCAAACTTAGAGCAAAAAATCGGTTATAAAAGAGTTCGTAAATTTCATGCCTTTATCCGATCCGATTTTTACTACACTGACACCCTTCTCATTTTGTAATCTTTTAAGCAACTCGGGTATCTTCGTTGTCGTCTCATTCTTCTTATGTAAGAATATAACCCAGGTAAACTTGGAATAATCATCCACGATTACCAGAGTATATTTACGTCCGCTGAGACTGATTGGTGTAACTGGTCAAAATAGATCCATATGAAGCAAACAAGATAGATACCTGATGATCTTGGTCCGAGAATTCCCTTGAATGAAGTTTTGACTGTTTTTCCTTCCGACATGCAAAGACATGTCTGATCTTTTGAAAATACTTCATTCGGAAGTCCTTCCACTAGAGACATCCTTGCTATCTTATTAAGAGTTTTAAAGTTCAGATGGCTCATTCTTTTGTGCTAGAGCCAACTGCTACTTTTGGAACTCTTAACAATAAGGCATGCATTTCTTGGGCAACTGTTCCAATCTGCTGTGTAGATCGTCCCTTTCCTTAAACCAGTTAGCAAAATCTATTGAGTGGCTCGATTCTTGATAGTGCATTGATCAGTCGAGAACTCAACACTGAATCCGTTATCACAGAATTGTGAAACCGATAATAGGTTGTGCTTTAGACCTTCGACATAAGAGACTCCAGTTACTTGTACATCATCATTCTCTAAGGTTCCGAATCCTTTGGTATAACCAAAGTTATCATCACCGAAGAGTACACGCGGGCCTTTCTGTTCTATGTAAGAGCTGAGGAGGTGTTTGCTTCCAGTCATGTGCCTTGAGCATCCACTATCGATGTACCAGATAGTTGCCTGCACACCTCCTTTGTTGGCCACCCCCACGCAAACCTGCAATCAAATCAGCTTTAGGTACCCTTTTTGATTGGGTCCCGAGGGGTTAGGTTTGGTTTTGGGGATCCATACAAACAGAGCACTTCTATTGTGATCAGTTAGATCAGAAGGCCTGATTTGTCTCCCATACCTATCAACATAATCATACGTCTCTTTATATGCTTTTTGATTGGTATGATTATTAGTGTGAGCCTTGGGTGACTTAGAAGACTTGGGACTTATCTTTTTTGTTTGTCTTCTTTTCTTCCAGTGTGGCTCAGGTGCAGCAGCCCTAGGTTTCTGATTATAGGGGTAGGTACGACTGCTACCATCAAAAGATTCGTATCTTTTTGGCATAGGTGGTTTTTGCAGTTTACCTAAAGCGTGCTTATTCGGCAGCTGACCTTGATTGGGTCTCAGATTAGACTTCCCTTTTACAGGTTGTCTTTTCTGATACCTGATCTGTTGATCAGGTTGAGGTCTCTTCAGAAGAACTGAATTCTTCTGTTGATTCCTCGGCTGATGTTTTACCAGTTGGGGTCCATTTCGTTCCCTTCCGTTAGGCACCCACCTTTACCCGCCTTTCAACTGGTCTTTTTCCCTTATTAGATACAAGTTTGGCTTTTGGTGTATCTTTGTCAGAAACTCGTCTGATTACACCTTTTTGAGGTGAATCAACCGGGGCTTTTGAGGATGTGGAAGGATTCTCATACCCAAGACCCTTCTTGTTAATCGTTGTTCGAAAATAGGTGTTCATATCTTGAACAGTTTTAGAAGATTTTGTAAAAACCTCTATTTTCTTGCGCAGATTATCCTCAGAAGATTTTAGACTCTCATGCAGTCGGAATAGCTCATCAAATTTAGCTTTGAAGGATTTTGAAGTCATCGACTTGTCATTTGTTAATTGCTAGCTGATCTTTGATCTGCTTCTCCTGATCAGAAGACTTAACTTTCAGAATGTTAAGTTCCTCAGTTGCCTTTTCCGGCGGTTTAAAGAGATTTCATTCGAAGAGCTTTCTTGAGATCGTTCTCTTTAACAAGCTGATTATTTCTGATCCTTAGCTTGTCATTTTCAACTTTCCACTATAGCATAAGTGTCTACTGCATTGGAGAGATCATCAAGCAATTGCTCATAGTAGAGCTGCAGGTCAATCTCCCCAACAGGTGTGCTAATGATAGCAGGTGTAGAAGGGAACAAAGCAGGTTTGGAGGTTACCTCAGATTGGTCCTCCTTGGTCATCGTAGATCTCATCATCATCTGAAGAGAATATCAGATCTTCATTCTCATAGAAGTCAACAACACTGCTTATCAGACAGAAATCTTCTACAGAGGAGTATCCAGAATCCTCAGAGGGCAGATAGGAATCGTCAATTCCAGATGTGTCAGCAACCATGGCTTTTCCATCCCTCCTAACGTTGCTCTCTTCGCTCCTCTTTTCTTCCCTTTCTTTTTGGCGTCAGTGCAGGCAATCTGCTACCAGAAGTGACTGGCTTCTCACGGTTGAAGCACGCCCTTGATCCACGGAACCTTTTCTTTTTCGTGAATCACTCCGTCCGTATGATCTATCGGTGACTTCCCTTTCGATAGTAGTCGAGCTCCTTCTTTCGGATCGATTATCTCTTCTCTCATCATTTAGATTATCTCTTTTTCTTTTCTTCTCTGGATCTCTTTGATCATCAAATCGGTTCTTTTACGGAGATCCGTTGGTGATCTCCTATCTCTTCCTCGGCTATGTTGATAATCTTTATAGAATCTTCGATACTTACCAAGTTGAATATTTGATTTTTCTAGTTTCTCGCAAGTAGCGAAGCGTCTCGGCTCGACTTATGATGTTTCCAACGGGTTCATTGGCCTTCGATCTGCTGGGGTTGGTTGCCTTAAACGAATCGATTTAGAAGTTGAGGCTTCAAATGGGCACCTCATCTTCATCTGCTTGTCCTCTTTCAATTAAATTGAACTCGTGAGCTTTAAGGCTTAAGAACAAGCTACTTGGTTTCATCTTTGAAATGTCTTGGCAATCCTTGATTACCGTGACTTCCATATCCCATTTCTTGGTAAGAGATCTTAAGATCTTGTAGTTGATGTCCTTGTCTGACATCTCTCTACCAAGTTCTCGTATCTTATTCACTGACATAGTAATCCTTCCATCGAGTTCGTTGATGGTCTCGTTAAAAAGATCTTGATTTTTTTGAACTTCACCATTCGGCTTGTAGACGGTACTGCCTTTGATCCGATCATTTCCCTCGCATATCTCAAATTTAGAGTATCCCACATTGCTTTTCGCGATTTTGAGATATTTAATCTTTTCCTTGGTGACCTTATCCATCGTTTTCATGATAATATGCCTGGCGATTGTGTCCAGAGTATACAGTTTCCTTTCCTCTGCATCCATCAAGGCTGGGCTTTTTCTTACAAGACTTCCCGGGGCAAAGTCTGGATCTCCTCCAACTATAGGGTTGTCGTGATATATGATGATGGGTCCTCTTTCGATGACTTCCATCATTCTGCCACTAATCGAACCTAGATGGTTGCACATATAAATGGCCCAATCTGCATACTCATCAATTGAGAACTTCGGCAGATCACGATACATACCAGAGGTATTATCCATGCTGAGTGATTTTGGAAAAACGAATGAGTTTTAAAAATAGTTTTTCAAGATCTGTTCAAATGACCACAAAGATTCTTCCTCAAGAATCGATGATACTCAAAGCCGAAGGTCCAGAGAACCACCGCTCGATACCAACTTGTAGGTCCCGAACGGGTTTTGTGAGGGGCGTAAGTCTAGAGGGGAGGGTGAATAGACTTCGAAAAAACTTTTTGCAGATAAGGTGTGAGAGAGCGATTAGCTTTGATCAGAGTCAAGAGTGAATCAATTTGGATCGATAACCAACTTACTAATCGCTCAAGGCGGATCGATTCGAACTATTAGTTTAACTGATGTCGCGAAGCTAAGTTTTACCCGTGTGAAAAACCAGTTTTGATAAATCAGATTCCAAAGTCAATCTTTTAACCAGTTGACTAAAGTGTCAAACTTGATCAGATCAGAAGCTTGGTGCTAGCTGATCTTAACTTAGAATATGTATGCTACTTTAATAGTTGCGTGCGATTGTGTAAATAGTTAATCAAAGCGGTAAAGGCACACAAGATTTATTGTGGTTCTGACAAACCCATCCCCACGTCCCACTCTTCCCTATCACAAGGGGCACCAACTAAACCAACGGGACTTAGATTTTTTGTGTTAGTCCAACACAAGACAATCGGAGATATTTAAAAGAGTTCTCACTCAACCGATCCCGTAAATCGTAACTAGAAACCCTAGTGCGAAATCTTGCTAAACAACTTAACCTAACTTTGGGTTTGGATAAGATTGTTTTGGTTCCAACTATGAAATCTTTTCTAGTGTTTAAGATAGCTTTATCGGTAGATGAAAAGATTTCTATGCTAAGAACTTATGGGATGAACACTTAATAAAATAATCTTCTTGTTCGTGTTCTTCGTATGAAAATCGATTATAGCTTGAGTTTCTTGATCGTTTCAGGGTTTCCGTGTTTTCACTCAAGTGTGATCCCATATTTATAGACCTCGAAATCAAAGAGTCGTTGGAGAGCAATTTGAATTTCGTGCTATATTTAGTAGGCTGCGCAGATTGATGTGACGTGCTTGAGAACGGCATGGCGAAAGTGTGAATAGTGTCTTTTATAGCCGTTGGAGAAAGCGGCGCCAAATCCGTAATTGTCGACTCCGATCATACGTGTCTCGTCCTTATTGGTTAACGAGACGACTTTTTCGGTGTTGTTCTTCCAACTAAGGTTGACATTCTTCTTGTTCGAGATCATCGACGTATGATTTGGTGAAACATCGATTTTCACCGTGAGCTGACTGATTAGTCGAATCGATCTACCACATGATGGAGTCTTCGTGCTTAGGTTGACTTAGCTTCAACTAGCGGACTCGGCCGACGATGTAGGTCTTCCGGTCCGATCTTCCGAAGTCATCCGATCTTCAAGTATTCTCGAGTTTGAGCTTCATGACTTCACCGAGATATCTCGACTTGATCGAATCGATCGATCCGATCTTCTTTTTTCTTGCATTCGCCCGGCTTGATATCGCCTATTCTTTGGATCTTCAGATCGCTATACATATTGAGGTTCCCCCTCAATATGTGACCTATCTATTACATCGGTTGTTCTATACAATAATTATCAACCGGTATTCTATAAACGGTAATATAAACATCAATCACCAATGTGTCCGACCGGTCCTATTACATGTGTTTTAGAACTTTCATCAAAACTCTAAATTTCCCAACAAATGAAGTCCGAGATGAGTCAAGACTCGAGTCACTTCCTCACGAGTTCTTTGGTATCTAGCATCTTCAAACTTATCTTATTTATGTTTTTTGAAACTTCTATATTCTAATGCCGATTTTAGGACCATTATGTTTTATTACTCTGAATACATTAGAAATATATGATTTGTTGTCGATAATGAAGCTTGTGTTTTTGCATAACATATGTCCATTAAAACTTAGTTGTTGTCTTGCTTAATTATATAGGTTGCCATAAAAACCATAATGATGTTTACGGGTATCAAAAAACTCGTTCACAATTAGTTTCCTGATAATGGAGATTATTTATGTTTTGTGCAATTTTTAGTTTGTTCTTTGTTAAGTTCTCGATTTTGTGACGAATCCAGCTTATAAATATGCTTATTTAGAAAGCTCATTTCTTGTTACGTCCATTTGTATTTGGCTACTCTAATTAATTGGTTATTACGATGGAAATATTGATTAATGACTTCACCGTCAAAAACACCATTAAAAAGTCATGTATGTTAATGGATAAATATTGAATCTTGGTGAGTTCTTGATAGCAAGTTTTCTTGCAAAACAGCTTTATGTATTCTTGTTTTTTATTTCAAGATATTTATAAACTTAGTGGTTTTTTTTTTCCCGCATTTAATCGGGATTACCGTTCCATTGATCTTTGATTGAAATATATGATGATAATGGATTAATGATTGCAATAGCTGTAAGATTTTGATGTTAGATAACACAATGGGCAACATAAAAATTTTTGATGTTCTCTACAATTTCTAATTATGTTTCTATGGTTTGTTTTTTGGGATAATTCCTAAATATAGTTATTTTTAATGCTCTGTTTCTTGTTCCACCCACTTTTTTTTTGCTCTTTCTTTGATTATTTATTTTTTCAATGATAGCATTGTTGTTTAATGTTATATCCCCATAAATGGTCACTATGTATATATGTCTAACTCCTTAACTTTTTTTCGTTATAGGTATCTATAATTTAGATGGTTATTTAAAAAGAGGAGGAGTCCATGCAAACATTAGGAGAGCGACATCGTATTCTTGCAATGACATAAAGAGTATATGAATATACATGAATTATTTTTGAGTCATTTCGAGATGCAATAGTCTTATCTGGTTTGTGTTGGCATTTGGTTTTGTGGGAGGGTCATTTTATGGTAGTTGATAAAAGAAAGTAATCTTGGGTATATGGAATCATGCATATAACAAAAATTCCAGAGTATAAATAGTTTGCAGTTTGGATTGTAAGATGCTTGTAGATTGTTGTTAATTTTCGAAGCATAGTAAAGGGTTATAAAAGCTCAATTGTTGAAGACTTCTTCTTTTCTTGAAATTTTGATGTTTAATTTATAAGTCTTGAAACATTATCATCTTAAGATGACAATGTATAAGGGTTACAGTTTTGTAAATTAGTTAGAGTGTACACTGAATATACATGAAACAATTTACTTTGCTATTTTTAGATGCAAAAGCACTATCTGGTTTTGAGTTTGGACTATTAAATAGAACTCTAAAATACTCCTATACTATAATATTCAATTTTCTTGATAAATTATGAACAATGACTAATTACATGGTAATTTGAATACTGCAAATAATTAATTATTAAATTATTATATACTATTATTTGCATTTTAAGATTATGATAGAATAAATTTATTATTAATATTTTAAAAATATTTATAAAAACTAAATTAATATCACTACACTTGCAAATTAATACCACTACACTTATCAACCGATACAATTAAACTTATAAACTATGTTCAGCTAGCGATTCCTACGTCCAGGACGGATCATAATATTAGATGTTATTGATAATATGATATTAGTTTATAAGAATAGTAATATCAATTTATAAGTGTAATGATATCAGTTTCATAATATGAACAAGTTTCACAGAAAAATGCAGTGAGAATTTATATAAATTCCTTACAGCTAGGTGCATGACATAAAACTTAGATAATATAGTTATTTCATTTGTCAATTTAGATATAAAACTTAGTAGATATGTATATGATGTTTGAAATATAAAATTTTATTTTTATAATTATTGATGCATAATTTAATTTAAAATTAACATTATTAAGCTCGTTTGGGCTCCTATAAACTCGATTAAGTTTGAAAAAGCTCGTAAATATTCGACTACCATGATTTAAAAAAAAATTATGTAACTTTCAAATTTCCTCGACTCGATTAGAGACAAATAAATTCAACATTTAACGTTCGACTTAGTTTGATTATGTCTCTTATTTTCCATATATAAAAAATTTAAGACAAAGTATCCTCTGAACAAGTGTCACGGATGTAGGATCCTATAAAGAAATTATATCACAACTAATACTCTTTTGTAATGTAAGTCATACCCTTTAGTTATCACGACTAATATCACAAAACGACTAATACCCTTTTGTGATATTAGTCATACTGTTCAGTATCACGACTAATACCCCTTTGTAATATAAGTCATACCCTTCAGTTATCACGAATAATACCGTTTTGTAGTATAAGTTACACTCTTCAGTATCACGACTAATACTCTTTTGTAATATAAGTCATACTCTTCAGTATCATGACTAATACCATTTTATAATATAAGTTATACCCTTTAGTATCAAAACTAATACCATTTGTAAAAGTATTAGTATCACAATTAATTTGGTGAGATACCCTTTCTCTTGAAAACCTAAATAAAAAAATTAATACTTAAAAAATCAAGAAACTCGTTGCAAGCTAAATAAAGAATGTGTATATAGTATTTAAATTAAATTATAATTACAGTTAAGTGTATCGAATCTTCATTTTTTTAAAGCGGTCGATAACATTATAATCAAAATCTTTTAGAATTGACTTTTTTAAAATGCATCCTTCTCAATAAAAGAATAAATTACAATCGAAAGAACAAATCATAACAATTATTTAAAATTCATTTAATACAAATGTAGCATGAATAAAATAAATTACAATCGAAAGAACAAATCATAATAATTATTTAAAATTCATCATTTTTTTTAAAGCGGTCTATAACATTATAATCGAAATCTTTTAGAATTGACTTTTTTAAAATGCATCATTCTCAATAAAAGAATAAATTGCAATTGAAAGAACAAATCATAATAGTTATTTAAAATTCATTTAATACAAATGTAGCATGAATAAAATAAATTACAATCGAAAGAACAAATCATAATTATTATTTAAAATTCATTTAATACAAATGTAGCATGAATAAAATAAACTCCTATTTAATATAAAAAAAATGCAGCTATTGAGGGTTGAACCCTACACCACTGGGGCATACTGCAATTCATGTCAAAAACTAGACGCATTTAGTATTTATAAAATGATAAGTAAAAAACAAATCATTAAAAATAACAAATCGGGACTTCATCGATCCCCAATTATTCATCTTCCCCAAATTCATTCATCTCCCAAATCGTGACTTCATCCCAATTCATTCATCTCTCCAATTCGTTCAACCCCAAAATCCAGAAATCCCTAATTCATTCACAATTAACACCCCGATGTTCATCCCCAATTATCCTTAATCCCTAAATCACTGCGAGCAGCCGCGACGATAAATCCCGGACCATCGTCAGCTGCTGGCGAAATGAAGACTACAAGCAGTAGCAATGGTGATGGTTATCACAATTGATTCAGCTTCGAAAGACGAGTACTGAGTTGTTTCGATCATCCCCTACTGCCCAATCGATTAATGTTGTGGCCGCGATCTCAATTCGTTGAGGAACATTCTATACTGAAATTATTCTCCGATGATATCATCAGGTATTTAAGTTGATCTAGTAGTAATTATGAATTTGTGTTCTTTCTATTCTTCTCTTAATTGAATACGATTAAAGATTTTATGAGGCAGAATTGGTTTTTGCGGTGGAGTATTTTCAGTCAAATTAGGTATTTATTCATTGAATTGGATAGACAATCTTGATAAATTATAAGAACGTGATTAATTTGATTTACAAACCTAGGGTTAAAATCGTAAGTTTTTCCACATTCTTTGTAATTTTAGAATTATGTTGGGAGCAAGATGTCAAGACCGCCCATTAATTATCAATGAATTGTGTTTGGAGCCAAAAAAGGGCCACTTGCGGGTCTTAAAATTTTTTAAATGAGATTTGAGAGCGTGAATTAGTGGGAAAATCTTAACCGATATCCTATTCCAAATTTGATTAGAAAATATTCCATTCTTATTCAGAGATATTCACATACGCTTATTTATTCTCGATCAAACCAAAAACCACTCCCCCTTCTTTTTAATATCGTGAATCTTCAACCCTCTCTTCAATCGTTTCCTCTCTCCTCTCATCAACAGAGTTTCTGGTAACTATTCCCCTTTTTGTGTTCATAGATATGTGGTTCTTGAATTGCTAGTTGTTATGCTACTTGTTCATAATAATATGTGGTGTTTGATTGTTGTTTTTTCAGTTCACTGTTTTTTCATAAATAATTGAACTCTTGCACATTAGATGTAATAAAACATGAATTTCACTAAACATAATGGTTTGTCTGGAACCCAAATCAACCACTGTAGTTGAATTTACCAATAATTATATATACTTTGTTGATTACTATATACTTTGATGTAATTTAGTATTTTGTACTGCAATTGATTCATGATTGCAGTAATTTAGTCTTTAAGGTGTAAGTAATTACTAATTGTTGTAAACTATGCAAGTGATTCATGAGGGATTCTGTGCAAACTGTAAGTGCATTAAAAAAAGTTTAGAAATAAAGGTTGTTTATGCATTTAGGAGGTTGCCAACTTTTCCAATTCAAACTAGAGAATGGTATAGTTATAATGACATTACTAAAATTACATTAGGGTTAAAATCGATTAAGAAATCACTCATTAGACTAATACACCAAAAATACTTGAACCAAATTACCATAATACTTATTTTCTGATGGAGATCTTATAGTACTTATTTGTTGGCTAAAATACGGATGACTTTAGTTCATTCTATGTTAACCTTCGTTTTATTAAAAAAAATCTTATGGGGTGTTATGTTTGTGATATCAGTTTCACTACTGGAATTTGTAGATTAAAAGAGTTTGTTTGATAAATGCTTTACAACTATTTCAAATTTATATGTCTCTGTTATTTGAGTGGACCTTTGATGAAAAAATGCACAAAGTTGACATAAAAGTGTGTTCAATGCACTCTAAGTTGTCAAAGATTGAACCATTCGTGTGTATGTGATTAGCTAGACTAGACATATGGCCTATGCCTATAATTATATATACTTTGTTGATTACTAATTGCTGTAATTTAGTATTTAAGGTGCAATTGATTCGTGATTGTTGTAATTTGGTCTTTAAGATTAGTGGGTTCCTTAGCTTTTGCTTGCACTGCTAATATGGTTATCCTAATCTTTAATATATGGGTTTTATGAATTTTTTATTTCAATCTTGGGTATGGTGATGAAGTAGCTGATTTTTTATAATTTTTTGTAGTGTCTCTTGAACTTAAAGAACCGTGCGATTGGAATTACTTGTATGAGAGCAAACCCACAGTACAGAGAAAAATGGGTGGAAATCTGACAAGGCAAAAGAAAATTGGGTAAGTCGTGTAGACATTTATGATATTTGATTATGTTATTATTGAGGTTAATTTACTTCTTTTTCAATTCAGATGAGCATTTTATTTACTTTATTTATGCTTAAATACCAGCAAATGATGAAACGTAAGCGAGAGGAATATTTGGAGCTCGGAATAGACAAGACCGAAGCTGACATAGCTTTGGAGGTGTTGGGCCATGGGGCTGGATATACCAAAGGTTATGGTTATGGTTCAAAGCCTCCAAGTAAATGTAGTTCATTGTACAATTCTTCTGCTGAATATGAAGATGAACTAAGAGAAACAATGGAAGAGTTGCAACAGTCTAGAGCTCAAGTGGAAGAACTACAGACTCAAGTAACTAGCTTGAAAGAGGATCTGGCTACACAAAATGAAAATCTGACTGCAAAACTCTCTGAGCAAAATGACATTCTCTCTGCAAAACTCTCTGAGCAAAGTGCAACTATGAACAAACTAATGGCTTTTATGAGGGAGAAAGGGATTGACATATAATTAAGGTTAGCTTCTATTTTTTTTATGAGTTTTTGGTTCTTGTTGTTTTTCTTAGCCTTTACTTTATTATTTTCATTTTTCTTTTAATAGTACTACTTATATGTGTAGCTTTAAAGCTGGCTGTGTTAGAAGAGGGCAGATATGATGAGTTATTTGTGTTCAACATGTATAACAAATAAGGGGATGTGGTTCTCTAGTTTCTCGCTCTTGAGATTAGGTCTTGTAGATGCTATTTCGAAGTGCAATTAGGTCTTGTAGATGCTGCAATTGCTGATTTTTTGGAGCATTGCAATTGCTGATTCAAACATAAATGTGGATATGTGTGATACAATTTATATTTTTAGCCAAGATATATGTTTATTGTGTGTATATAGATAGTGGTAGTACTGTACTTTGTATATTTCACTACCAAATTGTGCTAGTTATGGTGTGTTAAGTAAAGATTGTTGCATCTTAGTTCGCGGATGTAATGATTAACAGAAGTTAGTGTACTCATTCCTTCTGAATTACATTCAAACATTTAGAAATTTGGGTCTGGTGCTAGGATTAATTCTATTGTTATGCCGAATGGTGCATTCTCTGGTTTGAATTTGGCTTTCGTTTATGATAAAGTGCTTATTCCTTATGTGATTTCTGGGGATTTGCCTAAATCTGGTTTTGAACTTTCGAAGTTAGGGCCTGATTCTGGTTTGCAGAATGCTGCATATATTGAAAACTTGAATTCTGGTGCTTTGAGTATAAAACCTGCTAATGGTTCTTCTAGTCTGAATTTGGGGATGGTTTCTGAACCCAACCATGCTACTGTTTTGACCCCTAATGCCTTGGATTTGAATGCTAAATCATTTACTCAATCTTAGATTTTGATTATGTGAAGGAATTATTGTGAGACCCGAGATTTAGTATAACTGAAATTGTTTCATGCTTGTGTGTAAAGCTATGGCATTCTGTGTTAACTTGAGTGAAATTTGGAACTGATGGTTTTGATTTTTGTGAACAGCTATGTATTTTTGTTTATTTTTCCTTTTATTTTCTGGATTCATCAACTGCTTGGAATTCTTGTTTAACTCATCCAGCCAATTATGGTGATTGTGATACTTCCATTATCTAATATTGTGTCAGTGAAGTTCCATATTTAGCGTATGCCTTGAGGGCTTTTCTGATAGTGATCCTTCCATGGTGAAGTGAAAATATATTGTTCCGTTTGGACGTTTTGTTTTTGGTTTAATTATTTGTGTTGTTTCTTACTGTTGGGGAAACCGTTTGTCGTGTAGGTTACAAGCTGCAAGCATGATTTCCACCTTCAATGCATTCTTGAATGGTAAGTGTATTTGTGCATTTAAAGTTTAGGATTATCGTTTTCTTGATACTTTACGGAGTTATGCTTTCTTATAAATTCATCTAACATGATATTTTTTTTATAGGTGATATCTACAGAGGAGAAGATTTAATCATCGTAGTTTGAAGTGCAAAAAGAAATAATAGCATGAAAATTAGTTTTGGAGACATATAAGACATTGGTTTTTTTAGTTTATTCTATCATGTAGTATTGATAACAAAGATTGTTGATTGGTTTCTAGTTGTTTGAAGGAGTTTTTTGTTAATGCAAATTAATTTTTTTATCTTTAATTAATTTAGTTTTTGTTGTAATATTTATGATTTAGTATTATTATTGATTTAATATATATAAAAATTCAAATAAATTGATAATAAAAGTAATTATTTCACGATGAAATAAATGCGTTACAATATGTATCATTTTTATGACGAAATAATAGCCACGGTATGTTAACTAATCATGACGATATATGTTGTTACTATATCAATTTCTTTAGTGACAATTATCATCATCATCGCTGAATAATATTTTTTTATGACAAAAAATATTTTGTCACCATTTTTACATCTTTTAACGACGATGAATATTTTGTCACTAAAGTTCAATTTTTGTGACGAAATTTAGTTGTCATTATATCTATATATATAACCACGATCATTTTTTTCGTCATTTATTGCAATTCTTTCATGACGAATAATGTGAAATATGACGAACAATATATTGTCACCAAATATGAACTTTTAGTGATGATTATTATTTTCGTCACTAAATAATATATTATAGTGACAAAAACAATTTGTCACAATTTCTACATCATTTTGCGACAATAAAAAATTTGTCATTAAATCACACTAATCAGTGACAAATTTTATCGTCATTTTATATGTACACATATAACGACGATCAACATTTCGTCACCGAATAACAACTCTTTCTTGACGAATATAGAAAATGTGACGAAATAACCAAGCTAATTATGACAAAATTAACGTCACTAAAATAACTTTTTTTGTGACAATTATTTATATCGTCACGTAAAATTGAACTTTAGTGACAAAACGTCATATTAAGTGACGAATTTTTTATGCCTAAAGTGACAATTTATGCGTCACAATAGATGAAAACATATAGTGACAACGACCTTTTTCGTCACCAAATGATGCCATTTTCATGACGAATTAATATAACGTCACATTTTTCATAATACCACGCACATTCAATGACGATCTATGCCACAAAAAAATTCGTCACAAATTATCAATTATGAAGAAAAATGATGTTTCAGTGACGAATTTTTTCGTCGCGATTTCTCGAATTTCCTGTAGTGAATACATCATGAGACATCAGCTGCAAGAACACCACAACAGAATGGAGTAGCAGAACGGAGAAACAGAACACTCAAAGAAGCTGCTCGAACTATGTTAGCTGAACATGCAACTCCAAGCCATTTCTGGGCAGAAGCCATCAACACTGCATGTCATACTCAGAACAGATGTTCCTGACAAAGGCTCACTTTAAAACACCCTATGAACTGTGGAAGGGCAGAAAACCTCGTGTTTCTTACTTCCATGTTTTTGGGTGCAAGTGTTTCATACACAACAATGGGAAAAACCAGTTGAAAACCTTTGAGACCAAGTCAGATGAGGGTATATTCTTAGGATATTCCTCAACCAGCAAGGCTTTCAGGGTGTTCAACAGGCGAACCCTAGTTATGGAAGAAACACCACATGTGGTCTTTGATGAGACATCTTCTGAACAAGAGAAACCTGCCTCTGAACAAGCAGTACCAGATCAACCTGTACCTGATGCACAGAAAATGGATCAACTAAGTATCAAGGAAAAAGGATCAGAACACGTAACAACGTATGTTCCAGAACTTGATCTTACTGATTCACCATGTCAATCAGACCCTAAGGTACGTACAACTGTCAATGAAGAAGCTGGTACAGCTGAGACATTAACAACTGAACCATCTAGTTCAAGGGGAACACCTGATGTTTCTACGGATAGACATCAGCACATGATGAGTCCAACATCAGTTGAGACTTGTCCATGTCAAGTGGATCATATTTCTGCACAACTCTCAATCACTAGTAATGAACTACTATCAGAAGAGGATGATGTTCTCCAAACTTATGCAAATCAGAAAAGAAGGACCTGGATAACCAGTCATCCAACTGATCTGGTCATCGGAGACCCATCTGATAGAGTTAAAACTAGACATAAAATTGGTGAAAGTGCCATGTATTGCTGTTATTTGTCTTTGAAGAAACCAACCGAAGTAGAAGAAGCTCTACAGGATGCAAATTGGATTCTAGCCATGCAAGAAGAACTGGAGCAGTTTGAAAGGAATCGGGTTTGGAAACTGGTGGATAGACCAACCCATCAAGATGTGATTGGCAAAAATTGGGTATTCAAGAACAAGAGAGATGAGAATAATGTCATAGCCAGAAATAAGGCAAGACTTGTTGCTAAGGGGTATTCACAATCAGAAGGAATTGATTATGATGAGACCTTTGCACCAGTCGCTCGTCTGGAAGCCATTCGGCTATTTCTGGCATATGCTGCCCAAAGAGGGTTTATTGTGTATCAAATGGATGTTAAGAGTGCATTCTTAAACGGGGTACTAGCTGAGGAAGTTTATGTTGAACAACCTCCAGGATTTGAAAAAGGCGACCAGGTGTACCGTTTAAGAAAAGCTCTTTATGGCCTGAAACAAGCTCCTCGAGCTTGGTATGATACACTCTCTCAGTTCTTGATAGACATTGGTTTCACTAAAGGAATAGTGGACATAATAACCTTATTCAGAATAGAAGATGGATAAGATATTCTGATGGTTCAGATTTATGTGGACGACATCATCTTCGGATCTCCCAACAAGAGTTTATGTGATAAATTCAGCAAGCTGATGCAAGGGAAGTTTGAGATGTCCATGATGGGCCAGATGAATTACTTTCTGGGTCTACAAGTTAAGCAAAGTACAGAAGGGATATTCATTTGTCAGACGAAGTACACTAGGACTTTGTTGGCTAAGTTTGGAGTTCAAAACTGTAAGGAAGTCAGAATTCCTATGATGACTGGATTCAAGATGGATCCGAGAATGGTCAGAAAACTAATCAGAAAGAATACAGGGCTCTCATTGGATCTCTACTATACCTGACTGCCAGCAGACCAGATATAACTTTTGCAGTAGGTGTGTGTGCCAGATTTCAAGTAAATCCAATGCAAAGCCACCTGGAAGCAGCTAAGCGGATTCTTAAGTATCTGAAGGGGACAGTAAACCTTGGTTTATTTTACCCATCAGATGATAATCTAGAGCTTAGTGGGTATTCTGATTCTGATTATGGAGGTTGCTGAATTGACAGGAAGTCAACCTCAGGTACATGTCAGTTCTTAGGTAGTAAATTGATCTCTTGGTTTTCAAAGAAGCAGACATCAGTTGCAACATCTACCACTGAAGCAGAATATATGGCTGCAGGAAGCTGTTGTTCCCAACTGCTCTGGCTAAGTCAGCAGCTGAGGGATTACAACATTGTAGCTAAGAACGTACCTATATTCTGTGACAGTAATAGTGCTATTGCAATTACTCAGAATCAAGTTCTACATACAAGATGCAAGCATGTGGATGTCAGACATCATTTTATAAGAGATCATGTTGAAAAGAAGAATATCAGAATAGAAAAGATCCATACTGATAAGCAGAAAGCTGATATTCTAACCAAGCCACTAGATGAGGTCAGATTCAAAGAATTATGCAATGAGCTAGGGCTTCTGGACCTTGGAGAAAGTGCACCAGAAATGTTTGGTGGACTGGTCTCCAAGACCAGTTGGTTAAGAGACTGACCAGATAGAAAGAATCAGTTGAGTAAGGTATCTCAACTGATCAGATCTGATCAGAAAAGGAATATCAGATTAAAGGGGAACTGATCAGATTGGATGTTCAGATTTTGTAAGTCGATTTAAGCAAGATTCAACAAGCTAGTGGCATAAGTATTACAGCTATAATCTCATAAGGTAAAAGAGTCAACACAACAATGGGTTAAAAGAGCTTTCATTGATAAAGACCCGGAGGTCAAATTTTCATTACAAGTTACAGTACAAAAGACCCGGAGGTCGGTACATAAACCCTAAACCCCTAAACCCTAAAAGCCCTGAAGGGGTGAGAGAGGCTTTAAAAGAACACTAAGTAAGAAGCCCCTAGTCCTAAAATCAATGGGACTCCCAGCTTTAAATGAACACGAGTGTCATACATGTGGTGCGGTACACCACATGGACACAAGTGTCACATGTAAATATTGAGATTTAGTCTGATCCAGATCGTGTATTGTCCGATCAAGATCGTATACGAAATCCATGTTACATATCAGATGGAGTCTAGTGATGCTAATTTTGTCATCTCGATGGGCGCACAAGGCGCATACGGTCAGGAGAAGTGTCTTCTCATTTGCGACGGCAGATCCGCCACCCCGGTGGTAGAGAAGCTTGGCAATAATCGTATGATCATTCTTCAATGACGACGAAAGCAGTAATGAGGAAAGCACAGGGTTGATTTGAGAAGCTGAAATCATTTGAGTAGGGTAAAGGAAGGACTTTGCCGGAAGTCTCGCCGGAATTAAGGGTTCACCGGAATACATGGATTACAAAACTTGAAGATGATAAGTATGTTGAATGGGTTATGTTGTGTATAAATCGTTTGTTCTATTTATAGAGGACAAGCGGGGGTGAAAGTGCAAATTTGATTTCTCAAAGCCCTTCAGAGAAATTGGCACCACAAGGACAGCGCGTAGGTGTTACGCGACACATGGTTGGATTAGTTTACGGCGTGTGTTATCACAAAGTGTCCAGACCATCATTGCAAGAATGTCACATCATGCCGACTTAGGGAATCGAGACGACTCTTCGATTTCCCAAGATTAAGTTTTGGCTGGTACACACACCCCGAGAATTGACTTGATCAGAGTGGATCAGATTAGTTCAGCAGAAATCTGATCAGATAAGAGACTGATCAGATAAGGAGGATCAGTTGAGTATGGTACCTCAACTAATCAGAAAGATCAGTCAAGAATTGATCAGAGATAACCGTTGAACGGGGAACGTCAACTGATCAGATAGGATCAGAAGGCGACTGATCAGACAAGTGGGATATTGATTGGGAAATACTAAGGGATAGGTTGTCATCAGTAAGGTCAACAGTAATCATGCCAACCAGATCAGATCAACAGTGGTAACTGACTGATTACAATATCAGTTAGTCAGATACATTTTCTGATTTACCTTTATGCTTATTTTATGTTAAGCTATTACTGCTCTCATTACTTTATGATGTCATACTTGCAAGCATTAAATGCGGACGTGGGATTTTTGTGTTAAATGCGTTTATTGCAATCTTTTAAGTCAAAAAGTCTGCCGGTTTAAAATCCCTGACCGCACGATTTAATTACTTTTTAACCGCCTCAATCTTGATCGTCCAATGAAATCAAGGACACTCAAGTATCTTAAAAAATAATCGTGTAAAATGTTTTCCCTCCCATCTTTTTAAAACCCTAATACCCCTTCTCTAAAAACCTTTCGCATTTCAAAACTTCTTAAAACCGCAAATCAGTTCCAGAAAATACTCTAACTCTCAAAATATTCAAGCGATTAATCTGTCTTTTCAAATCCACATATCGCTTTTTCTGGTAAACTTTCTCATCTTGTTGTTTTGATTCATGAATAGCATATCATGATAGGATTAGAGATTGTGTGTACTACGCTTAATCGTGTTCAAATGGGACTTGAACTATTTATTTCTTTTCATGAAATATATGCACACTGGGGATAGATATACATATGAATGTTTCGCATATTTGTTCTTTTATGTATATAACTGTGTGATTGATTATGTTCTTTCACTTGGTCCTATATTTGTGTAATTGTTTATGCCTTCAGAAAATGGATTCTTCATCTATAGTACCATAGGAAGGTTGTGATTATTCTTCCATGATCAAAAATGTCATCGATGAAAAGTATGTCATTTTCACTGTCACAAATGATCCAGAATCAAGGGAGATTTTGGAATGTCTAAGAGCTTGTGGACTCGACCAATTCTGCTATCGACATTTGAACAGTGTACATATCATTGAATCACTGGAATTTCTGAGAAGGCTAAAGGAGACATACGATAAGGAGTTTTTCTCATTCGTCGGTGGGCACATAATCGATGTCACCAATGAGGATTTCAGAAGGATTTTTGGTCTTCAAATGGGCAGGAACTACCCTGATGAGTTCACAGCTGGAATGACAGATAAAGAGTATCTGTAGAAAGTGCTATTGAGGCCTGGGAATATCACACACCTCACAAATGTCAATGTTCCCTACCTCCGAAGGAAGTATAGGCTGCTTTTCGAGATTGTCTCGAAGGTCATTCTTGGGATAGCATTCAGCCCAGATGCTCTAACCTACCAAAAGCAGCATGTGATGGCCGCAATCATTGAGAAGGCCCCAGGCTTGAACTGGATGGGGTTATTCAAGCATCGGTTGCTGCAGGAAACTGAAAAGTTTGGCAAAGACAAGGACAATCAAGTAGTGCTGACCAAGAACATCTCCAACATTCACAAGGTCTCGATAATCCTTATTGATAAGCTTCCCCACGACTATGCTTGGTCAGAGATTGGTCAAAAGCCATACCTGGAGAAGTTTAAGGCATTGCTACTCAAGGACGAAGAACTGTCTGGGCTATCTGATGATGACCCAACACCATATGTGCCAAAACCTAAGCACATATCATCTGTGCAGATAGAAGGGAGAGCCCCTTCAAAGGCCAGAACGAAGAGAAAACAGGTTGTGAGTAAGCCTTCTGACACAGGTAAGAAGCGACAGAAGAAACTCACCACTATGTTGTCAACAAGGACTGGGATGCCTTCTGAGGGTCTTCGGGACGAGAACAGTGATGTTGAAATTCTGGAATCAGAAGGGTTACTGCAACTTGAGTTACCTGGTAAGGAGACTGTTGTGAGTTCTAAACACACAGTCAGTATAGATCTAGAAATAATGGAGGAGTCTGATAAGATGGAAGTTGGTGATGCTGCAGAAGAAAATCTTGAAGAGGCTCAGTCTGAACCATCTGACTTAGCACACCTGAGCACACTATTTCTGAGTCGTGAATCCCCTTACTTTCCCAGATCACCTACCCCACCATCACTTCAACAAAATACACCCTTACCATCTCCCCCCAAACAACTCACTACCCATCTTCAACCTGATCAACCAGTTACTCAACCATCTCAACCAAAAATAACTCAAGCCCAGTTACCTGATCCAACACCAGTTGAGACAATACACCCTGATCAACCCTCATCTCAACTGGAAATTCCTCTAAGTCCACAAACTTCAATCAAACCATCTGCACCTCAACCCACAGAACAACCAAATATTCCTACACCTCCTCAACCTCAATCAGATATAGCCATTGAACCACAAATACACCCATCTGAGCCAACTACCTCATCTGCCCCAGGTACTGAAGCAGTTGAAGAAGAGACTGTGCCAAGAGATGATCTTTATGTCTCAATGTCTCACAACCCCTTCAACACCAGAACACTACTTGGATCTTCAGATGAAGAGAGCCCAGCGCTATACATTCTGAAGCAGCAGGTAAAACAGTATCTGCTTGAACTGTGCCCAAATTTAGTTAATCATCCTGGTCTTCAGCACCAGATTGAAGAGATTGTATTCTGGAGGGATGTGAGGTTGAAGAGCATCGAGGAGTTTCTGATCCTCATGGAATCTATGGACTCAGATTACTTTGTGGATCTGGAGTTGAAATGTTTGGAGTATGCAGGGATTGAAAGCGCTGCTGAATTGGCTTCTGATGATGATATCAGGTGGCTAATTCATGACAGGTTTGGGATTGCCAGGGAGTATGAAGAATCAAAAGAACCGCTAGCTGATGAACAACTTGAGGAAGTTACCGATGAACCAGGTGTGGGTGCTGCAGATGAGACCCAGCTTGGCAAGGCATCAACATCTAACCAGACTGCTGTGTTGAGTGATAATATTCTAGATCTTATGACATCAAAAATACAAGATATCATGCAGATCTGATGAAGAGGTTCGAAGAAGAACAGAGGCACCTAGTTGACAGAGAGAGGATGCTAACTGTGGAAAAGATCACCCACATGCATGATGTTATTATAGGCTTTGTAATGAAACAGGTTGATCCTATAGCTGAGAAGCTAAAGATCCAGACTGATAAGCTTGGAGAGACGCAGGTTCTCTTGGAAAGTGTCTGGGGATCTTTAGAGAGGACTGACACTTGTATGGATCTTGGCTGGAAGAGATTTGAACGTTCTGTTAATCAGACCAGAAAGGCCATTGAATCGAGTTTAAGCAGGCTACTAGGTCCTGCACCTACTTCTGCCAATGTTCAGATCACTCCTCTTGCTATGGAGGAACTGAAGGAGGAGATGACGAGTCAATTTGGGGCTCTGAATCTCAGACTGTCAAACCTTTTTTATGCGAAGGAGGACAAGATCAGGAAAAACAGATGCAGATGGTAACTTTTGATGCGAAAATACCAGAAGCCACCTCATCTGATATACCTGATGTCACTCCGTCTGAAGTCAAGGTCATTCCTTCTGATTCCATTCTTTCTGAAGATCTGAAACAAACTCTGGAGCAGTTCAGTAAGGAGACCGAGGCTCAAGGAAAAGAAATCATGGAGCAGAAGTCAACTTTGTCGGAGGTTGTTGCCAGAGTTGACAAAATTGAAGATTTCTCTTCTTCTGTGCAGAAAAGGATGAAATCTGATGATCAGGCTAAAAGCCTTGAACTTGCAAAGAAACTTGTAGAAGAAGATGAATAGGCCGAATCTGAGCAACCTCTGTTAAGAAAGAAAGGCAAAGGCAAGATGATTAAATCAACTGCTGCAGTTCGGGGACAAGATCAGATAGCCGCTACAAAATCCAGAAGCCAGATATCTTCTGAACAATCTCAAGAGCAGAAAAGGCAGAGGATAATAGAAGCTGCGATTAAGAAGCAGAAGGTGACAGAGGCTGAAGGACTTAATGTTGCATACATCCGGAAGCAGAGAAAGAAGGAAGCTGTTGCAGAAGATATCAGCTGGGAAGAGAGAGCTTTTCCGGCGACTGTTAAAGACATCCTCGTTGCTCGGGAAGATCTGCTTCCTGAGTGGGACTGGATCAGGGCAGAATGACTTTGTGATGTGTACATCTTGGAGATGATTCCGATTCATCAAGACCAAGTTGCCAATGATGATGAATTCTAGAACTGGTTAGAAACAAAGTACCCTGATTTCTACAAGATTGTTATGAAGGAAGGAAAGATTATGTCGCTAATACCTAAAGCTCCTCCCTTCGAACAACTTATTCCACCACTGTGTCCAGATAAGAATCTCGATCATGTCCAGTTTAAGAAAGCTTATTATGCATTTGAAAAGAAAGGAGGGATCACCGGGAGAGACAGATTGGATCAGCTGATGCAGAGGATGTACAGACTTTTTGGTATCCCGGAACATCTTCAAAAATTCAGGCAAGGTTGAAGAAGACATCTTAGTATCAGATGATAGGTATATTCTGTAATCACACATCTATCTTAATAAAACATCCTATCATTTTCTGATTCTAAGACAACGACTCATTGTCTTCTGATATGTGCATCTGAATTATTATTTTGCATTTCATTCATGTTATCTGTTTTTCTGATTAAGTGTTTTGGTTCCATCAAAAAGGGAGAAATTGTTGGGAAATTTGTATTAGTTTTGATGGAAGTTCCAAAACAGGTTGTAATAGGACCAGTCATACCTGTTAGCTGACTGATGATTTAGAATCAGGATAAGATGACCAGCTGAAATGTATAGACAACTGATGTATAAGATAGGTCACATGAGGGGGAACTCAATATGTATAGGTCAGGTCAGAAGATCAGAAGACAAGTATAAATCAGAAGACTAACCAAAGTCAGAAGACCAGACGAGTCATAAGACAAGACAAGGTCAGAAGATCAGACGATCACATAGTCAGATGATCAGGTGAAGACATGAAGCTCAAATTGAAGACCCCAAGAAGTCGAAAAAGATCAAGACCCGGAAGACCTACATCACCAAAATGCGCTAGTTGAGCTAAGACAAGCGGCACCGAAGACTCTATCGGTAGATCGATTTTTATCGTCGATCAAGTCCCACACCAGTGTCAACTGATGTTACACCAGTCATACGTTGTTGATCTGAACAAAGAGAATGTCAACTTTAGTTGGTAGAACAAACACTGAAAAGTGTACTTGTTAACCAATGAGAGCAAGACACGTATGCGGAGAGCTAACAATCTGATTCGAAGTCAAACGGCTATAAAGGACACTATTCACGCTTTTCGGCCATGCCGATTCAAGACGTCACATCAATCTCAGAAACCTACCAAATATAGCCAGAAATTTAAATTGCTCTCCAACGGCTCTTTGATTTCAAGGTCTATAAATATGGGATTGCTCTTAAAAGTGAAGACACGGAAATTATCAAGAAGCTCATACTATAGCAATATTTCCGCACGAAGAACACAAATTTGAAGAATATTTCTAAGTGTTCATCCCATTGTTCTTAGCATATAAATCTCATCCTCTAGCTTTAGGCTACATAAATACTAGGATAGATTTCCAGTTGGAACAACAACAAATCTTACCCAAACCCAAAAGTTAGGTTAAGTTTGTTTTGCAAGATTTCAGACTAGGGTTTTTAGTTCTGATTTCTGGGATCGGAGTGAGAACTCTATAAATATCTGTTGGTTGTAATGTGTTGGACTAACACAATAAACTAAGTCCAGTTGGTTAAGTTGGTGCCCCTTGTGATAGGGAAGAGTGGACGTAGGACTGGTTGTCCGAACCACTATAAATCTTGTGTGCATTTATCTGTCTTAATCGCTTTTACACTATTGCACACAACTTTGCTTAAATTCATACATATTCTCGAAAGTTAGGATCGATTGCATCAAGCAACTGATCTGATCGGTTTGACTTTTGGTCACCGATTGAAAAACGAGCAGAATCGATTTGTTAACACCGGGTTTTTCACACGGGTATAAACTAGCTTCCGCTGTCATCGTTAAACCGATCACCGAAATGGCCATCGATCAAGAAGTTGATATCGATCCAAATCGACTATTCCGACTCGATCGAAAACCCGCTATCACACCTCTGTGAAATTTTTCGTTAAGTCTATTCACCCTCCCTCTAGAAACGCCCTCACGAAACTTCGTTAAGGACCTACATCGATATCTAAAAATATTTTTGGTATTTCGATATATACCGAAATATCGGTACGATATCGGTATACGGAATATTTTGGTATACCAAATTTTCGGTACGACAACGGTATGACATTTTTCAGTATCGAAAATTTCGGTACGGTAACGATATAACTAGAAAAATTTTGGTATACCGTACCGTCCACCCTTAATCACCCCATAAGAGGGGAACTAGCCACCACAAGAGGAAATACATATTTTATTTTGGGATTAAATTTTTTGTAGTCCTGTAACTTTGTATTGTTTTGAAATTGGTCCCGATTGTTTTGAGTTTTTTATTTTAGTCCTGTAAGTTTCCTAAATTTTTGAAATTGGTCATTTTCACCTGCTGCAACAGGTTACAAATCAGGTAAACACCACATATGTATTTATTTTATTTTTCTTTTTAATTTCGAAGCACCACTTGAACTTTTTTAATCATAATAATTTTTGTCGAGTTTTAGGTCGGGTTTAAAACAATTCGTATATTAAAAGACAACGCGAACCAGGTCGATTTACTGGGTCTAAACTGACCCAAAAATAAAAAATTAAATAAATAAGCATAGAAAAACTGTTGGGAAATTTATAGTTTTGATGAAAGTTCCAAAACACATGTAATAGGACCAGTCAGACCTGTTAGCTGACTGATGTTTACATTACTGCTATAGGAGACCAGTTGATAATGATTGTATAGAAAAACTGATGTAATAGATAGGTCACATATTGAGGGGAACTCAATATGTAAAGGTCGAATCTGAAGATTCGTATGTCAAATGAGCGAACTAAACCGAAAACGGAAGATCGGATCAAATCTTGTCGGATAACTTCAAGGTCATGAAGCTCAAACCTCTATACTAGAAGATCGGATGACTTCCGAAGATAAGACCGAAGACCTACATCGGCCCGAGTCACCCGGTTGAAGCTAAGTCAATCCTTAGAAGACTCCATCAGATTCGATTCAGATGATCGGATCGAAGATGATGGCCGATGTTTCATCTTATCATCGTCTACATATCTGAACAAGATGAATACCAACCTTAGTTGGAGGAACAACAACTTGCAAAGCAAGGCTTTCATCCATAAGGAAGAGACACGTATGAGCATACTCGCTTTCGATGTTGCTCTCTCAAACGGCTATAAACTTTTCGACCATGCCGTTCTGAAGCCGCGTCACATCAAGCACGCAACTCTACCTAAAATAACTGAGATTCAAATTGCTCTCCAACGGCTCTTTTGATCTCAAGGTCTATAAATATGGGATCACACTTCCATGAAATACGGAAATGCTTGGACAAACAACATAATCAAAAGCTCAAACTATAGTCGATTTCATACGAAGAACACAACTACAAGCTTATTTTACATTGTGTTCATCCCATAAGTTCTTAGCAAGAAATCTTTTCATTTAGCTATCGGTGCAATACGCATGAGAAAAGATTTCATAGTTGGAACCTCAACAATCTTACCCAAACCCCCAAGTTAGGATAAGTTGTTTAGCAAGATCTCGATCTAGGGTTTCTAATCTTGATTTAAGGATCGGTTGAGTGAGAACTCTTAAAACATCTGTTGGTGTCTTGTGTTGGACTAACACACTAATCTAAGTCCGATCGGTTAAGTCGGTTAAGTTGGTGCCCCTGTGAAAGGGAAGAGTGGGGACGAAACCCCGAACCACTATAAATCTTGTGTGCCTTTCTTTGCTTTGATTAACTTGCTCTCACATCGCACAATCTTAAAGCGCAACATTCTAAGTTAAGATCGTTCTCGGAAAATTTCTATCATCGATTAAAAAGATAAAACTTGGAATCGATTTATACAAACCCCGGTTTTTCAGGGTAAAACTTAAAGCTTCCTTTTATCGATTAATCGATAGTTCTGAATCCCGTCTGCAACATTCAATAAGTTGGTTATCGAGACCCAATGATTTCATCACTTTCTCTCGATCGAATTATCTGCTCTCACACCGATCTGGAAAAAGTTTTTTCGAATTCACCCCTCCCTCTAGACTTACGCCCTCACTTAACCCGTTCGGGACCTACAAGTGGTATCGGAGGCGGTTGGTTCTTCCGACCCTCTACTGTGTCATTGTGGTCATCTGAATCCGATCTTGAAAAACCGTTTTAAAAACTCATTCATTTTCCAAAATCACTCGGCATGGATAACACGTCCGGGGTATGTATCATGATCTGCAAGTTCTCTATTGATGAGTATCAAATATATATGTCCAACCATCTAGGCTCGATCGATTGGCGGAATGATGGAAGTCATCGAGAGGGACCCATCATCATTTACTACGACAATCCTGCGATCGGAGGAGATCCGGACTTTCCCACAAGTCTTGTGCGAAAAAAGTCCAACCAGATGGACCGGAAGAAAAGAAAAAGCGCATACTCTCGGACACCATTGCAAGACATATCATCATGAAGACAATGGATAAGGTCACAAAAGAAGATTAAGTATCTCAAATCTGCGAAAGCAATGTGGGATACTAATGAGATCTGCGAGGGAAATGAGCAGATATAAAGGCGGCTAATCAAAAAGCGGGTGAAGTTCGAAAACCTGCTTCCCAACGAAACCATCAACGAACTCGATGGAAGAATTACAATGTCTATAAACAAGCTTCGAGAACTTGGTAGAGATGTCGATAAAGATATCAACTATAAGATCCTAAGGTCTCTCACCAAGAAGTCAACATGAAGGTCACCAGAATCAAAGATTGCGGGACATTTCAAGAATGAAACCTAGTAAGCTTGTTCTTGAGTCTTAAAGCTCACGAGTTCGACTGATTGAAAGAGGTCAAGCCGATGAAGACGAGGTCCCTCTTTGAAACCTCGACTTCAAAATCGGTTGCTTTTTTAGGCAACCAAATGGCCCAATGAACCCATTGGAAATATATTAAGTCGAGTCGGATCGCGTTGCTTACGGGAAGCTTGAAAGTCGATATACAACTTGGTAAGTATCGAAGATTCTATAAGGACTATCAACATAGCCGAGGGCGAGATAGGAGATCGGATTTAAGATCTCCGGAAAAGAACCGAATCGATGATCGGAGGGATCCGAGAGATGAAAGGGAAAGAGATAGTCGAACGAAGGAAGGTGAGATAACCAATCGGATAGAAGAAACTCGGACTACTATCGAAACCCCTAGGTCATCTGTAAGGAGTGATTCACCCGGAAGGAAAGGAACGGTGGATCCGGGAAAAAGATATAAAGACTTGATCCAAAAAGAGAGCAAACGGATAGAGACGTAAGAGCCATGGTTGAAGAATCGTCGAAATTGACGATTCTATCGCCCTCCGAGGACTCGGGATACTCCTCTCAGAGAAGACTACGCATCGAAGAACTTCTATGAAAATGAAGATCCGATATTCTCGTCGACGATGATGAACTCTCGCTCGATGGCGGGGAGGACCAAATCGGTAACCTCCAAACCCCTTCGTTCGCTTCTACACCGCTATCATTAGCACACTTTGGGGAGATTGACCGCATCTCGGAAGCAATTGACGATCTCTCAATGCAGAGAAAACTTATGCTATTGTGGAAGCCGAGAATGATAAAATCGAGGATCGAAATAATCGACTTCTGTCAAGAAAATGATCTCGAAAAACCTTCAACTTAGATCAATCGGTAAACCGGATAACCGAGAATTTAAAATTCTCGAAGTTAAAGCTTCGATCGAAAAAGAGATCAAAGAACGGATGGAAATTAACGGATATGACTTCAAAATCTTGCAAGCAAAATTCGATGAGCTATTCCGAATGCATGAAAGTCCGAAATCCTCTCGAGGATAATCTGCGTAAGAAAAATAGATGTGTTTTCAAAATCATCTCAAACCGTTAAAGACATGAACGCCTATTTTCGAAAAAGATTGATAAGGAGGACTTGGCTATGAAAAACCCTCCACATCCTCAAAAGCCCCGAATGATTCATCTCGAAAGGTGTAATCGATAATTTAAAAAAGATACACCAAAAAGCAAACTTGTATCTAATAGGGGTAGAGACCGGGTTGAAGAATAAGTAAAAAGAAAAGATGGAATCAACGGAAGAACCCGGTTCTTACGAAGAAACCTCAACCTGATCAACGGATCGAGAATCGAAAAAAGACAACCTACTAAAGGGAAGTCTAATCTGAGACCCGATCAAAGGTCACCGCCTAATAAGCATGCTTCGAAACCGAAAACCATCTATCACGAAAAGGATATGAATCTTTTGATGGTAGCGGTCGTACCTACCCCTATAGTCGAAAAATTTAGTCTTATGAACCACAATGGATAAAAAGAAGACAAACCGAAAAGCTAAATCATAAGTCTTCTAAGTCATCCAAGGTTCACACAAGTAATCATACAAATCGAAAAGCATATGAGGATAAGTATGATTATGTTGACAGTACTAAGACAAATCGATCCGATCGATCACCATAGAAGTGCTCTGTTTGTATGGATCCCCAAATCCAAACCTAACCCCTCGGGACCCAATCCGAAAGACCTAAAACCCGATCCGATTGCGCAGTTCGCGTGGTCCGCCAACAAAGGAGGTGTGCAAGCAACTATCCGGTACATCGATAAAGATGCTCAAGGCACATGACAAACATCTCCTCGGTTCCTACATAGAACGAAAGGCCCACGTGTACTCTTCGGTGATGATAACTTTGGTTATACCAAAGGGTTGAACCTAGAGAATGATGATGTACAAGTAATCGAGTCTCGTATGTCGAAGGTCCGAAGCACAACCTATTATCGGTTTCACAATTTCCATACAACGGATTCGGTGTTGAGTTCTCGATCCGATCAATGCACTATCAAGAATCGAAATACTCAACGGATATTGCTAAGCTGGTTCAAGAAAAGGGACGATCTACACGGTGATTGGAGAGTTGTCCAAGAAATGCATGCTCGATTGTTAAGAGTTCCAAAAGTAGCGATTGGCTCTGGCACAAAAGAATGAGCCATCCGAACTTTAAAACTCTTAATAAGATAACTAGGATGTCTCTAGTGGAAGGACTTCCGAATGAAGTATTCTCAAAGGATCGGACATGTTACGTGATGTCGGAAGGAAAAGGCCAAAGCTTCATTCAAAGGAATTTCGGACCAAAGATCCAAAGCAGAGTAAGAACTTATATGGATCTGTTTGGACCGATTACACCGGTCGATCTCAACGGACGAAATATACTCTGTAATCGTGGATGACTATTCCAAGTTTACAGGGTTATATTCTTACATAAGAAGAATGAGACGACAACCAAGATACAGAGCTACTAAGAAGATTACAAAATGAGAAGGGTGTCGGTAGTAAAAATCGGATCGATAAAGGTACGCAATTTACAACTCTTTTATAACCGATTTTTGCTCTAAGTTTGGTATCTGACATGAAACATCAGCGAGGACGCCTACAATGAATGGAGTAGCTGAACGGAGAAAGCAGAACTCTCAAAGAAGTTCGCTTTCGAACAATGTTAGTGAACATGCGATACCAAACCGTTTTGATTTTCACAGATGTCTCTCTGACTAAGGCTCACTACAAAACACCTTATGAACTGTGGAAGGGCGTAAAACCTCGTGTTTCTTACTTCCATGTTTTTTTTTGAAATGCAAGTGTTTCATACATAACAATGGGAAAAGTCAAAAACCTTTGAGGCTAAGTCTGATGAGGGTATATTTCTAGGGTATTCCTCATCTAGCAAAAGCTTTCCGATCTACAACAAAACGAACCCTTGTTGTGGAAGAAACACCTCATGTAACCTTTTGATGAAGCATCTTACGATCAAGAGAAATCTGCCTCAGAACAAGAAGTACCTGATCTACGAGAACCTGATATTCAGAAAATGGATCAGCTAACGATCAAGGATAAAGGATCAGAAACTGTATCAATTTACATTCCAGATCTAGCTGATTCACCAGATCAATCAGATCCTAAGGTACGAACAACTGTCGATGAAAAAAAGTGATTCACCGAGATTAAGAAGAATCGAACCATCCGGTTCAGGGGGAACTTCTGAAGTTCTCACGAACAGACATCAGCACATGATGATTCCAACATCAGCTGAGACTTGTTCTTATCAAGTGGACCATAACCTTGCACCACTCCCAATCACTAGTAATAAGATTTTATCGCGGACGATGTTCTCAAAACCGAAATCGAATAGGACACGGATAACCAGTCATCCAACTGATCTGATAATTGGAGACCCGTCTGATAAAATTAAAACTAGACATCAGATTGGTGAAAGTGCCATGTATTCTGTTATCTGTCTATGAAGGAACCGACTACAATCGAGAAGCATTACAAGACGAAACTGGATTCTAGCCATGCGGAGGAGCTGAAAAAGCAAGAGAAATGAAGTATGGGAACTAGTAGACAGAACCCGTGTCATCAAGACGTAATTGGCACAAATGGATCTTCAAGAACAAGAGAGATGAGAAAAATGTTATCACCAAAATAAGGCAAGACTTGTTGCTAAGGGGTATTCACAATCGGAAGGAATTGATTACGATGAGACCTTTGCGATCGCTTTTGAAGCCATTCGTCATTTACAATTATGCTTCCTACAAGGGTTCACTTCCGATGGACGAAAAGTGCTTTCTTAAGCGGGGGTACTAGCGGAGGAAGTTTATGTCGAACAACCTCCGTGGGCTTTGAAAAGGGCAACCAAGTGTATCGTTTAAGAAAAGCTCTTTATAACAAACAGTTCCATGACTATGATACACTTCTCGGTTCTTGATCGAAAGTGGGTTCACTAAAAGAATAAAGGATGAACCTTATTCGAAATAGAAGATGGAGAAGATATTACGATGGTTCGATTCGTGGGCGACATCATCTTCGGATCTCCTAACAAGAGCCTATGTGAAAGATTCAAAAACCGATGCAAGGAAATTCGAGATGTCCATGATGGGTCGATGAATTACTTTCTAGGTCTCCAAGTTAAACAAAGTTCGGAAGGATATTCATCTCATTACACTAGGAATCTTTTGGCTAAGTTTGGAATTCAAAATAGTAAAGGAAGCCAAAATTCCTATGATGATTTGGATTCAAGATGGATCCAGATGAGGCGGTCGAAAACAAATCGAAAAGAATATAGGGCTCTCATTGGATCTTTATTATACCTAAACGGATATCACTTTCGAAGAGGTGTATGTGCGGTTTTCGCAAATCCAATGGTCACCACCTAGAAGCGACTAAGCCGGATTCTTAAGTATCTGAAGGAACAATAAACCTTGGTTTATTCTACCCATCGGATGATAATCTAGACTTAGTGGGTATTCGATTCGATTTATGGAGGTTGCAAGATCGACGAAAAATCAACCTCGAGAACATGTCGATTTCTTAGGAAGTAAAAGCCGATCTGGTTTTCAAAGCGGAACATTATTCAACAACCAAAAGCGAATATATGGTCACGGAAGAACCCTCCTCTTCGCTCGGCCGGTGAGGGATTACAACATTACCTATATTCCGTGAAGCGTGGATGTCGACACCACTTCATAAGAGATCACGTTGAAAAAGAATGTCGAGAATGGAAAAGATTCATCTTGATATATCGTAAATGATATTCTAACCAAGCCACTACCGAGATCGATTCGAGATTTATGCAATGAGCTAGGACTTCTAGATCTTGGAGAAATGTCACCGAAAATGTTTGATGGAATGCTCTCGAACTAGCCGGTTAAGAGACTAACGGATCGAGAGAAATCGGTTGAGTTTTGGTATCTTAACCGATCTCAAAGAGATGATAAGCAAAAATCGATCAGACATACACGCTACCAGATCCAAAGGAACTGATCAGATTTTAGTGTATCAGATTTAAAGTCTATCAGTTTAAAGGAACTGATCAGATTCAAGGTTTATCAGATTTAAGGAAAATGCTCAGTTTAAAGGATTATCCGATTAAATCAATTTGGTTATAGTAGTTCTTTGTGATTCGTTTTTATATTATTCAAGCAAGATTCGAGATTAAGAAGCTATCAATCGCATAAGAAAGGTGAATCTACACAACAAAATGAAATAAAACACTTTTCATTGATAAAAACCGAAGGTGAGGTTACATTACGAGTTACAAAACAAAGAAGACCCGGAGGTCAAGACATAAATGTTAACCAAAATCCTAAACCTAGAACCCTAAACCTGCATCCAAACCCAAACCCGAACTCATTAGTTAAATGTTAATGAGGGGAAGAGAGAGAGATTTTATGAAATCTGACGCTCTCATTTTTCCCCACTTAACAGGGTGGGGAAGGCTTGAAAGGTAATCCCATGCCAGAAACCGATGGACTCTCCAAGTGAAGTGAGAGCGGCCTTGATAGGATTCTTAAGCACAGAGCCCTAAAAGGAGGAGTAGGGCTCTCCAAATTTGTTGAATGGAGCACGTGTGCCAAAGAGTTGGTCATCGATCGATGGGCACATGTTTATTTTATACCGAACCTAAGTCCGATGGTTCCAATTCGTCATCCAGATAGACACACAAAGGTGCATAATTAGGAGAAGTGTCTTCTCGGTTTAATACAGATCCGCCGCCTGGTGGTAGTAGAAGCTTTTTGCGAAGAATCGTATGTGAAATCGAAGATGATGAAGAAAAACAAACAATAAGGGATGCAATGGGTTGATTTGAGAAGATGAAACCATATAAAAGGGTGTAAAAGTGTTTTTTTTTCTCACTAAACAAGGGTTCACCAAGATACATGTTTCTTACAAAGAAGATAAGTATGGTGAATGGGTGATGTTGTGTAAAACATTGGTCCAATTTATAGAGGCCAAGCAAGGATGCAAATGCAATTTCCATTTCAAGAAGCCTATCCGAGAAATTTGCATCAAAAGGACAACGTAGAAATCACGCGATAATTGGATAAATTTACGGTTGATTGACATATCGAGAGATTCGGGCGATATTTACGCATGTCAATCACGCCTACTTAGGGAATAGAAGCTATTACTCTAGACTAAGTTTTGGCGGTAACACTTATCCCAAGAATTGCTTAATCTGAAAAAATCGGATGAGGTCAACCAAAATCGATTATTACGACATCGGATGAGAGATCTGGCGAGCTTGAAACTCCAATAAATCGATATATCGATCTATAAAACGAAATATCATTGAAGGGGAACTTCAACCGATCAAGGAGGATCAAAAGGGAAATCGGGCGTACTCAAGGAAAGATCATTAAGCACGAAGTTTCAACAAATCGATCTGTTGGAGAAGATCGGTTGAAAGGATCAGTTGGGAAATTTCTTGAGGCTTAGGCAGAATGATTAAGATCAACAAGTGGAACCAACATTGACAAGTAATATTGACTGATTACAACATCAGTCAACCAAATACGCATCTCCTTTCTCTTGTTCTTTACTTATTTATCGGATCGTATCTGATATTATTTGCCTTACTGTACCCACTATCCTTGTGACGTGTACTCTGCAAATCATTTAATGCGACGTGGGGTACATGTATTAACCTTTACTTGATCGTGCTTTTTAAATCCAAAAGTTTTTGTATGCGTCGTTTTTCCCAACCCTACGATCAAAACCGCTAAATCTGGAGCGTACAATCTTTTCAAAACGATTGATCTTCAAAATCTTGTCTTATTGTACCCTCCGCCTCTATATAAGATTCATCAAACCTTACCAGAGTTTTTCTACTTCACAAACTTGCATTACTTTCACTGAAAAACTTCAAATTTTCTCTACGTTTCAAAACGATTTCTTAGAGTTCAAAATCTTCTCCGAAAATTTGATTACGGTAATATTTTCTTTTTAAGCTTAATGATGAATCTTTCTTTCCGTTAAAAACATTGTTTTCAAAAGTTGTTTTTGGAATTTATGCTTCATTGCCTTTTTGTTTTTCGGTAGATGATATTGATATTGATTATGCACAAATTTAATGAGTCTATCTCACCAGATGGCCACTCATGGACTTGGAAATATCATGTGCAATTATCTTGGGCGCAAACGAAGATCTTTGAGGATAAGTTCGTTCGGTTTGGAACCACCGAGGATTCTCAATCCATGGAGGTGGAATAAATTACGAAGAAAATTTGATCGAAACATATTGCTTTCTGCTCATTTGCAATCCGGTGATGCGGTATGAAGCACTTCAATTCTTGCAAAATTTGAGTGTGGATACTGAGAAAAACCGAGACGAGATTTAACCGATGTCGTCGATCAATCAGCGGAGAAGAAATCGGATCGACAAATGCGGACATCACTGCCTGCTCGGCTTTTGCAAAGGGCGAATCTCTCCCTCACACACTACAGGAGAATGAGGATGAAGAAATCGAAGGGATCTTAAAGAGGCAGACAAACATCGAACAAATTTCATCGCGCCAATGCTCAAAAGAAAGTCTTTTTTGTTTGACATTTAAATCTCATTTAGCCCGTGCTCTCACATCAAAAATGTACAAAGATGGATAATTGATGGGGCTCGAGAACATCAATTGCACGGCTCTCCCAAGCCATCTTGCTCCAAGAACACGAAAAAAATTTGGAAATGAATCCACTTTTTCGAAAAGAGAGTCAAGAATCTCAACAAGGTTGCATATTGAAAGACAAACCGCCAAGCCCGAATGGAATCTGGGATAAGTCCTACAATGCCTTCCTCTCATCAACTTCATTATATATGGGCCACCAGACGATGACAAAGAGCCCACTCCAACAAAATCAAGAAAGGAAAGAGCAAAAAGCCGCCTCATCCACACCCGGTTGCTCCACGTAAAAAAAACAAAAACCGTTTGAAGAATAAAAAAATCTTAATCAACAGTGTTCATCCCAATTTAGAAGCACAAGCCGATAAATCTACTTCTCCTCAACCTCAAAAATGATTCACCGCCGGACTAAAGGCCGCAGAAGCATGTCTCTCTTCTTGTTCACCGCTTTATGAACTGAACCAGAACAAACCGCCACTAAAGAGAACCACTAAATCGCAAACTTGCACAACCGATTTCCCACATCTCATCCAATGGAACAACAGATAATTCAATCCAGATCCCAAACCCGAAAAATGGTCGACTAAGAATTGAACGAAAATGAGACGTTTCCCAACCGGGTTTCCTGCTATCGAGAAGAAGTCATGGAGATCCTCACCGAGAGATCTCGATTAAAAAGCTTCTCGGATCTTATCTTACTTGTTGAACGGATGGGTGGTGCGGATGAGTTCGCAGATTTTTTTCGATATGAGGAAGTCTGCCAAAGTGGGATCACCAAATGAGCTCATATCGATAAATCTGCGGAAAGCTCGATCCACGTGAAGTTGGAATTGCTTGGAAGAAGAGAAGCCGAGATCGCTCAAGAAGCTCCAAAACAGAAAACAAATGGTGAATGCCGGGAGTCTGCCGATGAAAGTGGAACCGGTGTTGCGATTCACGACCAACCACCGGAGGCACAAACAACCGAACTCGATCAAGTGATGGATCCAATTCCTACATCTCAAATCACCACCGATCAACTACGAGGAGATCGAGATCTTGTCTCAAAGATCTCCTAAAAGAAAGAGATTGAGGAGTGCTAATCGATCGAGACAAATCGATCTCAAACAAAACGAAGCAATCGGAGATCGATTCTCCCAATCCATGACCACCATATCTGGCTGAGCTTACAAAAATCGAGTTGATGACAAAATGCAAACAATTGGATGAAATTCAATCTTCTTTTTTCTCGGCGCCACCGAGAAAAGGCTCGAGTTATCGAAGAGAAATTTGACAAAATGATTTGGACACTCTTACACAATGGAAACGCCAAGAAAGAATCGACACAACCGCTTTTAATCTAACACTCAATCTTGAGTTTATCTCGCTAATGATCTAAATCAGGCATTGTCAGTCAACTTTGGGTCTCTGACTTCCCACCTCAATGCGCTTTTTGATCAAACCAAAAAGGGGGAAGGATCTGAGAAACCAACTGACACATCAGATGACAAGGCCCATGGACAAAGCTCAATTGCAAGAAAGGCTGCTTTAAGGTCTTTGGAACATCAAAATCTGGACCATTACTCGATTTAATTAGTCGAATCTGGTGATAAGGAGCTAATAGTAAAATTGTCCAAAGAATGATAATCAAGAAGAAAGAAGGACGTAAAAATCGGCACAAGCGAAGGGTTGAAAAAGAAGTTCAAATCAAGGGCTAAGAAAGGATTGACTGGAAAATCTGCACCAGAACCTCAGTTGCCAGCAAGAGTCGACGAGATCATACCAAAAACTGCTGCACACGCCAAGAGGTTTGAGGAATGGAATAAGATCAGAAGTGAATGGCTTCTAGATGCCTTTGTCCTTGATCTTGTCCCAAAAAGAAGAATCACCCGGATGATGAGTTCCTCAACCGTTCTGAGAATAAATATCCGGACTTTTCAAGTATCTCGGAAAATGAAGCCAAGCTTATAAATGTAAAGATATCTCGCCAAGAGTATGATCTGTTAATATACTCAAAGAAATGGCTCATTTGACAGACCGCATTTGAGAGATTCTACTTTGACATCTTGAGCAAATCACGGATAACGATCAAGAGCGGAAAGCCGATGTCAAATGGAAACTCTATCGATTTTCAACATTCCACAAGACCAAAGAGAAATGCCGAAGGATACAAGCCCAAGGAGAAAGATTCGAGAAGACGTCTAGGGATCGCAGCTTTTTAAATTCAACTTTTCACGATGTAACATGTAATCAATTTATCTAATGAAAAGTTTATTTTTTCTCGATCCCAAGACAAAATCTCTTTGTCTTCGATTACTTGCTCTTTTTAACGTTCTATACTTATCAATCAAGTGTTTTGGTTTCATCAAAAAGGGGAAATTGTTGGGAAATTTATAGTTTTGATGAAAGTTCCAAAACACATGTAATAGGACCAACAGATCGGACTGTTAGGTATTGATGTTTACATTTGCTATAGGAGACCATAATGATTGTATAGAAAAAACCGATGTAATAGATAGGTCACATATTGAGGGGAACTCAATATGTAAAGGTCGAATCAAGATTGAAGAAAGTCGATATCCCGCGAGCGTAACGCTAAACCCGATCGGAAGATCGGTCGAATCGATCTTGTCGATAACTTCAAGGAAGTCATGAAGCTCAAACCTCTATACTAGAAGATCGGATGACTTCCGGAAGATAAGACCCGAAGACCTACATCGGCCAGTCTAATACACCAGACTTATTCGGGGATTAAATTTTTTCATCTTATCATCGTCTGCGATCTGAACAAGATGAATACCAACCTTAGTTGGAGGAACAACACCGCAAAAGCAAGGCTTTCATCCAATAAGGAAGAGACACGATTAATTTTTTTCTCTCAAACGGGCTATAAACTTTAGTCCTGAAGCAACATCAAGCTTTGAACTCTACCTAAAAATTTGAGATTCAAATTGCTCTCCAACGGCTTTTGATCTCAAGGTCTATAAATATGGGATCACACTTGAAAATACGTGCTTGGACAAACAACATAATCAAGAAGCTCAAACTATAGTCGATTTCATCCGCATCTAAGAACACAACTTGAAGCTTATTTTACATTTTTCATCCCATAAGTTCTTAGCAAATCTTTTCATTTAGCTATCAGTTTTCTTTTATAATGCTAAGGAAAGATTTCATAGTTGGAACCTCAACAATCTTACCCAAACCCCCAAGTTAGGATAAGTTGTTTAGCAAGATCTCGATCTAGGGTTTCTAAAATCTTGATTTACGGGATCGGTTGAGTGAGAACTCTTAAAACATTTGGTGTCTTTGTGTTGGACTAACACACTAATCTAAGTCCTTTTTTAATCCCTTGTAAAGAGTGGAAGGGCAACGTCCAACCACTATAAATCTTGTGTGCCTTTTTTGCTTTGATTAAACTCTCACATTCACAATCTTAAAGCGCATACATTCTAAGTTAAAAACAAAGCTTCGATCGATAAAAATTTCTATCATCGATTAAAAAGATAAAACTTGGAATCGATTTATACAAACCGGTTTTTCACGGGTAAAACTTAAACCCGACACATCATCAAAAAATAAATCGAGAAATTTTCGCTAAAAATATCTCTCTCAACTGACCAAGAAAGTTTTTTTCGAAGTCTATTCACCCCTCCCTCTAACTTTAAATTAAACAAAAACCACTCTCCCTTCTTAAAAAAATACGAAAAAAAATCCCGACACAAATTATTTGGATTAAAAAAAATTAGGTGACATTTCGAAATTAAAAGAAAAAACAAAATAATTACATAGGTGACGGTTACCTGTTTGGTGACCTGCTACAATAAGTTAAATGACCAATTTAAAATTTTTTGATAACTTACAGGACCAATATCAAAAAATCAAAACAATTTAGACTAATTTCAAAACGATGCAAAATTATAGGACTACAAAAAATTTAAACCCTTTTATTTTCGTATCTCATAACCAAAAACCTAGAGATTTCAAGTAATGAAGCTTGAACTACCGAGTTATCTGCACTTACCACATTTACTTTTCCGATTGGTGAGACAATATGTTGGAAAAGGAGAATCCAATGGAAAGACCCGTATATCTAATCTAATCTAATCTAAACCAAATTAAAAAACAAGAAAACTTTGTCCAAATAAAAGACATATGACCGACGTCTGTAAGCACAAATTGATAATGCCAGCTCACGTAACTTCGTAACTTGGAAATTTTGTTTTAGTTATATAATATTATCATCAATGCATGTGTAGCATCTATATGAATATATACACATAAATTATATATATGAGACAATTCGGATGAGACGGTCTCATAGTAAAATAGAACATAAATTGAGTATTGACATTTTAACACTTTGATACATAAAACTTTCCCATATAAATTTTTATCATTATATATACATATTTAATTTTGTACATAGAACTTCAAATTAATACTTGATTATTAATAAATATTTTAGTGTATATGTATGTATGATCCCCGTGCGATCTCCAAGTCAGCGTACAAGATCATTAATTTTACAAGAAATATGCAATAAATGACCTTTATTGATAGTTGAAATTATTTTTTGTTCTATTTTTAATTAAAAAAAAATACTTTTTACTTTTTATAATGTATGTTTACCCTTATTTATACATTCCATTAAGTCGCGCGATCAATGCTCTATTTATGTGCGACCCATGCGCGATTTACGTGTGATCTCTATGTGCGATCCATGCATGCACAATTTTTTAATAAGGGTAAAAATATCATAAAATGACAAAAAAAGTTTTTTATTAAGGGCAAGATAAAAAATAGTTTGAACTATGAAATAAAGGTAAAAAAAGAGTTTGTCCCTTAGTTTTAATAAAATAACAAGATCAAATATTTTTAGAAAATCCTTATTTAAACTTGTAAATCTTGAAATTAATGATATTAATAAATTCTAAAAATTTGCAAGCACATAAGTAGGATAAGTTTGGATTTATAAGTAACTTAGATGATCGATTGAATTCCGATATTGTACGTCGGTTAATTTTGAAGGAAATGTTCCATGAAATCACAACTGCATGTATCTTTTTGAGTGCGTACATAATGAGGTGATCTCTATGTTGCACGGATGCGGGAACGCAAGTGCGGGGGCGATACAATACGGATGCGAGATACGTATTTTAAAAAAATTTAGAGTGCGATTCGACAAAGATACGTTTATTCATTTATAATTTATTATATATAACACCTAAATATATATATAAAATTTAAAATTCGTAAAACAAAATATATGCAATTCAAATTTTTATCTCCCTCAAAACTTAACAACATTCAATAATTTAATCTAATTAAGTAACAAAACAATAATTCAAATATTATCAGCCCAATATATAAGTCATAATGATGAATTCAATTTAAAACGAGTGTCATGTTGTCAATTTAAGTTGCATTACATAATAAAGTTCAATTAAATAACACATTTAATGCTTAATAACATGACCATATTTAATCATCTAGCATGGATTCGCGAATCGGAATCGTGTGTCCGTTAATTTATTTTATTTTATAATTTATCGATTCGCCAAGTGGCATCCGGATACGCGGATTTGAGAATCGCACCCCTTTTAGGGTGCGGGTGTGAATCCGATATTGCATTGTGTTATTTTAAGAAGAATCCGTGCATCATAGGGTGATCTCTTATATATTTATGTTTTGAGGTCATTGTTAATTTGCGACACCATATATTTTCTTATTGATTTTGTAAGTGAGTTGTAAATATACCACGAACTTTAGTTATAATCAAAAATATTATAACAAAAAAATAAAAAATAAAAATAGAGTAGTTCTCGTGAAAAACGTATTCATCGTGAAACTTTTTCCATATTTACATACCTGATTTTTCAGTTTTCACAACTATTTTTTTTTTTATAATGTAAGTTATACTCTTCAATTATCACTATTAATATCCATATTATAATTAATATAAGTCATACCCTTCATTACCAGAAGTGATATTCTGTTTGTAATAATAAATATCATATCCTTCAATTTACCTTTAATAATATAAGTCATACACCTTATCAATTTCACGGATCCAACTTGTTCACCTATACTTTATTCAAAAAATTAATATGACTTATTAATTTTGAGTACTAAGTCATTTTTTACATTCATGAAATGGATAATGCACTAATACAGATTTGACTTTGCACCACCCTTAAAAAAGGCCTTAGACAATGGTTATAACAGTTGTCCAAGTAACAACTGTCTAAACTTAGACAACTGTTATAAAACCGCTGTGCAAAAGTGGAGCTTAGACAACGGTTTTTAACCGCTGTCCAAAATATATGCTTAGACAGCGGTTAAAAACCGCTGTGCAAGATGCAACATAGAAAGCGGTTAAAAACCGCTGTGTAAGTATCAAAATTGATAATTAGACAACGATTTTTAGCCCCGGACCCACGAATCTCATATATAAGCCACCAAGTCTCCCAATTAATTGAGACAATTATTCGCTCCCATGGGGGACCGAACACAGGACCTTGGGCGCCTGAGCGAGGATCAATTCCACTCGGGCACTTGCTTTCTTGCGTTTACTTAATGAAATTAAATTATATATCTTCTAAAAATCGTTTTTTCTTACAATTTTTTTTAAAATTCTTTATTTCAATTATTTTATTTATTAATTCAATCACATTTTTATATAATAATTTTTTAAATATAAATTTAAATTTAAATTATATTAAATTAAATTAAAATTAAATTTTTTACTTGTTTTTTTAAAAAAAAGTACTATCTTTCTTTTAAACTTGTAATATTTTTCCTTCTAAACAAGTAATACTTTTCTATCTAAATAAGTAATATTTTTTTTTAAACAAGTAATACTTTTTCATCTAAACAAGTAATACTTTTCTTTAAACAAGTTATACCTTTCTGTCTAAACAAGTAATACTTTTCTATTTAAACAAGTAGTACTTTTCTATCTAAATAAGTAATATTTTTCTTTAAACAAGCAATACTTTTTTAATCTAAACAAGTAATACTTTTCTTTAAACAAGTTATATCTTTCTATCTAAACAAGTAATACTTTTCTATTTAAACAAGTAATAATTTTCTATCTAAACAAGTAATACTTTTCTATCTAAATAAGTAATACTTAGACAAAATTGAATTAATTAATTTATAAAAATATTAAATATTAAATATTATAGGTATTAATTTATAAGAATAGTGATACAAGTTCATAAGTGTAATAGTGTGAATTTAATATTATGAACACGTTTTACATAAGAGTTTGTGTTAATCTCATTAAATATATAAGATGAATATTAAAAAAAATTGCATACAGACGCATATATGGAACAAAATGCAAACTTGTGTGTGAATGTTAATATGAGCTAATTTATGAGGTGAGATATATAAATTATATTAATTGTTATTCGCTCGAGTGAAACATACAAATGATAAAATGCAATGCATGCAGCAGGAATTTGGTTACAACGTGAAATGCATTAATTCACTTGCACAGCGGTTATGAACCGCTGTACAAGCTTTACTTTGGACAGCGGTTCAAAATCGCTCTCCAATTACCCTTGCACAGGGGTTATGAACCGCTGTCTAAGTTTTGTTGTTGGACAACGGTTTTTAACCGCTGTCTTTTTTTTTAATAAAATCGTTCTCCAAGACACATTTTGGAGAGCTGTTTGAAAAAAGGGATGTCCAAGTGAAGCTGTTCAAGCTTAAATGTGTAGTAGTGATGGATACATATATATACACACACCATTATATGCTTTGTTCTCGTCAAATCAAGAAATTATGCTTTAAAATAATACTACATTATTAATTTATCAGTTAATTAATAATTGGTATGCTGTGAAACTTGTTCACCGTGAAACTGGTTTTTTTTTAAAGACATGCTCTTTAGTAATAAAAGTTAGACCCTTTAGTATTATAAGTCACACCTTTTAATACTCTTTGCTATAATATAAGTCACACTCTTCACTTTATGAGTAATACTCTTTATAGTAAAAAGTTACACCCTTTACAGTAAAATGTCACACTCTTTAGTAATATAACTCACACTCCTCAACCAGTTTCACCGTAAAACTTGTTCACACTATACTTTGTCTTCCAAATACAATAAATTTCTAATATTCCTAATAATATTCATTTTACATCATATCTTATATGCATCAAGTGCACCATGTATATATATTGATCAATATTAAATGTTCTCATTGAACAAAAGACTTATCCTCAATATATATTAATATATTAATATATATATATATATATATATAATACTCCAATATTTTCTATATCACATAGCTTATATCTTCTCTATCTTGATGAATAATCTAAGCATCAACAGATACCGACGGTAGACTCTAGTCCTTAAAAATCAAACTAAATAAATTAAAAATTAATCCACCAAAAATGGAAAATCTTTTTATGTTTAGGAGAAAGTATATGTTACTATTAATTGTTAGGACAAAACATATATAAATAAAAGACATGATAAGTAGTACTAGTATGAAACCACATGGCTCCTTCTAAATATATAAATTAAATAAAATAAAAACAAATTAGGAGAGTTGTTAAGCACATGACTAGAGCGTGTGATTGCCTTAATTTGCACAATTTCTTAATCTGATAATTTGTGCTCTCATGCTTCATGATTAAGCTAGCTAGCTAATTCTGAGCCCCCACCAGCATAAAGTCGATTCTGACCCTCCAACAACTTCTCTATTCCAATATACACACTTGTAGTTTTTGTAAAACCTACTCTCACTATTCTCCCGTTTATTTGCAATGCCAATACATGTTCATATATGTCGACTGACTAGGTGGCTGTTTATAAATTCTACTAAATTTAGTAGAAGCGCTTTTAAAAGCGGTTAGACTCAACTTTAAAAAAAAATAAAAATTCACCTTCTAATAGAGTTTGCAAACCGACTCTATTAAGAACCTTATGTATTTTCCCCAATCTAGAATCTACATGGCATTCCTATATATATAGGATTTTAAGAAATTCTTCCACTAATAAAGAAATTATTTATAGATTAATTTCTTCGATCCAAAATGTTTATTTTTAAGAGAAGAATTTTTTATTTTGTGATTTAAAATGTTTGTCATTTTACATTAATTTTTATGAAAAATAAATATTTTATTTCAATTTTATCTTTCTACTCATTTTTTGTGATAGTTATATTAATTGAATGTAGAAATGACAATTAAGGTAATAAAAGGGTATAAGAGTAAACCCCAAAATTGACCTGATGGTATAGACTTTAGAATTAAGAGTATGTCCATCTCTAATTTCTAAATTCAAAACTTTCAAAGTGCAATCGATTCTTGATGGTCAGCCCATACTCATACTCTCACTTCAATTCATATTAGTGATTAGTGGATGGCGGGATTAATTTCATATAGAAAGGGTTAAAATTTCAATATATATATATATATATATATATAATATTATTTACAACTTTCTTAATTCATATGAAATATGTCCTGAAACAATAAATATTTTGGGTCAGGAAATATAACCATACTAGTTAAGAGTTAATTCATTAATTAATTTTCAACATCTCTAAACTTAGAGAAAGAGAGTATTCTTCTTCCATTTGTCCATTTTAAGCGCTCTAATGCGTGAACTTTTTAAGACTTAGTAATTGAAAGTTTAAATGTTTTAATTAACTTCAATCAACGAAAAGGTATCAATAAGGTTGTGAATATATACCATCCGTTTAAGAACTTATAACTATCCATCATTTTATAAGCTTAGCCTAATAGGAGTGTGTATCATATTTCAAACAAGATCTCAATTTTGAGTCTCATGAGTTCTCAATTGCTGCAAAAAAGAAAAATAAAATCTCATTGTTTCAAATTCATTTATTTTTTAAGCATTTGAAATATCATGTATAGACACCCTAGTCTCAATCAAATAAAATAATTTACTATTAGTGTTTCACTTTGTGTTTTATAATATATAGATAGATGACACGTAAAATTAATGATTAAAAGATCCAACGAACCTATATACACGGGATCCATATGTTGAAAATTCATAGGAGGGAAACACTATTGAAATACGGAAAAAGGAAGATTAGAAATTGAACTGAATCTTAGTATCTCTTCCAACTTCTTGGTCCTCCTAGCTTCTTTTTAATAAAAACTAGTACACACCCACTTTAGTTATTCTCTTTTCCTAAATTGTGAAAGCCATAATCTACTTTTTTGAAAGTTCAAATTTATGTGGGACCCAATATGTCGCCCTTCCCCCTCCATAAAAACCCATCTCCCACACTTCACTTCTTCCCTTTTCCCCTCCTTTCCTCCCTCCGGTTCACTAACAAAAACACCCATGATGATGTCCGCAAAAAACCCGGTTCACTTCCAAATCCCGGTTCTCGAAAACAACAACAATAACAACATCATTTCCCCTTGTGAAATTCAAGAACTCCTCTCTTTTTTACAAGAACCGGCCCTCCATTCCACGTCTGGCTCGGAGATGAACCGCCCGGTTTACTCAGTCGAGGAGGAGCGGAAGCGCCGTAAGATTTCGAACCGCGAATCGGCCCGCCGATCCCGGTTTAGAAAGAAGCAGATGCATGAAGACCTCAGTAACGAGTTGAACCGGCTTAAACTGGAGAACCGGGAACTTAAAAACTGGCTCGGTTTGCTCAGTCATGATTGCTACACGGTTCAGAGTGACTCGAACGGCCTTTTATCCGAATCGGTTTATTTGCAATACAAACTCGCCGGTTTACACCAAATTTTGGCACAAATTATGCCGCTGCAATAATTATCGATCGAGTAGTACTAAATTTAAACAACTTATGGCTCAAACTAGAGTGGATGCACTCAGTGCATTTTGGAACCGTATAATTTGTTATACTGAAAGATACAATTTGTTTACACTGAATATGGAAAAATAGTTGCATGTTTCAGTATAAATAAATTGCATTTTTCAGTATAACAAGTTGTACGGTTATAAAACGCACTATGAGTGTACGGTGCACCTAGAGACTTTCAAACAAATCGTTAAAACATTCCCAACTCTTTTTTTTTCCGCCTTTTCTTTCTTTCGTGCATGCATAATATTATTAGGTGGTGGTTTTGGGTATTATTATAAGCCACGTTGTGCTGCATGCTAATGTAAAATTTGAGGCTTTGCTTTTTTATTAGGGTTTTTGGAGGTCATTTACTTCCATTTTTTTTTTTTTTTGAGATTTTTATAGGCTAGTGGCTAATGATGAATTTGAGATTGTTGGACACGTGGCTATTATCTCACTCAATAATCATTAGCTTTTGTAATTTGAACGTAATTAAGGGGATGCCATGTATCATTCACCCATTGTATATAATCATTAGTAGTGTCATTATTGAGAATATTCCATTCCAACTCTTTTTTTTTTTCCTTTGAAAAGTTCCATTTTTGATAAAGATGTAGATTGTGGAATTTTCACGTTGAAAATTTACTGGGATTTTGGAGTATCTCCAAGACATTTTATCATGTGAGTTCCATGTGAATAATCTGCATATTAATTTTGGCGCTTATATACAATTATGTATATATATACTATGTGTCAACTGTATATCTCCACCTAACTCACCAACCAAAAGACCTGGGAAAAGAATTGAAATTATTGAATACCATCGTACATGAATGATACTTTTATTAGTTTATAGTGATATTCAATTTTTTAAAATATTATATATAAACTTGTAAAAGTACAGTTTCACATGCAAGGTTCTGTGAAAGACCCATGATCGGTGTGCATTGCACTATATTAATGTGTGTGTATATATTATGTTTCAGTTTAATAATTAATCATAAATAGTTAAATACAAGCTAGGTGGTTACAAATAATAAAATTTTATGTACATTTGTGACATTTATTGATAATATTTGATAAAAAAAAGTTAAAATTACGCATAATATGCAAAAATGTTTTTTTTTTTTTTACGGTTTTACCATATTCTTTTTTGCCTCCTTGACCATTTCACTGTCAATTATGCAATTTTTAGACAATTTTTTTGCCCCCTTGACCAGAGACGGAGCTATGTATCCCAGGAGGGGGCACGTGCCCCCAGAACTTTTTTTAAGATTTTTTAGTATTAATATTTAACATAAAAATTGCAGCTAGTATTATTCGTATTGGAGTAATTTAAATACGTAATTTAAAAATCCTAACCTTCAGCCCACACATTCAACAACCGGCCCATCTATCATGTTATACATTACAATTATAATTAGTACTTCTTCTGTTTTTTAAATTATTATTGAATTTTTTTTCTACAAATTAATTCAAGTATTATTCATCCTATTGTTATCATTTTTGGAATTATGAATTAAGATGTTTCATCTACAAAATAAAAAGGAGCAACAAAAATTTAAGCTTAAAATTTTAGAAATTAATAATAATTTTATACAAAATGTATTAATGGTACTCAATTCCATATTCAATTTATCTTGCTTTTGAGAAATATTGGGATTAGAGTTCCTAATGTTTGAAATTTCTGACAATTGTGGCACTGTTCGGTAAAAAAATGTACAAATCACAACCCCACGACAAAAAATATGAATATTTTATAAAAGAGCATTGAAACTGCTATTTGCTATTGAAAAAAGAGATGATTGTGCCAAATTAAGTAGGAACAATTTAGACGTAAAAGAACTTTTTACAAATTTAGGGTTAAAAATTTTCAATTTTGTGCCCCGCCATAAAAAATTTCTGGGTCCGTCCCTTGCCCTTGACCATTCTAATATGTCTTTTTTAATTCAATGTTCATTTACTTAACTTACTAATTCTAACTTCCAAACACAACATGACCCGGACTGACCTGGGTCGCACATGGGTCGTACTTTGTGGTCGCACATGGGTCGGGTCGGATTGGACCAGGTTCGGGGCTGGGCGGGTCAGGTTCGGGCCTGGGCGGGTCAGGTTCGGGCCGGGTCAAAGTATTTAGATGTTAGAATTAAAAAGTTAAGTGAATGAAAATTGAATTAAAAAGACATATTGAGATGAGAATGATTGGGGGAATGGGGATTAAGGGAATTATAAGGATATGATTTTTTTAAAATGGCATAACTGACAGTGAAATAGTCAAGAATAAGGGCAAAAAGAATATAATAGGACAAATAAAAGAAAGAAAAGAGTTTGTCTCTTAAAATTATCTAATACATTTTCCAAATTTTCAATCACCACAAGCTGTGCGTACCTAACCTCTAGCGGAATATAAAAGTGTCAAGAATCAAGATTTGACTATAAACACAGTTACTCGTATACGTGGTAATTTTTGTTTTTCACAAATCAACTTCAATTGTTCAGATATCTTTGTCAATTAATTTCCGGGGCTAACCACTGTATATTATTTATGCATAACAGTGATAATAATAATAATAACTGATGTGTTCATGTATAATAATTGTATGTAATATAAAAATGATTGAATAATTGTGTAATGATTGATGTGTTCGTATTGTAAAAAGGAAGAGAGAGAATAAAGTAAAAAAAAGAGAGAAAGAGTGTGTGTATATTATATATATGATGATAATAAAGTAAAAAAAAAAAAGAGAGAGCTATTGAGTTTGATAGATAATAATAATTAGAAAATATGTCATAAATAATTGATAGTGTATTGAAAATTGTATTTAAAAAAGAGAATATAGGTATTATAGAATATAATTTTAAAGCATTAAAAATCTATATCGAAATCTTCATAAACAAAATGGGATTTGAGATTTGAAATTTTGAAAGCGGCTTCCCACAATCTAAATAAACAAGGCATTAATTGTTTACGGGAAGATTAAAAGGTAATTATATAGGCAAAATAGGAGATCCCCGCTGTATTTTTTTTAGACAAAATCAGTTTTTGAGGGGATATGTTTTTTTTTGCAAATTCCTTATTCAAAATATAGATATTCTGAGGGTGAAGGGGACGAGGGAATTCACAAATTTTAACATTAAAAATGTATATATGGAATAAATTTTAAATGATCAGACTTTTTGGAAGAGTTATAGTTCCTTCAAATATAATTAAAAAATCACAAACTTCAAATTTAAGATTTAAGATCAACTCGTTTAAAATTATGCAAAATCCACTTATTTTGTTTTTCGTCCAAAAAGTGGATTGATTTTAGGTTGTGCATTTTTAATCCACATTCATAAATTCATCCCATCCGGATTCCCCCTAGTGGAAAACAAACATGCCCTTAAGGTTTTGTTCAGTTTGGCATTGATCATCTTCCTTCTCATTTAAAGTTATATTTTCTCATTTAAATTATAAAATCAAATGCGCACATTCACCCATATAACGTACTTATATCATCATGTTGGGTGCAGCGAGATCAATTATCCTATCAGATTAACACGAATTTTTTTAGCATGATTTTTTATCACTCGCACGCAGTCTAAGAACTTTCTAGTTGGGCACTCATCCTAAAATTACTTCAGGCCAGGTCTCTAAACCTTAAAGTCTTTCACAATGGGCACCAGAAATAAAAATGCGTAGTATCAATCAATTCCTTCAACACATTTTCAACTATAAAGTTCAGGCCCATTATCATCTGATAATTAATTAATGGGGCTTTGGTCGAAAGTCTCCACAATCATCTTCCCTCAAATAAAGGATCTCAAAACCCTTAAGTTGATATGTTGATTCGACACCTTAATTGTGTTTAAGTCTTAATTTTATGTACTAGTTTTGAACACAGTCCCTCCCCAGCATGTTGCTCAAGCTTATGTACTGCTTTCTAACTTAGTCTTACGTGAGTCCTTCTCTAGAGTCTGTTATTCAAGACTTATATACTACTTTTGAGTTCCGAACTTAGTTTTATTTGAACCTCTCCTAATAAACTATTTTTGAAGTCTTATGTACTACTTCTAAGCTCAGCCTTAAGCGAGTCCTCTATTATATCCTGTTGATCAAGTCTTATGTATTGCATTGCATGCCTCAACTATTAGTGTTAGTGTCCTAGAGACAATCTATTGTAAGGACATAATACTCGATGATATTCAGTTTGATTTAATATTATTATCCATTTAATATTAATGTATGGCAAAACACATATTCGAATATTATGTTTGATTGTTTGCATTTATTCTTATATGTGTTCCCATGAACCAATGCTGAGGATGTGAGACCTCAGATGACTTAAGCATGGTTCTCAAACAGCCCCGATCAAGGATCATCAAGAATGAGATATTGATGATGCAATTGAGATTGGTCTGCGATCTGCATCATAATCTTAGAGAGTGTAGTAAGATCTCACTTACTACGAGATACTAGGTATCTCATGATGGATGCACAGATACCTTAGAGGATATTGGTATACCCATCCGAGAAATCGTTTGATGTAATTCCACAATATGTGTCTACGGGTGTCTCAGTTAGTGAGAGCGATGTGATACTCCTTTGAGGAATTCGTGTACGAATTGCTGTAAGAATTTTGTTTATGTTTACTCGTATTTAATTATGCAATTATATGTTCGTTGTTGGTGAACTGTTTAATTCCGCTATACATGTATTACGTGTTTACATACCTCTATATTCCAACAGTGGTATCAGAGCTGCAGACCCTTGAATAATTCCATGATTGTTTGATTTATAAAATTAAAAGTTTTTTTTTATAAATTGCTTGGTACGGTCGGTTGAATTTGACTGCACCATTATAACATTGCTTTTGTTTGGGGCATGTTTATTAGATAAACACACCCCTCTTTTATTTGTCGGTTCATCTTCTTCGCTGGTATTTTAGGTTTTTTTTAGGGAAATTCCTGACGGGTTCTTCGTTCCCGATGTGCGGTCCCTGGCTCTGTGGGTTACCCGCGATGGCGCTCGAGTAGGCGGCCCTGTGTCGCAACTCGCGTTGCTCGCGTGAGCCCATACCGCTGTGATGGCGGATTGAATCCGCAGCTGCACACTCATACTCGTCGCGACTCGCGGTGGTGCTCCCTAACTCGTCTCGTTTCTGTGGCGGTCATTCATGACTTGTGATGATGCACCCCGATTCGATTCGATTCACGGTGGAGCGCTACTATCTCGTTTCGATTGAGGGCGGCGATGCTTGAAATCCTTCGATACACGGTGACCTGCCTCTGTTTCGATGCGATTCGAGGCGGCGCACCACCGAATTGATCGAATCTCCACTCGTCCGCTTCTGCTCCAACCCAGTTCGAAGGGGCCGCGTCTCCGCGCTCGTTCCCCTGTTTCATTCACGGTGACGAGTCGCCCGCACGCGCCTAGCGGCGGCGGCGACTCGCACATGTGTACCGAACTAGTTGACCTTGCCTTCGAGTTTGCATTACTATTTTTCGATCGTTCTGGGTTGTTGTTGCTTGGTGATTAATTGCCTGTTGATGTCGATTGGGTTTGGTTTAGAACTGATGAAACTGTGATTGATTAAACCCTAATAGTTGGAACACTTTTGCGAATTGTTTGGAATAATTCTGATGAACTGTGATGAATTATTGGACGTTTGATTGATGTTGGTTGACCCGATTGGAAACGGTTTTGGAAACCGAGGGATGATGAGGGAAAGGACTGTGCCGGAATTGGATTTTGGACAAGCCCTTCCGTGTAATTTTAAAAATTTGCACATGAGCCCTTTTGACAAACAAAATTATAATCTAATTTTTAAAAATTAATATAAATTAATTTTAAAATTGGATTATGGTTGGACCAAATAATTAATTGGATTAATTATTAAAATTTAATAATCGTAAAATTGAATTTAAAATTGGATTTAAAATTCAATGTTTTAAAAGGTTTTAAATAAATTAACTTGATTTTAAATTAAATTTGTTGATTTTATATAATAATATAAATGTTTGGGTAGATATGTTAGTCCGTAAAAATCATGTTTGGGTAGGCGTAATAATTATCAAATGTGATGTAGATTAACATGTTGGATCTCGATTAAGAATTAATACCCACATTTCATATACATAAAAATAAATACCAAAATCTACCCTATTAACTGTAGTATTGGCAAGTAAAGGTATCCATGAACGAAATAATTATTATATTTAATTTTAATTTATAGGACAAACATTAAAAATTTTCAAGAAGGATTTTCTAACAACTAAATTGCAAATAATAAAAACAAATAACAACTATGAAGCTTTTAGCACTAAATCAAGAGGAAAATAAAGATCCCAACTCACTTCGCTCATTCATCCCTAATTTCAACCTCAACATTTACTCTATTTGTTTTCAAGATTAATGCCCCCTCGGGGATCAAAATCTCGATTTCGCAATCCCTTAAGATATTTAATTGAAAAGACGCTCTCAAAACCTTTCTAACTAAGGGATTCAATAGATTTAACCCAAAGAGAAGCATGACGAATTAGGATAGAGAGCAAACAAATTCCTAATATGCTAGCTCGAATTCGAAAGAACCTGGACTTAATTTACCCTAGTGAACCCACTAGTTGTTACCATTTGTCACCACACATAACAATTACGGATTACGTGTTTAGAACTAACAAAGCGATTTAAACAATTAACCTAGGTGGCAATCTAAATCAATTAATTTAAACACGCAAGAAATTAAAAACGATAAATTAAACAATTCAAAAACAAATATCATAAACGCCTCGAATTAAAATATCAACATTAAACACGGTTGTTAAATTCCCTTGGGATAAAAAACTAACTAAATATCGACTCTCAAAATCGCCGCTGTGATCCTACCCAAAGCGTCCGTCATATGTTTGTTGGTCCCATATTTTATGCCGTGGTATCAAAACGTTTGACTTCGGTGCATATAAAAACAAAAAGAATAATTTCCAATTTTTAAACTTGTTTGATAACTTATAAAATTAAACATAAAACAAAGAAACAAATTGCTTGGTACGGTCATCCACTCTCCTCTCTGTTGAAATTTGACTGCACCATTTATAACATTGAAGTTTTGTTTGGGGCATGTTTATTACCTCCTGATTACTAACTCAAACTCTTTTTAATGAGTTCACACTTTGGACTTATCACCCTCTTCTTCAACTACCTCTGGTATTTTAGGTTTTTTTGGTGTTGTTCCCATGACGGTTTCTTCGGTTTAGCCTCGATGTGCGGTCCCTGGCTCTGTGGGCTTAGGTTGGGTTAAGAACGCTCTTTGATATATTTGCTACGAGCTCGTGTTAGGCGGCCCTTTGACTATAACGCAACTTTGCTTTGTAGCATTTTGTGCAGCCCATACCGATAATGAAGGAAGAACTGATGGCGGATTGAATCCGCAGCTGCAATCACATTCATCCATCGTCGCGACTCGCGGTGGTGCTTCCCTAACCACGTCACTCGTTTCTGTGGCGGTCATTCATGACTTGTGATGATGCACCCCGATTCGATTCGATTCACGGTGGAGCGCTACTATCTCGTTTCGATTTCGAGGGCGGCGATGCTTGAAATCCTTCGATATCCCGGTGACCTGCCTCTGTTATCCCGAACATGTCATACTCGATTTTGGGATCTAATCAAAATCCTTTTTATTAAATTCATTTCCACAATTTCGAATTTTTTGATGATGCTAAACCTATCTTGTTAAAACATATAACCTCTACACTTTCCGCCTATTACAAGAATGGTAAATCTCAATCAATTTAAATCATTCAATGTTCAAGAATGAATCTTTCCTAAATAGATCATTACTAAATACTTAAAGAATTTCCCCATAAAGATCATATAGTTTCATATGAGCATACAATGACGAGACATTCAATCCGCATATATCAACATAAAAGACATGTAAAAAGATAATGAGGTATTATCTTTGAGCATAAAGATAAAAGTTTCATTGATTGTATGTTATCCGAACTTATCAAAGAAATAAAGACAAAAAAAAAAAAAGAGTTACAAGTCTTTCCTTTGGTCTTTAGTTTGCATTATTCTTCTTCAATTTTTCGGATCGTTCTGGGTTGTTGTTGCTCTTGACCCTCGTGATTAATTGCCTGTTGATGTCGATTGGGTTTTCTTTGGTTTTAGAACTGATGAAACTGTTTAGATTAATTAAACCCTATTATATCGTTGGAACATATCTTTTATCATATTGTTTTGAATAATTCTGATGAACTGTCCGATGAATTCATTCGACGTTTGATTTGATGTTGGTTTGATCTTCCGATTTGCAACCTTCTCTTTATCGTTTTGGGCTTTAGCTTTTCTTCACTTCGGTTTTTGGGAACTCATCTAACTTATTTGATCTCGATTGGGTCTAAATGCTGCCCATGTCTTGATCTTGATCATCTACTTTTGATTCTCGTGAGTTCCCCCCTCAAGTTGAAGTTCCCCATTTCAACCGATATAGACCGATATATCCGATTTGGTGAAGTTTTTCAAGCTCATTTTCTTCATTTGATCGACTTTGTATGTAATCGATTTTTTGTTGACCTAATCGATTCTCCTCGAAAAATTATATTCTTGGAAAGTTTTTTAAAAAACTAATATAAATAGTAATTTTAAAATTGATTTGATGGTTGAATCAAATAATTAATGTCAATCCAATTTTAAAATTTAATCGTCGTGAAAATTGAAATTTTTCTAAAAAAAGGCTTTGAGAGCTCAAATTTGCAATGTTTTATAAATTGAACCAATATTTTAAATCTCATTCACCATACTTATCTTCTTTGTAGAATCATGTTTCTGGTGAACCCTTTTTCCGGTGAGACTTAAAAACACTTTTACCCCCTTTTCCATGATTTCATCTTCTCAAATCAACCTGTTGTCCCTTTTTATGTTCTCGTCATCAAAGATTTCTCATACAATCGTTGCTAAGCTTCTCTACCATCGGGGTGGCGGATCTGTTGGCAATCGCCCGAGACACTTCTCCTAATCGTATGCACCTTGTGTGTCTTTTCGGATGACGAAACCAAAGATTAGCGGAATCGGTCCGAAAATGAACGTGAGTTTGATATGCGAACTTGATCGGACAACAAATGATCTTCCTATATCAAACTCACCATTTAACATTTGGAGAGCCCATCGACTCTTTTTCTTAGGGCTCTGGCTTAAAAATCCTATCAAAGCCGCCTCACTCCATTGGAGAGTCCATCGGGTTTATGGCATAGGATTACCTTTCAAAGCCTCCCTCATCCTGTTAAGTGGGGAAAATGAGAGCATGAGATCTTAAAATCTCTCTCTTTCCTCCTCTTAATCACTACCCTAGATCGGGTTTGGGTTTGGATGAAGGTTTAGGGTTATGGCTTAGAGGTTTAGGGTTTAGAGTTATGTATTGACCTCCACGTTCTCTTTGCGTTTGTAACTTGTAATGTAGCCCCACCCTCGGGTTTTTATCAATGAAAAGTTCTATTATTCCATTGTTGTGTAAAACTTTTCATTTGCTCGATACCAATTGTTGGTATCGGATCGAGAGATGTTTTTAAAAAAAAATTTTACATTGAAGAAGTAATCTTTTGAACTATACCACTTGTTGGTATCGGATCGAGATAAAATAGATCAAATTACATTGAAGAAGTAATCTTTTGAGCACCGCTTCTGATACCACTTGTTGGTATCGGAAATCAAAATAGATCTCTTTCGGCGATTACATTGAAGAAGTAATCTTTTGAGCACCCGCTTTGATACCACTTGTTGGTCCCCGGAAAACCTATTTTTAAAAAACGTTTGACTTGGTTGCATATAAAAAAAAAACAAAAACTTTGGAGCTCATGTGTTTGTTTTGCTTATAACTAGATGCATATGACAAGTATAAACATAAAGCAAGAAACAACACAAGAAATATATAGTGGTTCCCAACCAAACGACATCCACTCTCCCTCTCTAGGGAAATTCCTTATCAACTTCGAAGCTTTACGACTACCTCGTGTAGTTTACTTACTCAACTTCGCCCCGAAGTTTTTCGACTACTCCACGTAGTTTACTTTACTCAACCCGACCACGAAGCTTTACCTACCTCTCAGGTTTACTAACTCAAACTCTTAGATGTTTAATGAGTTCACACTCCTTCGACTTATCACCCTCAAAACAACTACCTCACTTCACCACTAGGTTTTGGGTTTGGTGTTGTCTCCACTATGGTGAGATTTTCCTTACAATGGTTTAGCCTCAATCTTTGGTTGGGAAAATCTCTCTAAATTGATACATCGTGGGTTGCTTAGGTTGGGTTCTAGAACACTCTTTGACTATATTTGTATATCTACTGGACTTGTGTTCTAGGGTGGGAATGCTTTGACTATAACGCCTTTTTGGCTTTGTAGCATTTTTGTGCATAATCTCCATGCATCCACCACAATAATGAAGGAAGAACTTGTATTTATAGTGTGGATTTGAATGTTACCGTTGGAGAGAATCACATTCAAATCCATATTATTCTTTGTAAGTTAAACAATTGTCTTCCTCTCGTTGGTCCACGTCAATCTAAATTCAATTAATTTAAACTTCAAGCCTCGGAATATTCAAAATAGATAAATTTCTTGAATTCTTCAACAAATATCATAAACGCCTTCTCCGAGTCTTCGTGTTCTAAAAATATCAACATTAAACACGAGTCTTCGGTTCTCTGATTCGAGTTCTCTGAGCCTTCTTTCTCGATCCTTCGGAGCCTTCGGAAAAAAAACTAACCCTATATCTGCCGAATACATGGTGCGAGATAATATCCCGAAAAAAATCTCCTCGACTCATCTATCAAGATTATCCTGCATGTCATACCAATCAAAATCCTTTTTATTAAATTCATTTCCCAACATATGCTCTCTCCAAGTTGGCGTGTGCTGCTTATATACTGCTTATATAGGTGATATGCATCGCCAATCTCCAAAGATATGATGCCATCTTAATAAATATTTCCTAATCTTCCTACCTTGCATGAGCCTTCTAGAATAATTTCAATTGAGTCACGCCTAATCCTCTTGACCAAATCTCAACAAACAAATCTTTCACCAAACAAATCTTTCACCAAATCTTCAAGATATACTTAAATCTTCTTTCCTCAAATTGCACGCATAATTCCTTTTTCTTTCTCAATTTCTAGAACCTGGACCTGTTAGTGTTAGTGTCCTAGAGACAATCCATTGTAAGGACATAATACTCAGATAATATTCAGTATTAGTTTAATATTATTATTTGTTTAATATTAAATGTATGGTGTTATACTCATTAGAATATTATGTTTGATTGTTTGCATTTATTCTTATATGTGTTCCCTTGAATCACTACTGCCATTGAGTGAGTGAGAACTCAGATGACTTAAGCATGATTCTTAAATAGCCCCAATCGAGGATCATCAAAAAAGGGATATTGATGATGCAATGGAGATTGGTGTGCGATCTGCATCATACTCTTAGAGAGTGTAGTAAGATCTCACTTACTACGAGATACTAGGTATCTCATGATGGATGCACAAATACCTTAGAGGGTATTGGTATACCCATCCGAGAAACCGTTTGATGTAGTTCCACTATATGTGTCTACGGGTGTCTCGGTTAGTGGGAGCGATGCGATACTCCTTTAACTTGAGGTCAATACGCACGACATGTGTGGAGTGATGAACTTTGACCATGACCGACGCTTGCAACCGTCTATGGGTAGATATGACTTGGATTGGGTTCATCACGAAGTGCATGTGTGTGGTAGTTGAACCAAGAAAATGATTCATTCCTCAAAGTGGATTTAGAGAGAATACTCATATTCTCATTATAATTGGATCTAAGTCATTGGCCAATGCACGTCAACTTAGACTTTGTGACTAAGTGTGACATTAATGATCAATTAGTGATTTGAGATAAATTGATTTAGTTATTTGAATAGGCACTTCATCATGTTCAAGATTAATCGAGTATTCGTGAATGAAAGGAGGAAATCGCAATTGTCCACGTTACAGTTACAGGTAGTTGCATATTTCTCGCAACGTACCTCATATATTGAGAATGTCTGATTTATTGACTAGGGTTCAATTAAGACTGTTAGTTTGACTAATCGCTCGATATATGAGGGCCTATGGGTCACACAACAAGTAGTTCCCTTTTACGAATTATAGTTGATTGATTAAAAGTTAAATTGGATTTAATTTTTAATTTATGGAGAAGAAATTAATAATAGATTAATTTGGAATTAATTATTATTAATATTATTTAATTGAATTTAATTTAATTAAATAAGAATTCCCAATAATTATATTTGGAATATAATTATAGGATTTAATGTATATGGAAATAAATCGTAGAGATTTTCATATAAGGCATTTAAATCCGTAGAGATTTATATTTAGGGAATTAAATTAAAGAAATTGATTTAATTCAAGATTGGTGTTTTTATTTCCCTAATTGGGCTAGCTTAAGATTTAAGCTGGGCCTCCCATATATATACATACTCTTGGGAATTCACAAACAACGTAACTTCATATTCTCTCCATAAGATCTAAAGTTTGGATTTTCCTAGCTGATTCATCTTGGGATTCAACACTGGCAAATTCGTGCAGATCTGTTCTTGGGGATTACGTGGATACCATAGTTGAGAAATCTGCTATCGAATCACTGTAAGGTTTCTCGTTATGATTATTGTAATTTGTATGCAATTAATTGTTCGTTGTTGGTGAACTTTAATTTCCGCTGCTCATGTGATTACGTATTTTACGTGCCTCTAAATTCCAACAGGACCAGCACTGGGTCACTCAGTGTGGGCTTTTGTAACACCAATTTGGCCCAACAGTTTCATACTCCAAAATAATAATCCACAAAAGATACCTAAATACACTAAAAAACACAAGAATCGATCAAGTGCGGAATAATATCATCAAAAATACATAACTAATTAATCATGTCATCTTAACATAAATGAGTCCAATAAATTTTACTCTAATATATTAAAAACATGCATAATTTACTACTTACCACCCGCCTTTAAAATGTTCCTCACTAAAATATAATTTTCATTAAATCGAACGATGCCTTCCATCAAAATTAAAAGTAAACCGGAGATTTCATTCCAATGAGTATTTAAGACCCAAGTTATTTTCTCGGATCTACATCTAACGGGACTTTATAGGAACATGAAGTGTCGCCGCTTGATGATTGTAAATCAACTTGATTTTGTTTCACCAGCCCAAGCAGGGAAACGAAAGTCAAGGGGCATACGATTGAACTAGGTTCAATCAACTAGGAGTTGTAGTCTTGCAATTGGTTTGGAATCTACCAGTTCTATTATTGCAGTAATCAGCCCAAGCAGATATTGTAATAATATGAATGTGGATCTTAGTCCATTATGATTTATATTTGATATAAATTCGTACTCTTCCGATGAGGTCGTTGAGTATGTAAAAATAATGGAGACAAAATAAATATAAAAGAAAGGCCATGTATATTTTGATTGCTGAATATTGATCATAGGAATTATGTGTTTAATTTCCGTTTTATTTTATTTCTCTTGGTTAGTTGAAATGTATAACTGTCAATGAGATGTGTTTTGGAAACAAACAAATTGGCTAGGCCAAATTTTTTGGACTGGCACCGAAACATGTGTTTGGTGCTAAGGCAAGAAAAAATTGAGTATTTGTTGCACATGCCAATCCCGGTTACCCCTGCAGCTGGTTCCCTGAGGCAGCCACGTTTGACGTAGCAACTCAGAAGAAGCATCAAGTGGATGCTTCCCAGACTCAGTGTGTGATGTTGCTCGGCATGACTCCCGAATTGCATAAGCAACATGAGAAAATGATCCTTTCGAGATGTTCAAGCATCTGAAGTATGTCTTTGATTCTGAATCTCGTTCTGAGATTTATGAAGTGATGAGAGATCTGTTCAGATGTCCGTTAGCTAAAGGAGAGAAGTTTTCACCTCATGTGCTTGAGATGACAGGCCTAATTGAGAAAGTTGGTAATTTAGGCATTGAGCTAAAATACCAACGTTTTTCATTCATGTTATGCTCCAGTTTCTCCTGAATTCATATTATAGCTTTATTATGAACTACAATATGAATAAGACGGATGCGACCATGCCTGAACTTCGTAACGTGCTCAAGACTTTTGAGTTCACTATCACTAAGATGGTGTTCAAAAGAAGGAGCGGGTAGACAAGGATCTGTGCCTATACTGTAAGTAGAAGAGGGCACTGGAAGAAGGACTGTAAGGTTCTGGTTGCTGAAAGGAAGGCACTGGGTGCTTCTGGCACTAGAACGTGTATGTTTGTTATTGAGATAAACATGTCCACTAATAACGCTAACTGTTGGCTATTAGATACCGGATGTGGCTCACACATTCGTACGAATGTGAAAAGCTTCATGTGTCTCAGGGCAGTTAGAGCGGGTGAAGTCGCCTCACACGTAGGAATTGGAGCAAGAGTTGCTACTGAACGTGTAGGGACTTATGTGTTAGACTTACCCTCTGGTTTTAGATTAGAACAGAATAATTGTTATTTTGTTCCTTCTATTACCCGCAACATTATTTTCGTTCCTTCCATTTTGCAAATAATAATTGTTATTTACGCTTGATGGTGTGGTTTATGGGAATGCCCCTTTATTGAATGATTTATAATTGTTGAATTGTGGATATAATGTTCTTAATATACAAAATAAAAGACTCAAATTTAGTAATCATGAAAACCCAACTTACTTATGGCACTGTAGACTTGGTCATGCAAACGAGAAAAGAATTGCAAGGTTAAGGTAGTTGGACTACTTAACCCCATTTGACTTTAAGTCTTATGGTAATTGTGAATCTTGTCTCAAGGGCAAGATGATCAACAAACCCTTTTCTGGGAAAGGGGTGCGGGCCAAAGAAGTTCTAGAGTTGATCCACAGTGATGTGTGTGGACCATTGCCCGCTCTAGCTAGGGATAACTTCGGCTACTTCATCACTTTTACTGACGATTTCTTTAGATACGGATACGTGTATCTTATGAAACACAAGTCCGAATCTTTTGAAAAAAATCATGGAATTTAAAGTTGAAGTAGAGAAGCAACTTGGTAAGAGTATCAACACTCTTCGATCGGATGTAGGAGGTGAATACCTTAGCCATGAATTCATTGATTATCTGAAGTTGCATAGAATCCAATCACAGTGGACTCCTTCAGGAACACCTCAAATGAATGGTGTGTCCGAAAGGAGAAACTGAACCTTGTTAGGCATGGTAAGGTCCATGTATTAGGGTTATACTGGAAAGTATGCTTTTACTTTGTATAACCAAACTGAATTTCTATCATATTTACTGAAAATTAAATTATTTATCACATGTTGCTTTAAATATGAATGAATTTTATATATATTTACTGCACACCTGTTCAATAAATAGTACGTGTTACATTGTAGTTAATGTGGGGATACCAGATCATAGAAGATCACATTAACAGTTTCTTGTAAATAAGTACAAACTCACAACCTAGATGGAAATGAACAATCCATTATGAAAGGTTGAAGTGTAAGGCTCAGATTGACTTGTCTTGACCAAGAGATTACACTAGTTCATTATGATGCGCTGAATAGGACCTACAACGAGGATAAATTCTTCAGTACTGAATATAAAAGAATTAGACCTCAGTGGTTCGTTATTTCTTAATCTCCGTTCCTTAAATATGATCGTGTGAAATTAACAATTATTGCTTTAACTTATGTTGAGTAGAGAATCAATATGATTCAATACTTTGTATCTTGGGCAGTAATATTAGTTACATGACGATTGCTAAGATTTAATACAAAGAATCGTGTGCAAGTACGTCTTGCGTGATTTGTCCCCTTGGTGGGCTCATAAGTTTTATCATATCAAATCTTGCAAGTGGAATTAGTTTCCGGTATGGATAAAAATGTTGAGTTGTTCTTACTCCAAGGAAAAAAGATATTAATTAATATAAAGCTTTTTAGTGGCTTGAATTAATTAATGGACTGGATAATCTTAAACACGGGAAATAATAACCAGGAGCCATGTTACAGTAATATGAGTTAAGATGAATAGTGAAATATTAATTATATAGTGGAATTAATTAATATTAATGGACTTGAATAATATTGTGGCTCAATATTGATATTTCAAAGTCCATTGGAATGTCCAATCTTAATTCTCCTAAAGGTCTCTCAAGTAGCCCAAAGATAAAGTCCAATAACTGGAAAAGATGATTAAAATAAAAGAAATTATTGTTGCTAATTTTACTATTTTTTCCAAAAATATGGGGAAGAAAGATAAAAAGATTTTCTTGGAAAGATTTTATGGAAAAAGATAAGTATTCTTGGAATACAAGATTATCCCATAAATTCAAGAAAAGTCAAAATCTTGATTCTTTCCTATATGAGATTTTCGAAAATCTCCTATAATAAATAAGGGGATATTTTGTTGGGATTTATTTATGGGAAATAGAATCTATGAGATATATTTAAGATTGTATCTTGGAGAAGATACAAGGAAATTTCCCATTGGCCAATAAACCCTGCAATTTTCGCCCCCCTTGTATATTATAAATAGGGGGTGAAGTTTTCATCTCCAATATAATTCCATGTGTTGAAAAAATTAGAAATCCACAAAGGTGGTGCAACATAATTTTATTTTTCCCTTTTGTTTATTGTTTGTGAGAATCCCCCCACGGGGTTATCAAGCAAAGGACGTGAGAATACTTTGATAAGGACTTTGGGTTTGTTCGTGGAACGTTGCTCATCTTCTCTGCTGTCTTGTTCGTCAAGAGGTTAGTTCACGTAAACTCCTATCAATTCCGCATGCGTAGGATTTATGTGGCTTGTTTATATGCATGATTTGTTGTTGGATTATTATTTGAATTAATATAGGATTAATTCATGCTAGTAATAATTGTAGAATTAAATTTGTATTTAAATATTCATCCCGAATAGATACGGGCATTTAATTCCCCAACAACTGCTATCAGAGCCTCGGCTTCGGGCTCTGTTTTTTAATTGTAATTTAATTCGTTTATTTCATTAAATTTGAAATTGGATAGTAGAATTGCTAGATCTTTTTTGCAGGTATCTAATTGTCATGGTATTTGATGAATGTTTAATTATGCATGCATATAATTGTGGTTTTTAATTCGATTCGTTCGAATTCATTTTGCCTCATGAGAAAATACACGAGTAGATTAAGATTTGTTTGATTTGATCAATGTAATAGACTAGTCTAGATCTAGGTTTATTTATTTTTTGTAAATAAATTATAACCGGATCGAGAAGAAAGACGGAGACAGAGAGTTAAAGACGGACGACCAATTGCCTGGACGTATGCGAGCCAAAGCACGCAGTGCTAGGCGGTCGCGCACGGGGCAAGCTGAACACGCTCGGTGTACGCAGGTGCAAGCCTAGGCATGGCCGAGCACCGGGCGAAACTTGGCATCGGGTGAAACTTGGCATCGGGCTGGACACGGCGCACGGGAACGCACGGAGCCGAGCGCGCGCGGGAGTAAGAGCGGCTGGGCGGCACATGGGCGCGTGCATACTCTCGCACGGACACAGGCGCGAAGGCGCTTGGTTGAGCATTGGGCGACATCGGGCGGGCGCGTACACGGGCGCGCGCTGATTCGCCCTAGCAACGTGCACTCTGCCAAGAAGCGGGTGACAGGTGATGCGGGATAGCCGGCTCTGGACGCGGGCATGTGCTTAGGTGCACGCGGACACGTATTCCAGGCCGTGAGCTACCCTGCGCCGGACGTCGTCTCGAACCTTGACGGAAGGCATTTTAAAGAATTGTTGCGGTTGAGTGGGAGCTTTTTCGAGACCAACGATGAAGGCTACGAAGACGATTCTCAAGATCAAGACATGACAAAAATTAACCGTGACAATTGGATATATGTGCCCAATAGGTTTAATATTTTTTGTTTTAATGATTGCTTTATTTTCATTCTTATTTAATTTGTTTGAATATGCGATGCATGAGAAATTGTTTGGAAAAATCTCATTTTCGAAAATTACTAAATATTTTAAAATAATTAATTGACAATTTTATTTCGGATAATAAAATTGAATTAATTTTGACCTCCATGATTTATTTTTTTGTGAATTCTTTTGGAGAAATTTCTCTCACGGTACGGCCAAAATATAGTTTTCACATGAATGAATTCATAAAGGATGATAGTGGATTATTATTAGTGGCGACGATGACCTCCCCACGAGGTTCGTTCAAAACAAAATATTAATTCTGTATTTAATCATGGTTATTACTTAGGTATAAAATTGATATGCATATACTTCCCCGAAGTCCCTGTCAATTTTATATTGGTCAATTGGGAGCCAACTATTAATTTGGAAATTAATGGTTTGTAACTGTCTTTGTTTGTAACCTGCTTAAATGTGTTTATATAATGACGCACCCCACGTGGCTTATTTAAACTGTTTTGAGATGTTGGCTGATGCATGTTCATATTTTTTGAGATTTTAATATGATTCATGTGATCGAATTATGTGATTCTTCTTGTGTTAATCCGAATATTAACACAAGATTTATGTTTATTTTCAGTGCAACATGTCGCAACCTTTTAATCCACTGTTAATATACTTAAAGTCAATAGAATTGTATAGGAATCTATGTAGATTGGAAATTATTTATTGTCTTGACCATGCAATCGCATAAGTCCATCCTTGACAAACGTAGACTCGCTGAGACTACGAATGTGAGGAAGATAAGGAATATCATAAGCAGTGGTTGAGCTCCAATGAAATGGCTAAGTGTATCATCTTGACTTCAACGTCAAATGTGTTGAAACACCGACACCAGGACTTGGAAACTATTGTAGCTATTATGATAGATCTTAATGAATTCTTCGCTCACCAGAATCGTAAAGCGAGTCAGATAGCCATACAAAATTTGTTCTCGTAGAAAATGGCATTAAGAGGTTTCAAGAAGAAGACCGACAAACGAAAATGCTTAATTGCGGTCAGAGAAGACATCGGAGGTCAGCCTGTCCCAAGCCTAAAAAGGTAGGGAAGAAAGGTAATTCTCAAACATTAGTTGCTGAAACTTGTTTAGTGGCGTATGCTCCCATTCGTGGGTAATGGATACGAGAACCACTAATCATGTTTGTTTCAAGGATTCTAGATAATCCAGCAATTTAGTAGGAGTGAGATCATCATCACCATGGACAATGTTACGAGAGTAACGGTTATTGCAATGTTACGTGAGTAGCAGTTATTACAATAATATGTAAGTAACGATTATTGCAATTCCTGTGAGTAGAAATTATTACAATTCTACGAAAGTAGCGGTTACTGCAATGCTACGTGAGTAGCGGCTATTGCAGTGCTACGTGAGTAGTGGATGAAGCAGTGGGAGAAGTGCACCTATCTTTTAGTGATATAATTTTAGTTTTGAGAGATGTTCTTTACGTTCCAAGTTTTAGAAAGAATTTGATTTCAGTTTCTAAACTCTTTAATGATGGATATTGGATTCCTTTTAATAAAGTTGTTACCATTGCTCTAAATAATGAGTTTATCTATCATGGAACGTTGTCGAACAATCTCTATACTATTAACTGTGCACACCACTCGCAAAATGCATCCTATAACACATCGACTATTTCAAGCAATAAAAGGAAACGTTCAGCAGACGTGAACAAGACACTTCTATGGCATCTAAGATTGGGTCATATTAATCCAAAGAGGATTCAAAGGTTGGTTCAAGATGGTTCATTGGAGTCTCTCCGGGTTGAACAATTTCCAACTTGCGAATCGTGTTTGGAGGGTAAAATGACCAAGAGAGCATTTAGAGCCAAAGAAATATTAGATATCGTTCACACTGATGTGTGTGGTCCAATGTCAATCAAAGTAAGAGGAGGTTATGAGTATTTCGTTACTTTTATCGATGATTACTCAAGATATGGGTACATTTTCCTTATGAAGCATAAATCTGAGACCTTTGATAAATTCAAAGAATTTAAGGCTCAAGCAGAGAATCATAGGGAAAAGAGTATCAAGTTTCTACGATCCGATCGTGGAGGCGAATACCTCATCAATGAATTTTTGAACTACTTGTCAGATCAAGGGATTGTATCCCAGTTGACTGCACCCGGAACCCCTCAACAAAATGGGGTTGCATAACGAAGAAATAGAACCCTTTTAGAGATGGTCAGATCAATGATGAGTTATGCGGATCTACCCAAATCATTTTGGGGTCACTCCTTGGAAACAACGGCTTATATTCTAAACCTGGTACCATCCAAATCGGTTCCCAAAACCCCTAAAGAATTATGGATCGGACGCAAGCCCAGGTTGAGACACATGAGAATCTGGGGGTGTCCGGCATACGTGTTGGACAAGGAAACCGGTAAATTGGACCCACACTCAGAATTAAGGTTGTTTATAGGGTATCCCGAGGGAACAAAATGGTGCATGTTCTATGGTCTTGAAGATCAAAGAGTCGTAATTAGTACGCACTTTAGATTTTTGGAAGAAGACTATATGACCAATAGAAAGCCCAGCAGTGAGATTACCTTAGACGAGCTAAGAGGGTCAACTCCAATGCCAACTGTACAAGTTGATATACCAAGCAACACACTTACACAACCGGAATCTTGTCATAGTGGGAGGGTTGTTAGATAGCCTGAGCGATTCATGGAGATGGGAGAGTCTTCGGACTTGGTCCCCGGTAATGATGAATTAGACCCCTGGTCTTACAACGAGGCGATCCAAGATAAGGATGCAGATTCTTGGCAAACAACAATGGAAGCTGAGATGGGTTCTATGGATTATAATCAAGTGTGGGAGCTAGTCGAACCACTTAGTGGGGTGAAACCCATTGGATGCAAGTGTGTATACAAGAGAAAAAGAGGATCGGATGGGAAGGTAGAGACCTTCAAGGTTAGACTTGTGGCAAAAGGAAACACTCAGAAAGAAGGGATCGATTATGAGGAAACCTTTTCGTCTGTAGTTATGTTAAAGTCCATCTGTATTCTCTTGTCGATAGCTGCACATCTTGATTTTGAGATCTGGCAAATGGCAAGAGTTGAAACTCATAGTGGAGGTAAATATATCATGATTCTAATTGATTATTATAGTAGGAAAGTGTGGGTGATCATTTTAAAGCATAAGTCAGATGCACTTTAGAAATTCAAATGGTGTGCCCGGTTTGCAATTTCGGCCAACAAACAATAAACAATTGATCAAAGTAATAGTTTAGACGATCAAAGCAAGTAAAAATGCTAAATTTGGTGACCCAATTCGTTTATGAATAAGACTACGTCGAGGGGCAGCCAAACCATGAGTATTTCACTATAATTTATGCCTAGAATACTAAGAAATGCCAACCTCTCTCTAGTGAGGCCGTGGAGGCCTATTTATACAAGGATTCCCGCCTCGTGGGCGGGAAATTACATAAGGAAAAGCAATAAATGATGCTTCAATCCCGCTGGCCTAGAATTTTGCCTCACCGAGTCAATGGTCGATGTAGTTAATGTGTTCCATTTGCGGACCAAACTTTAAGGGCAGATCTTGCGGCTTGTCGGGCGTTTCTCCTAACTGAAGGACTTTGCGACTTCACGACCTCCGTCCTACGGAGTTCATGTTCCATGTCGCCTTTCCTGGTCGCTGACCGCGGCCATGTCGTCCTTACGATTTCTGAATAAGTCATACTCGTGCATGGTAGAGCGGTGACTATCTGGTCTCTGATCTGGTTCTTTGACCATCTAACCTTGTGGATACCTGATCTTTAGACTTCTGGTTTCTAAGGTTTTACCACCAAGCCACATCATCTGGTCGTCGGTGGGCGACTTGACAGCTTCACGACTTGTCCATAGGTTGGGTTTATCCATGTCACAACAATTGCCCCTCTAGTCGAGGTCTTGAGCTTCGCTTCTAGGCCTTGACTTGATTATTATTCTTCCGACTAGTGACCTCTCGACCTTGGGACTCGTTCTGGGCGTGTCGTCATTCTCGAGTAGGCAAAAAATTACCTCGATTATATGAATTGGCGTGACAGACTGCCCTCGATTTTAGCGAACTAATGTGACCGGTTGATAAGATTGATGACTCGGGGCACCGCAAATCGTTCCAATGGGAAGCCGCGGTGAGAACCACGCGTGATTCCCGTATATTTCTTGTCGGGATGGGCCCGAGGTTTGGTTTAATTTCATTTTGGCCCTCCCCTTCGCCTATAAATATACGAGGATTTTGTGGCATATACCCTTCTTCATTTCGTCTCTTACAATATAAAGAGTTTTCTGCAAGAGTTTTTCGGCGAGAGTATTTTCAGGTAAATCCTTCAATCTTTCTCAAATTCATTCCAATGGCTACCAATCCTCCTACTACTCTCGTCGCCTCTCAACCTCTGGTATTGTCATCTTTCTCTGAGGATGAGGTTTTTCTGTCTCAACACCGCCGCCACCATGGACCATCTTCCACCACCGGTATCATGGGTGAAAGTTCTGCAAACCCAGCGTCCTCGGTTGATGCCCCCGGGGGTAATCGGGAGGATGATGGAAATGATTCAGAGACCGATGAAACTTTTCTGGAGAAGCTGGGTGAAATTACACACCTCCCTCCGGTGGACGTCAATCCCATCCGTACCTTCCAGCAGGAGATGGAGGGGGCTTCGGGGCCCTCTGACTCGGCCTGTAACATTGGGGCCTATGAGCAGGTCTTTGATTATGAGGCCTATACAGCACGGGGCCCCTATAAGCGACCTAAGCACGAGCTCAGAAAGTCGGTCGAGTCAGATTTTGCAGTGTCTAACAAGAAATTTCGATCGGTTTTTTCTGATCGATATGTACGCTCACTTCGTCGCCAATACAAGGTACCAATGGATGTACATTTCTACGGTGCGACCTCTGACGAAAGTGTGGACCATCCACCGCCGGGGATGATAGCAGTGAATGAGCACTCTATGGAGGCCGGGATCCAGTTTCCGTTGCACCCAGTCATTTCTCACTTGCTCGCGGCCTAAAATCAGAGCCTCACACAAATCACGTTGAATGGGTAGAGTTATATTATCTCCACCATGAATGTGCTGGGGCAGGCCGGATTGTATCGAATGCTCAACCCGGGGCGAGCTTTCATATGTGTTGCATCTTGTGGCTCATGCGGGTGGTTATAATGCCGTGCGACTTCGCAAAGTCTGGGAACTCATGAGGGGATCCCGAATAAGGTCGACGGACGGCACCAAAGGTGTTGGTTCATCGGAGGGGCGTGGGAGTCTGTAGATCCTGCAAACCCATTGGTCATACATGTCCCCACGGATTATGCAATCCGAACTGAACATGGTAAGTCTTTAATTTTTTAGCTTGAAGTTGTACTGATCTAATTCTCTTTTTGTTTTGCAGTGTTCCTGCCCTGACCTTCCGAGTTGTATTGGGATTTCACCAAGGCTTTCAAGCTAGTTCGAGATACTCCTCCAAGCCACCGAGATGTCAATTCTTTGAATTCTGAGCTCGAGCGACTTCGTGCCGAACTATACACATATCCCCACCATCTCAACATTCCCTGTAAGTTTCTACCTCACAATCACTTTCGTGACTTGCGATTTGTGACTTACAAGTCTTTGTGTTGTTTTGTGGCAACTCCCGACTTTCCAATTTACCGACGCCAACCATCAGCTTCTGTGATGACATCCCGGAAGAAGTCCGTGCTTTGCACGATGAGGTAAGCGTCGGGTACGAGCACTCCTCCTACAGCACAGACCCACACTGGCCCTTCCACCACCGACAAGGAAAAGAAAAAAATGTTGGAATCCGCTCCGTCAGATACCGAGCGTTCCTGAAAATGACCAAAGGAGAAGACTGGTACTTATCGGTCCGAGATAAATAAGGGACGTCAGAGGTCGCCATCCCGCCCAGCCTCGCAGCCAACACTTGTCCCTACTGGAGGTCGTCACCTGGAGGATGACTTCTGGATGCGTTGGGACTAGAAGTTGGTGAAAGAGTAAGTGGAATTTGAATTTTCTCGATTTTATCTTTTGTCATCTTTTTCTAACGACTTGAATTTTGCTCGCAGGCCGGAGTTCATGCCAGCCAAGTTCTCTCCCGAAGTGTTAAGCTTCTTGCGATCGAGCAGAATTTCTTTGGAGGGGCTTCCCGATGTCTGGCCGCATTACTTGACCAGGGCCATTAGGCATATGCCCCGGTGCTGGACGAAAGAGAATCATGTCAGCGCTGAATGCCAGAAGGTCACAGGCAACCTTTATGCGGCCTTGGTCCATTCCCAGAAGACGACCTTGTACCTGGAGAGGGCATGTGGTCAGTCGGAGGGTGAGCTCAAGAAGATGGTGTTGGGGTTATACTGGAAAGTATGCTTTTAATTTGTATAACCAAACTGAATTTCTGTCTTATTTGCTGAAATAAATTATTTATCACTGATGCTTTAAATATGATTGAATGTTAAATATATTTACTGCATACATATTCAATAAATAGTACGTGTTACATTGTAGTTAATTTAGTGATACCAGATCACAAAAGATTAAATTAACAGTCCCTTGTAACCAAAGTACAGAATTCACAACCTAGATGGAAATGAACAATCCATCGTGAAAGGTTGAAGTGTAAGGCTCAGATTGGCTTGTCTTGACCAAGAGATTGCACTAGTGCATTATGATGCGCTGAATAGGACCTACAGAAGGATAAATTCTTCAGTACTGAATATAGAAGAATTAGACCTCAGTGATTCATTATTTCTTAATCCCTGTCCCTTAAATAGGATCGTGTGGAATTAATAATTATTGCTTTGATTCATGTTGGGTAGAGAATCAATGTGATTCAATACTTTGTGTTTTGGACAATATTATTAGTTACATGACGATTGCTAAGATTTAATACGGAGAATCGTATGCAAGTACGTCTTGCTTGATTTGTCCCCTTGGTGGGCTCAGAAGTTTTATCATACCAAATCTTGCAAGTGGAATTTGTTTCCGGTATGGATAATAATGTTGAGCTTACCTTACTCCAAGGAAAAATATATTAATTAATATGAAGCTATTCAGTGGCTTAAATTAATTAATGGACTAGATAATCTTAAACACGAGAAATAATAAACGGGAGTCATATTAACAGTAATATGGGTTAAGATGGATAGTGCAATATTAATTATGTAGTGGGATTAATTAATGTTTATGGGCTTGAATAATATTGTGGCTCAATATTGATAATTCAAGGTCCATTGGAAGGTCTAATCTTAAAATAAAGTCCAATAACTGAAAAGGTGTTTAAAATAAAATTAATTATTGTTGCCTAATTTTTTTCCTAAAATTTTCAAAATTAATAAATAAAATGGGAGAAAGATTTTATTTGAATTTTGTTATGGAATGAAGATAAATATTCTTGGAATACAAGATTATCTCATTAAATTCAAGAAATCTCCCATTTGGTTATTTATTAAGTGAATTTCGAAATTATTGATTAAATAGGGGAAGGAAAGATTTTCTTGATTTTCTTGAAAAGATATTATGGAAGATGATTAGTGGTGATTTTGCTTGATATTTTGTGTTATTCTTGCTCACTCTTGACCTAATTTCATACTTTTATTGAACTAATTTCACTTAAGTGTGCCAAAATGTGGAGAAATGGCGTGTTTGGTTTCTTGTACAGGAATCGAGTCAAAAACTGAAGGTTTTGTGAAGTAAATGGGAAAAAGCACTTGCTCGGGTCGTGCAACACTGCTCGGGTCGTGCAATACCTAAGTCGGGCTGGTTGAAACACGATTTTGAAGAAAATGTCAATTGGGACTTGCTCGAGTCGAGCAACAATGCTCGACCTTCCGTTGGTCGAGCAAGGGAGCGAAAATACGAAGTTTTGAGTTGCTCGACCCAATTATGGTGGAGCAACATTGCACGACTCGAGTAACCTCTGCTCGACTCGAGCAACCCTGCTCGAGTCGAGCAATCCGAAAATATCTGAGGTCCCATTTCTGACCTAGGGACACGTGCCAGAGGATTTTGAAGAAAATGTCAATAGGGACTTGCTCGAGTCGAGCAACAATGCTCGACCTTCCGTTGGTCAAGCAAGGGAGCGAAAATACGAAGTTTTGAGTTGCTCGACCCAATTATGGTCGAGCAACGTTGCACGACTCGAGCAACCTCTGCTCGACTCAAGCAACCCTGCTCGAGTCGAGCAAGCCAAAAATATCTGAGGTCCCATTTCTGACCTAGGGACACGTGCCAGAGGATTCAAAAAGCATATAAAAAGCCCCAACTTCATTTTTTCTGGAAGGAGCAGCAATATGGAGAAAAGGGGATGATAGCAAGTGATACTGTTTAGAGCTACAACTAATACTTTTTCCTATTTTTCAATTTTGCTTCCATAGATAGCATAGATCCTCATAGAATAGCATAGATATAGTTTCATTTTCAGTTTTGAGCAACTATTCAAGGAGTATTGATGGATTTTGTATGGTTTGGTGCTTGAACTTTAATAGTAAGGTGTCTCTTTCTTTCTTTTGCTTATTTATTGTTTATTGTGATATTGGTGCTTTGATTTCTTGTTGTTTAGCCATGGGTTTTGCCTTGTGCACCATGGGCTAAGGTTCTTAGTGTTTGGGTGTTTGAAATTGTGATGATGATTGGTTAATTGGTTTCATTATGGTTGTTTATCTCTAATGATGGTTATCCTTTAGATTAGGGGATTTTGCTTGATCAATTTGGTTGGGTTTTGCTATGAGCTTGTGTGTTTATGTTAGTTTATCACAACGAGAGTTGGGTAGACGGGGTTAGGCATATGGGTATTGGTTTAATTCATCCGAATTTGAGTTAATTATGCTCTATTACAACGAGAGTTGGATAGAAACATGAGAACCCCCCTAATTTACATTGTTTGCTTGAGTTAAAACCTTGAGTGGGTAGTGAAGGGCACATAGGAGAATTGAACTTATTATACAAGTGGGAAAACATGGAGACGGAGTAGTTAGTTAATTATAGGACCTTATCCGTGCAATTACCTGGGCTAAAAAGGGGAGATTCTCCTCCCGATCCTAGGATTTCTAAATGATATCGGACCCTAGGCTTACCAAGTACGGGAAGGGTATATTGTGTAGTGATCGCTCTTATGGAATAACCGAAAATAGAGGTGAATGCCATAATTAATCTTTTGATAATCGTCTCACAAGGACAAACACCCGAACACCTCTCTCTCACATTTGGAAACAAATCGTTGGTTACTTACTTGTGCTTTCTTATTGCTTGTTAAATTCTCTAGTTGCTATTTCATTGTCTTGTTGTTATTTAGTTTTAAATCGAAAAACCAAACATGTTACACTATAATCCCGCGCCGACACATAGCAATTGGGTTATATTCCACACGTATTTTCGTGGATCGATATTTAACCGGGCACACAACGATCCTCTTATACTTGAGAGGTGAGTGTGAGAAATCACGTGTCAGAAGATATGTATTCTTGAAATACAAGAATATCTCATAACTTCAAGAAGATTCAAATCTTAGATTTCTATTCCTTATTAATTTCAAAATATACCATAATATTAGGAGGTGGTATTTTGTGGAATATTTATTTATGGAGAAAAGAATATATGGGATATATTCAAGTTTTCTTGGAGATCAAGAAAAAGATTTTCACATCTTTATTTTCACTCAAAAAATTGGCAACCCCTATGTGTATAAATAGGGGATGAATTTTTCATCCCCAGGACAATTTCATGTGTTGAAAAAATTATAAATCCACAAAGGTGGTGCAACATAATTTTATTTTTTCTTTTGTTAATTGTTCGCGAGCATCCTTCCACCGGGTTGTTGAACAAGGACGAGGGAATACTTGAGAAGGCTCTTTGGGTTTGTTCGTGTGAACGGGATATCCATCTTCTCAACGGTTGTCACTACAAGAGGTTAGTTCACGTAAACTCCTAGCAATTCCGCATGTGTAGGATTTATGTGACTTGTTTATATGCATGATTTGTTGTTGGATTATTATTTGAATTAATATATGATTAATTCATGCTAGCAATAATTGTTAGAATTAAATTTGTATTTAAATATTCACCCCGAATAAATTCGGGCAATAAATTCCCCAACAGCTGGAGGAGGCTGGTCGGACGATTGGCGAGCAAACCAAATCGATATTCGCCACCTCCAATATTCAGAAGAAGCTGGAGGTCTCCAACTCCCAACTGATCCAGAGGGCCTCCGAGCTTGAGAGCCGACTGAAGGCTGTAGAGGACCAGCTTGAGGCGGAGAAGGCCAATTCCTGGGCGGCTGTTGCTCGGGTTGAGGGGGAACTAGCCTCCACGGTTGTGGAGGTCGAGGAGTAGTTGGCCGCTAAAGAGGCACAGTTCAAGCTGGTCGAGGAGATGAATGCCAACTATGTTTACATCATGGCAGTTGCGGGGGCCATCCGAGCCTTCCGCTGGATGAATCCGACTGGCAACCTCTCTACTGTGATCGCGGAATTGGCCGACTATGTCTGCGACAATCCTTCCGACTCCGACATCTTGCTGGAGATTAAAGATTTGGAAGATTTGGGAATTGACTTGTCTTTCTTCCCCAACCAGAGTCGGATTGTGCTTCCTACCCCCAGCCCCGATGAGACGCAGCCGGGAACTACTGATGTGGTTCTCGAGATGCAGACTGATGAAGTCGGGCCTCAGCCGAAGGTCGCAGGAAGGTCGTGTGTGGGGCCAACGGGAGAGAAGGCCATTCCTGGCCTCTGAAGAAGGTATTTACCAGCCCAAGACTAAGGAGACAAGAGCGACCTATGAAGCCATGCTCAGTGTTATTCAGCAACATGAACCTCATCCCCAACAATACTTTTGATCAGCAAATGGAGATGATGGTCTTGATGATGATGTTGGTGTTGCTGCTGAGTTTGAGGGGCTGGTATCTTTTGAAGTCGAGGTTTATCCGGAAATCGCAGGAGAGTCGAGCAATAGCAAACAGTTGGTAGTGCATAAGGATTTGTAATTTGGTGTAGTCTTTGCTTTACGTTGGCTTTAGGTCACTTGATGTAATCGGCCTTCGGGTTTTCTTATGTGCCGATCTTTGGGCCTTTTTGTCATTAATAAAATCGTTTCTTTTTCCTTCCTTTATTATGCCGACTTGATTTCCTTACTCGAATTTAAAATTGTATTCGTTATTATCGTCTTATTGCCATTGGGATATAATTGAACTTGTTCTTGCCGTCTTATTTATATGTGGCTTATTAATGAACTTTGCTTAGTCATCTTACAAAGTCGGGGGAGGACAGTACCACTTAGGGTCGCGATCTCGTCGCCAGTATGTCGAAAGTCGTACTTGGGCGGGGGAAATCCTGAACTTTGAAATATAGGATTTTAAAATCCTAATGAATAGTGAAATTATATGTTTGTTTTGAGATTTTATAGGGTATGATTATATAGAATTGTAAAAAATTTGATTGATTTGTATTATTATATTATTATTATAATGATTGAATTATAGAGTATTGTATTGGAAATTGTGTAAAAATGATAATATTATTATTAATGGGGGAATAGGTGCAAAGTAGGGTTTAGATTAGGTTTTAAATTGGATTTTAAAATCCTAGATTTAGTATTATGTTAAATGGGTATGTGGAATTGTAAAGTCTGAAGTCCGTTCGGAATAGTCTCAATACAAACATACCCTAAGGCACTTGAGGTTCATAATAGCATTGAAAAAAATCAAGTAGAAAAAAGAGTATCTAGTCAAATAAAAAAACTAAAAAAAAAAACAATTTAAAAATTGTGGAGTCGGGTCCCACACCAATGATTCGAGTTACAATTGACAACATTTCCTTCTTTAAATATCACAATTGTTAAATACACATGTTTGACATTTGAGTGGACAACCCAATGATTGGGCCTGTCGCTCCCCCCACGCGACAGAAAATTCCTTTTTTTTTTTTATTTAACTTATTTATTTCATTAAATTGAATTAGAATTATTAATTAGAATTAACTGCGTATTAATTTATTACTTAGAATTAACTAATTAAACATATTAATTAATATTATTTAAAGAATTTTAAAATATTAATTATTTAGTTATAAAGTATTAGTTATTTCATTGAAAAGTATTATAGTTGTATTGTCATAAAGTATTTGTTCATTAATTAAAAAATATTGATACAAATAATATTAAGCACTCTAGTGAAAAAAAATTAGCAGTCTTAAAATATGTGTTCAAGTACTATTAAACATAAATTTAATACAGTTTTAATTAATAATAAACATACATGCAATTTAAATATATTTTCCCCAATCTAAGCACAGTCTCTTTTTTATCTGTGACCCTTCAACATCTAATTGGGGGTTTCTCCATCATTGACGCATGAATGTTGCACAGACTTTGAAAATTGTTATTCTGAAATCAGTTGGATCTCCATTAATCCTGAATTTACCCTGTAATTAAAATAAAAAAGATTTTTATTAAGATATATAGTGTTGGTCCCGAAAAACCCGATTTAAAACTCATAAAATCTCAATGGGAGGTGACTTTAAAATTTTTGCTTCGAATGTGTTGTGCAGATTTGCTAAAGTATATATGACAGTTAATATGAAAGCAAATAAGAACACAAGTATTTTTATAGTGGTTCGGACTAACTTGTCCTACATCCACTCTTCTCTTCATGGGGCACCAACTTAACCAACATATATTTATGGAGTTCTCACTCAACGGGACTTATCTCCCTCACGGGATTGCCTATAGATGTTTAATGAGTTCTCACTCTCTCAGGACTTATCTCCCTCACGGGATTGCCTATAGATGTTTAATGAGTTCTCACTCTCTCGGAACTTATCTCCCTCACGGGATCGCCTATAAACTACCTCACTTAACCACTAATTTTCTTTCTCAAGAAAGGGTTTGGATTTGGTGTTATTTCCAACTATGTGAGATTTTCCCTTACATTGTTTTAGCCTTTAAGCTAATGATGAGAAAATCTCTCTAAGCTTATGATATGACATTTATGCTTAGATATAATGAAGAACACTCTTGGGTAAATTTGGATATTTAATGCTCTGTGTTCTTGAATGGAGATGCTTGAATATTTGGCTTTAATCTTCACTTTGCAGCATCCTCCATTATCTTCCTTTGAAGATAGTGCAATGTATTTATAGTGTGGATTTGAATATTACCGTTGGAGAGTAAATTCAAATACATACTAATAGTCTTCCAACTTTTCTTTGTCATTTTGCACTGTTGCTTACAGCTTTATGTCACATCCATATATGTGTTGTCATCTTCTTATTGGCTAGCTTTTTGTGTGCTGATTTTACTGTTCATCTCTTCTGATTTCACTGTTCATCTCTTCTGATTTCATCTCTTCTGATTTTACTGTTCATCTCTTCTGATTTCAAATCTCTTACGATTTCAATTGCTCATCTCTTCTAATTTCAAATTTTTTTCCGATTTTTTTTGCTCATCTCTTCCGATTTCAAATCTCTTCCGATTTCAATTTGCTCATCTCTCCCGATTTTCTTTGTTCATCTCCTCTTCCGATTTCAATTGCTCATATCTTCTCGATTTCAAATTTCTCCGATTTTATTGTTCATCTCTTCCGATTTCAAATCTCTTCTGATTTCACTGTTCATCTCTCCTGATTTTACTGTTCATCTCTTCTTACGATTTCAAATTTCTTCTTGATTTTCTTTGTTCATCTCTTCCGATTTGAAATCTCTTACGATTTCAATTGCTCATCTCTCCGATTTTCTTGTTCATCTCTTCCGATTTCGGTTTTCTCGATTTCTTCTCGCTTTGATCCGATCAAATTTCACCTTTTTATCTTGATGAGTTCCCCCTCAACTTGTTACCTGTAAAATAAAAGTAAGTCTAGAAACACAAGTTTTCTATACAACTTAACTTGTCCTATTACAAGGTGTTTTGGCATAATAATCAAAACTAAAATTATCCCAACATATAGTTTTACAAAATAATAATAAGTGTAAATGCAAACATGATTAAACCTACTGCGAATATAGTCCACATGTTTCCCGGTCGGAAGGAACCATGGGCCAGTTTGTCCATTTTGTGTCAAGATACTTGCAACATATACCCCGTACCACGTTATTGACACAGTATCCAAACCGTGTGATAAAACTGTTGTGTCCAAGTAGTTTGTCCAAATTAAGAACGATATTATTTATAAAATTTCAAATGTGATATTATTTTAAAAAATTAGATTACCTGTCGTCTTTGTCCAACCACAGCAATGGCGGGGGTCTTTCATGTTTGTCCACATTGTTGTCATTCCCTGATGTTCTTTTTTTTGCACTCATCTTTTAATAAGATATACAAATAGATTAATTTTTTTTTATTTAGATAAGTAAATTGTCTATTATTATTGATTTTTATATAAGTTTATATATAATAAATTACTATTGCTATAAAAAGAAGATAAAAAACGTCAACAGTTAAAAATTTAGCAAGAGGTAAAAAAATGGAATACTAATTCATCAATTTAAGCAATGTATTACAAATACCCATCAAACATTAAAATAAAAAAAGCAATATAAATGGACTAGTTGTTATTGTCGTCGTCGGGGTTGTTGGGCGGGTTTTGGAAATATGGGTATGGATACGTGCCCCCACCAACCAGGCTGTATCGGTTGGGTGAATTGTTCAGGGTCATATCCTTGTTGAGGTCCCCAATATTCAGGATTAGGCACTTGTTGCATACCAGCATGTTGACCAATTTGGTTAATTCCAGTATGGACAAAATCTGGAACTTGTGGATACTGGTTAACTTGCTGGAGGAACAACTGCGTGTCTTGCATCACGCGTCCCAACCTATGATGCGCTGAACCAGGGTTGATGTGCACATTGTTTACGCCGTGATCAGGGTTGTGCACTTTGAGATGTGTAATCTTTTCATACCATTCCATATACTCTAGTGTGGTCTGATTCGCAATTACAGCTTCGTGATCAAGGCGCCCGAGTGGATAGTAGTGATTGTCCATCTCGTGCCAGTATGCAATTTGGGGTCCATACACCTTCTTGTAGCCCCTTGCATTAGCACCCAATCTTGAAAGACTTTTATCAAAGTCGAGCGGTGCTGGTGGGATACCCTGAACTCTCCCGAATTGTCGTGCAACCCTTTTAGGCATATAACCTTATGCATAGTCCATAAAACTAATGCAGCCGTGGAATAACGATGCGGGAGGGATATTAGATGGAACACCGAACGGAGTCCAATTGATCTATAATGTATGAAAAAAAAATTATAAGACATTTTGCTACTTAAATTATAAATGACGTATTTTCTATTAAGATGTATTGAGAATGAGAAACATACATGAGTTGATGGGTAATTATCCAATAGTTTCCGATAATGTACAAGATCCCGATCATGTGTGTTGGTATCGAATCGATGCAATTTGCTCCATTTCAATGCACGTGGGGTACTTGGATCATAATAATTAGCTTCGCCGCGTTTGTGCAACTCGGTGAAGTACTCGTATATCCAACACTGAAAAATTGTAATTAGTTTGTATTATATAACAATATATTGATAACAATGTATTAATTATCATTGAAAATATTATTGAAATTGAACACATCGGCGGCATACTCTACAAAGGCGGGAGCACTCGGGGCACTCGATTCCTGACATACTAAACTAAAAAAAAATTATAAATCATAACAACTAATACTTTACAACAATTTAACCTAATACCTTACAGCACCATAATTAATACCTTACATCTTGATAATTAATACCTTAGAGCATATCAACTAATATCTTACAACAATTTAACTAATACCTTATAGTAAATCAACTAATACTTTACAGCATGATAACTAATACCTTACAGCATGATAATTAATACCTTACAGCATAACAACTAATGCCTTACAGCAAATTAACTAATACCTTACAGCAAATCAACTAATACTTTACAGCATGATAACTAATACCTTACAGAAAATCAACTAATACCTTACAGCATATCAACAAATACCTTACAGCATATCAACTAATACCTTACAGAAAATCAACTAATACTTTTTTTTAGAAGTGTTATTTGTGATATTCGAAGTGTTTCTTGAAATTTGCATATAGTGCGTGAAAAAAGAATGTTGATTATTAATTTTTCTTTTCTTTTCTTTTTCTTTTTTTGTTTAAGAATTAAGAGTAGAAGAGCTAACTTTTTTTTTGTTTACTTTACTCATCGCAGTCATTATGTTTAGGAGTAGTTGGTTCAAAAATTAACATAATTAGCATCACTTTTGACACCGAAACATTTAAATTCATTCATAATGACTAATGAATCTCATTTAATTGTGTGTACCTTACCTTACTATTAATAATGAGAAACATATTAAATTGTTTGTTTTACATAATATATATAATTTATATATTATAATGTTGAAAATATACCAAACATTGGCCACAAATAAAACACACCTTGAATGTGGCGACGACGGGCTGCGAAAGGTGGCTGCGGTGGTAAGCAGGCGGTCGAAGGACTAATTATTCGACTGTGAAACAAGAAAAATATGTTATTGCGTGTTATAAAATAAAACAAGAAAAAAACCGGCGGTCGGCTGCTGTCGGCGGTGGTCGGCGGTTGTGGCTGGTTGAGAGAAGGAAGAAATGATGAAAGTAAGAGTTTGTGTAGTTATTTTGTGGGTTGAGTTTGGGATTAAATAGGGGGTAAGTTAGGGTTGGTTGGGGTAAAAATTAAATAGTGTTGGTGGAAAATTAATGTTGGGGTGGTGGGAAATTAATGTTGGTGGTGGAAAATGGGCTGAGTAATGTAAATGCCAATTTCGAAAATCATAAATAAAAAAAAACAAATTTCGAAAAACAAAAAAAATAAAAAAAAATTAATTTTTTTTTTTTTTTAAATTTTGGGCCGAAATTAATTTTTTGTGTCTAAATTAATTTAATTAAAATAGTCGAATTTTTTAATTTATTTTTTTTGTTGGGTCAAAAAATATTTTTAAATGGGTCGTATTTTTTTTTTTTTGTTCAACAGAAATTATTTTATATCTGGGCTGTAAGATTTTTTTTATTTGGGAAAAAAATTAACATAATTATGTCATTAATAAATAATTATTAAGAAAATAATTTGAATAAATTATCAATTATTGATACTAACCAATAATATTAATACAATACGAAAGCAAATGTAAATTATATGTGAAGTCACAAAACAATAATTCATAACTACCATAATTCATAACAACAAGCTTTAATATTACATAAATAACAAAATTACAATTAAAATAATATAACATAAATAACAAAATTACAATTAAAATACCATAGTAATAATTCATTTTCAAACACAATCATAACTACCATAATTCAAACAACATTATTCACTTTCATCAGTTAGTTCAATCGTTTTGGTGTCGCTATCGATTTCTATCATTTCTATGTCCCCTGGAACACGGTTCGGATTTGGCAGTACTGAAGTAAAGATGAAACGAAGGTTGTTGTACTGTAATTCTCCTTTTCTCTTGTATACCCTTGCCAAAGAATTCCCCTACAATAATGAAAGATGAATCAACTAATATCACATTATGATAAAAAAAAAATCAAAAGTATAATAAATGAAAGGAGATGATTTACTCTGCAGATAGTATTCCATGTTGCCTCATCAGCTTCAACATTATCCGTACGCACATCATGTAGCAAGCCGGGCGTATCAATGATCCTCTGGAATGTCACGTAACGATTGTAGAGCTTTCTAAATCGATATAGGCAAAAATGGTAATCGAATTGTCTGCCAAACTCACGATTCACGCAATCCATATAATAAATGATAACACGACGGTTTGGTCGCCCTTGCTCAATTTGGATACCCTCGATGGTTTGCTCTACTAGACCGTTTATGAAGATATCATCCACTTCACGGGTCCATTCCGTGGTGTAGAACACAATATCTTGATCCACTGAGTCTCTTGGTGCCATTGAAAGAGAAATAATGAGAGATTTATAAATTTTTGAAACACCAAATAATCCTTACAAGAGTCTGATAATTCATCATTTAAATAAAGAATTCAGTAGTAGAAGGAACACGGTAAGAAACAAAAATGGTTCTGAATATCAACGACACAATAGAGAATCAATTATGGATGGAGTTAAATAGAGAATTCAGTAATAATCGCGACAAAAATAAAAGCACGCGTGCAGAGTGTGGTCAAATCAATTCAGAGGGTATCAGGCGCGTTACGCGCGAGTGGCGCGACAGCGCTGCCTTCTATGGCGTGGGTGGCGCGGATCCCGACCCTATGTCGCGCGCGTGGCGCGGCCACCCTGTCGCGTGAGTGGCGCGGCCCCACTCCTCCTGTCGCGCGCGTGGCGTGGCCCCCCCTGTCACGCGCCTGGCGCGGCCCCCGCTCCCCTGTTCATGCGCGTGGTGTGCCCAGGCTGAATTTCCATCCGGATCAGGTTTTTTCTATCGCGTGCGTTTTTTTTCACCTTTAACTGACAAATTTCACCTAATAATAATTTTATGTACAGACTTTTATATTATATAACTGAACAAAATTCTAAAATTGATCTCATCTTTTATCTTTTATCAACCATTTCCAAAATTCATCTCAACTCAAATTCTATCTACTCCCAAATTAATTTCAGTCACTTCTCTATTTCTAACCATCTTCTAAATTTTTATCAGTGCTCAAACTTATACCTCCACAAACTTCTAATATTACAAAAATTGAATTCTTATCATGATGCTAATTATGTATCCAAAGATGTCTCGGAGGATTTTATTACTCCTCCAGGGGGTTTAAGAGGAAGAGAAGGAGTTACATTTTATGTTATGACTATTGCTAGAATGAGAAATATCACATTGGCTATTCGTAATTCTATTGCGAATGAGGTAAGGTATATATGTAGTGAAGGTGGCGAATATGTCCCTAGAAAAACAAAGAATGAGCGAAAAACCAAAACCGTAAAAAAATCATGTCCTTTTTGTTTAATTGCTTGGCTTTCTGATCCCGAGCGTGATATGTGGGAAATTAATATTTTGAACGGGACACACAATCATCGATTTCCAAAATATGCAGAGGGTTCCAGAATTTGTCAATTAACAACCGAATAGTACAAACATGTACAACTGCTAGATTCAATGAATGTCACTGTGGCAAACATTATGGGATATATAAAGACAAACAATCCCGAGAATCGTACGAACTCAGAGCAAATGTACAATTCACAGCAAAAGATTAGGAGAGACAACCACGAGGAGCTTACCTCAAAGCAAAACTTCATACACCTACTGCGAGAGCGGAATTACATGTATAAATCCTCAAACAGTGTTCATGATTGTTTTATAAATTATGTCATTTTCTCAAAACGTCAATCAATTAAACATATTGATTACTTTAACTTAAATTTTTATTTGTATTTATAAAAATTTAGGTACGACTTTAGGACGGATGAGAGCAACCAACTAAAAGATATAGTTTTCAGTCATCCATGTTCGGTTGTAATGGTCAACGCGTATCTAAAAGTATTAATCATTGATACGACATACAACAGAACATGTACGGTATGCCTTTGCTTGAGGCAGTTGGGGCAATGGGCACTCACAAGACGTTCACCATCGCATACGCATTTATGATCCATGAAACGCAGGAACCCTTCGAATTTATCCTACGATTTATTCGGGGATTATACGAGAGGCACCAACCAAATGTCGTTGTTACGGACAGGGCTTTCGCGTTGATGAATGTTGTGGACGTGATTTTTTCAAATTCTCAAGCACATTTATGCAGGCGCCATCTAGAGCAAGTTGTTTATGCCTGGGCTCTAAAACAAGAAGGATTTTAAAAAAAATATACTTAAAATTTTAAATTCCAGTGGAATTGTGCAGTCCAAGCGGGCATAGATGAAGAGTGGAAAATTAGGTGGGATCATGTAAAGGATAAATACGGCATATATGTGGATCTAATTGAGTATTGAGAAGATATGTGGCTTAGGCCGCATAAAATAAGAATTTTAGGGGCACATCTCGATTATCGCATGCACTACAGAAACTACACTACGAACAGGTAACCGTACAATATATATACTTTTTATGTTAGTTAGCTATTATATTTAAATTTACCGATGAAATCAAAACTATTGCACTATTACCATATTGAGACAAGTAATTATTTATTGAGAGAGGCAAGTAATATATTTAAATATTGTTCATTTAATTATTGATGTAGGGTTGAACAAGAACACCACAGGGTGAAAAAAAACATGGATGGCGGCAGGAAGCACTTTGACATCATCTTCAAAAAAATTCACCAGGTCATGGAGTTGCAAATATGCGAGATAAAAAAGCAATGCAGGTTTAGCGGCCACAAGACAAGGACTGATATGCTAGAGAACGAATTCTTCAGCCAACTAGTGTGAAATATCACGTCTAAAGCGTTCGAACTCATTGTCCAAGAAATGGCTAGGGATCTGGGTGGAAAAAAATGCAATTGCTATCTCAGGAGAACACATGGTCTTCCGTGTCAATGCTAGCTTACAAGGTACTTTGAAAACAACTTTCAAATACCTTTAAATTGTATAGACGTTTTTTGGAAAATATATGATATAGATTTTTCTAGTATACCTACCACCACCGAAACATATGATGACGGTGGTGGTAAGACTAGGAGAAAATTATTCGATGATGACACGAAGACATTCTTCCACCGAAGGTTGAAAAAAAAAGTCAAAACAGAAGACTTCAAGCAGCGATCGTCAACCTTCTTGGTTTGAGAGGGCGGCAAAAAGTGTGGGATTAAACAAGTCTACTCAAAAAAGGGGTAAGGGGAGAGTGGCGGCAACTAATGCGCACCAGGATATTCCACCAGAAGCTGATCGTAGACATAGAACATCAGAAATATGTACTATGAGTTTTTCTGAAGAGACTCGGAACAGATTTTCCCAAAATCCGGCCCACTCCCCCAATACTCCAACGTCAAAGCCCTAGTGGCCCCCACCTCCTGATACCCCGCATCGCAAAACTACCACTAGTTCAAGTAGGCCACCCAAATTTTAAACAAATATTAACCGGCCAATACCGTTTTTAAACTCTCCGGTGGAGAACGATTTCCCTCCATATATCAGAACTTATATTCATTCTTGCAATGATGTAATTGGAGACGGGAACTGCAGATATAGAGTTGTTGCACTCGCAGTCTACGGATCCGAGGAACATTGGTCACAAGTACGAATGGATCTTTTGCAGGAACTGCAAATAAGGCACGATTTATACGATAATGTTCTACGTGGTTACATGGACATGTCAGATTTGGAAGAATCACATGATCATTTCAAAGGTTTTGCCGAAATATCTAAATGGTTTAGATTACCTGAACATGGATATCTAGTTGCAATCACATATAACGTTTTTGTAATGGCATTTAGTGAACATGACAGATTTTTTTGTCTTCCCGCAATAACAAATGAATATCGAGGACTTCTGACCACGACATTGATATTAGGGAATGTGAACAACAATTTTCATTGGATATTGGTAAGAAAAAACTATATTCATGTTATTTTAAATTTATGATTTTTATTTAATTATAATTATAATTTTTTAAATGTAATTTCAGTTGCATATGACAATCGACGATCATCCAGTACCGTTTATATCTACATACTGGAAACGCGCACATCACCCTTCTGTAATTGGTTTAGATTTACAATTTGAAAGCAGGATAGAACTATTCCGTACATTACACGAGTTGGATGCACCGCGACGTGAGGCTAATTATAGGTCTAGAAAAAACGAGAAAGACAAATACTATACATTTTTTTAATATTTAATTCAAGTTTTTCTAGCAGCACGTCGCAGTCCATCCTCGGAATGTAATGTGTATTTTTTTTTCATATAATGTTTAAATTGATAATTGAACTAATACTTTTCAATTGATAAACTAATATTATTCAATTGATGAACTAATAGTGTTGATAACAAATAACTAATACTTTGCAGTTAATGAACTAATATTTTATGACCAAACAATTATAATATTTTCAATGAAACAACTAATACTTTATAATTAATTAAGTTAATAATTAGTGTGGAACTAATTAATTATAATTAATTCCTTATAAATTAATACTTTTCAATTAATATTATTAAATTAATCAAATAATAACAATTAATAAATTTAATTAGTGTGTGATTAATTAATTATAACTAATAAATTATTATAAATTAATTTGAATTGATTTAATTTAATAAAAAATAGAAATTAAAAAATAATAATAATTGTGTCGTGCGACTTGCGCGACATGCGTCGACTCTGTCACGCGATTGACGCGACAGACGCCTACTGTGTCGCAATACGTGCACGACAGAGAACACATTACCCAATCCATCAATTGTCAAAAGCGTGTATTTAATATGCCTCTTTAAATATGTGACTGACAAAAATCTCGATGCAGTGTATTTGTTATGATATGGTCCCAAACCACCAATGAAACAATTCCAAGCGCCTTGAGTAGTTGGTATAGTTCGATTTCTCACCTTTTTAAATAGCTATATATCATGCAGTTGTCACTTCTAAAAATAGTGAACTTCACTTCACTCATAAAGATTCGACTCAAATCTTCCACGCAAATAAAATAAAAAATAGTGGCTGAATATTTGTGCATAATACTTTATCAACGTTAGAATATTTCCATCAATATAAATTCTAAAACTGGTGCATTGTATTTGCATGTAACAACAAAAGAAGACATTGATGTCTAGATACTATTGTTTGAAGAGTGAGTCTCATATGCATTAAATGAACAGTCCAATGTATTGTAAAATTATATAAATAATTTATTGAACTGAAATATGCAATTTATTTATACTAAATCATGTAATTTATTTCTTATATTAATAGTTGCATAATTCAATGTAATAAATTATATATTTTAATGCTTAAATAATTTTAAAATATATTATAAAATGTATGGTGCACACATGGTGTGTGCATACAAAATTTAGTCATGTTCGAGATAGAAGAACATGGGGCACAATAATTAAATGTCACAAGTTCAAATTCTCTATCAATTCATGCTTTCCTTAATCGATGCCTCTCCATGCATCAATGTACATACAAAATTTAACTTACGCTCTCATATTATTTAGGGTCTATAGAACGAATATTAAATTTATTTAATGAGAATTTTTGGGAAAGATGTTTTTTATGCCGGCAATTCAGGGAGGTTGAGTTTTAAGGACAATAATTTTATGAATTTAAAATTTTAGAATAATATATTTTCAAATTTATAAATATAGGATAATATACGTTTAATAATCTATAATTGTAGGAAAATGTACAGAGCCTGGAATAAGTTTAAATCGGGCTTAAATGTTACGTGAAGTGCACAATTATCCCATATTTATATATTTACGGGCTTGTGAATGTCACTATGTTTTCAAAATCTGTAAATTACTAATTTTGATAATCTTGTAATTCATGTGACATTTTAGCCTAATTTTGGCTTATTAAAACTTGATTGTCCTATATTTATATATTTCAAAGTATATTGTCATACATTTTTAAGTTCGTAAAACTATTATCTTAAAACACAATACCCCTAAATTACTGATTTAAAAAAAAAATATTCTCTGCATTTTTCGGATAGTAATTTCGAGTTGCTTTTTTAACAAAAGCAAGGAAAAGGATTAGAAAAGATAAGATATAAGCTTCCAAAATATATATTCTTACGCGTGTTGACAGATTAACCTGCAAGTCCATTTTTAATTTTACGCAAGGAATATTTTAATCCATATGAAAATAATAATATCTGGAATATTGTGACGAGAAAATGTGACAGAATTTTGAAGTGACAGTGTAGACGAACAAATTATAAATTAAATAGCAACACAAGTAAATAATGTATATAAATGTTGAATTTAAATTTGAAACAGACATTTTTATTAAATATTCAAATAAAAGAGGAATTCAGGCAGTACATTTTTTTCGAAAATTAAAGTTCTTGGATAACATTTACTTAATGAAATAAATAATCTTACGTGCCATCATAATTATAAGAATAATATTTTTAAGTTGAATAAATCTCATGTACAATTAATATAAATTCAATAAAATTATTTTTCATTAAAATCAATTAATACTAATTAATTAATATTATTTAGTGAAGACAATTAATACTAGTATATAAAATTAATTTAATGTTCTTGTATATCAGACCACATCACATAGATACATATTTTGATGATAAGCATAAATTCATCACCCTTGTATTTTTCTAGGATATTAATTATATATCGCTTTATTGATTAAAGTTAGTAAAATGCATCAACTTTAAGACTTTGTAAATTATGTAGATTATTTGTCCTTGAGCAGGGACAAATAACATTTACTTATTGCATGTAAATCAAATGTTTTGAATTCTTGAGCAGGGTTTACAAATAAAAGAGGTCGTCGGCATCAAGGGGTAATGGATATATATGTAGTCCCATCAAATCAAACAAAAAGTTTCAAAATATCTATTTAAAAAAATGAAAAGAGAAATGCAAAGGAAAGAGAAGAAAAGATGATGTTGGATTGTTGGTTAATTGGTAGATTTCTATCTTTCTAAAAAGTCACCTTTTCTCCATTCTGAATTTTCCAGTTTATATATATTTTCCATTTATATATATATGGTCAATTGATACATATACTCCCTCGTCCAAATATAAGCTTCATATTTCTTTTTACTATTTTGTTTAAAAAATAATAATAAAATAATAAAAATAAAGGGTAGTTGAGGGTATTGAAAGAGATGAAAAAATGTATGTGGAGTAATGAGTAGAGTAGTTAGTGACATTCTTTGTAATATTATGTGAAAATGGGATTAAATCTTAATTGGTCCTATAACTTTTACCTTTTTTGATTTAGTCCCATAACTATTTTTTGGAACAATTTAGTCCCATAACTATTAAAATTGCTCAATTTTCGTCCCATAACTATTTTTGGAACAATTTAGTCTCATAACTACTAAAATTGATCAATTTCAGTCCTATTTTGCCGGAAATTACCTAAAACAACATTGTTTTACTAGTGTGTCAGTCATGTGCAACTATATATTGGGAATTACATCGAGGCTAGTATTCTTAGGAACTTATCTGAAACAATTTAAACACCTAAAAATTAAATTGATGATGAAAATTTATTGTTGTTCGTCAAATTGAGTTCTCACGGATTTAGAGATGGATATTGGGGAAGTACCCGATTTTAGAGAATTGGGGGAATTTAATCTTGCCCCCTTTCTTTAAGATTTATTTCATTAATTTTTCTTTTGTTAACTAATGGTATGTATTTAATTTAATTGACAAGTGTATTAAATTGTGCAAATTAGTTACTAAAACACGAGCTTCGCCGGAATCCCGAATTTAAATGGCACATGACTCATAGGTGAAACAACGTCATTAATTCTGGGTGATTTCCGGCAAGCTAGAACGAAAATTGAACAATTCTAATAATTACGAGACTAAATCATTCCAAAAAAAATAGTTAGGGGACGAAAATTGAGCAATTCTAGAAGTTATGGGACTAAATCATTCCAAAAAATTAGTTATGGAACGAAAATTGAGCAATTTTAATAGTTATGGGACTAAATCGTTCCAAAAAATAGTTACAGGACTAAATCAAAAAAGGTGAAAAGTTATGGGACCATTTAAAATTTAATCCCTGTGAAAAGTAAATATAAAAATTATGGGTAGTGGAATTATTTTTTCCATTATAGAAATATTGTGCGACAGATGAAAAATGAAAGTGAGAAACTTATAGTAGGACAGAGGAAGTATATATTAAGATAAAATTTATGGTTAAATCTTGTATCCACCAGATGCACCATGTACTTTTTAATATATTTTAAAATTATGCAATTTGTTGTATTGGAATATCCCGTGTAACTGTTAATATGTAAAATAAATTGCACGATTTTATGTAAACAAGTTGCATATTTTTATATAATAAGTTGCATGATTTCAAAATACATTATAGAGTGCACGGTGCACCTGATGCACGTGAGATCCAGTAAAATTTCATTAAGGGGCCGTTTGGTTCACGAGACTGGATTGATTATGTGTGATAGAATTGAGTAGGATTTAGTAAGTTTGATTGATTGGACTGAATTTGTTTGAATCAAGATATGCGTTTAGATTGTAGGATTAGATTGAGAAATTAGATGAGATACCTATTGAAATGTCATAAATACGTATTGTAGGATTGAAACAACCACATTTCATTTTTGTGAATCTATTCAACAATAGAATGATAATATTGTATTATTGCATTTGAGATAAGTTCTATCCCACATTTCTCATGAGATTGACATATACCTCCATGGGGGAATTTAATACATTTTATATTCAGGCTTGAAGTACATCATGGACTCTCATCTCACAAACCAAATAATAGATTAGTTCGGATTAAAATTGTAATACTGACTTATTCCGATCAATCCGACTAACCAAACGGGATCTAGATGTATACATGCTAGTTTTCCACTCGCAATTTGGCGCTATGAGCCTATGGCTCAATTGACCGCTGACACAGTTTAAGTTGTTGGGGCTAAGTGAGTTAATTGAAATTTAATTCGATTCTATAATTTGGGATTTTGTATAAAAGGTCTTACATTTTTTAAATTTTCAGTTCTGCCCCATAACTCTCTAATTGGAGCGATCTCATGAGTCTATAAGTAGCCAAAATTTAATGAACAATATTGTGTTGGTGGCTTGGTGCATATTTTTTGGGATCTTTTACGAAAAAATGTGGGACAAAAAGCTCAAAATACGACGAAAAAGGGACCACGATCAGACCATTTACGAATTATGATACAAAACTGAAAATTCTTAAAATTTTGGAACATTTTGCAAAAAAGTTCAAAATCATGAAAGGAAAATTGAATTTTAAACTCCGGCTAAGATGGTGTTTCCTGAGACTATACTGAATGGAATAAAATCATTTCATTTCAATAGTCATGATTTTAAGAAAGATTTTTTTTTTTCAATGTTGTAGAATTTGCGAATTGTGTGCTACCACAAGTGCAAGTCTTTTGATATACTGTATACAATGTACTCAATACGTGCATCTTCTAGTTAATAATGTATAATTATATATCTTCAATAAACATTTTAATTAATGTGTCTGTAAAAGAACATTTAATATGAGATGATTGTACATGAAAACCTCATAATTTGCTAACTTGAATATTTAATTTCTCGCTTATCGAAATTTAATTTTAAAAAATAAATACATTATAAATATGTACACAGTAACACATAATTGGGAGGACATAAATTTTTGTCCAGTTAGGGCATAAACTTGAAATGTCATGCATCCACCCGTGTACATATCATAGGAATGCTAAACTAATTTTAACAATGCTTCAGAATTCGAAATTTTGTTTCCTCAAATATTGCGGATGGCGATATATATCATTAGTGGCTGACGTGGTTTATTACTTAAGATGCCCAACTGATAAACATAATAATACATAACAATTCTTATAAAATTAACATGATAATAATTTTAATAAAGTCAATATATTAAATTATAATCAATATATAATATAACATTAAAATTTTAATAATTTATATTGGATTTGTCGACTTGTGAATTGCGAGTTAGAATATATTGGTAGCTAGGGACGAGAGCAACAAAAAGATAAAAAGATATTTGAAATATTGAACAAAATGGAAAAAAATATGGAGAATTAAATTAGTATAATATTTTAACATAAAAATGAAAAAAAAAGGCCACAGATAAAGATAAAAATTTCAAAAAAACAACTATCAAATTAAAATAAAAAATACATGCCCATATATAATAACATCGAAACCAGCACTGGACCTCAAAGCCCATCAAATGCATAACTAGAAATTGTATGGAAGTTTCTGACTAAATTCTAACTTTAAGAGGCCTAACAAATAAATGTGTACTTGAAAAATTATGAAGCAAAATAGTGAAATGTTTTTTTCTTTTGAAACCAAACACATGTTTAGTATCTCTTTTTTTTTTTTTTAATTTAATATATTTAATAATTAGAGATATATATAATACTTCATTAAAAAAAATTCAAATAAAACATTTGCCACACCGTACCTAAGGGTAGATCTGTCCCTAGTTAGAACATATATTAACCATGTGGTCGTCTTTTCCCCATAAGTTTTTTTTTTTTTTAATCGAGTAAATGGTGACTCGAACCCATGATCTCACTGCATATATAATAGTGCTCAAACTGCTTTAGTTATTTCACTTCGTCAAAGAAAAAAGAAGGTGTAGGATTCAAACCCTATACCTCTTCCCCCATAAGTAAATATCTAGTCACCAAAGTATTAATCAAAGTCGAATAATCTCCCACTTAAT